>JASGLE010000055.1:600000-1174781 GCA_030179965.1 Cyperus esculentus | reverse complement strand
CCATCATTTATAAAATCATCACTCAGAGAAGTGGAGATACACAGATGTCCAAACTTAAAATTGTTGGATGGATTTCTAAAGCAAGATAACCTAGATTTACAAGCTCTTGAGCAATTAAGCATAGAATACTGTGAGGAGTTGTTGCTGATTCCAACTGGTGCTTTTGGGAAGTTCGAGTCATTAAAAAACTTATCTATACAAAACAATCCAAAGCTGCTTCCAGTTGATAACCAGAGAAATCTACTTCCAGTGAATCTTCAAACTCTTTTGATTGGGGGCTGTGGTGAATTTGATGTGCAATTGCTTGAGTCAGCAGCACGCCTCAGTACTCTTCATGAGCTTACCATTAGCAACAGTCCAAGTATAAGTTGTTTTCCATCCTCAGGAAATGTATTTCCATCTCTCAGAGTATTGGATATATCTGAATGTGATAAGCTTGTTGAATATTCATCGACGGAATATGCACAAGGTGTCAGCCCAGGAAATAGTATGGCCTCTTTAAAAATCAATGAACTCACAATTCCTCACCTCTCTCTTCTTTTTATCGAACCGTTTAAAAGCCTAAAATTTGTTACAACATGTGAAGTAGAAACATGCTCTGGGATGGAGACTTTACCGGAGCAATGGTTGCTGCAAAACAGCAGTACCCTTAAGTATTTCACTATCAATGATGCAAGCTCCCTGTGGTCATTACCTGGTTCGCTAGTGAGGCTCTCTGCCCTTGAAGAACTAAGAATTAGTAATGTTATTTCTCTGGAAGAAGTTCCTGACTTTCCTCCTCTGAACATTCAATGGGCATCATCTTCAGATGAAGCATCCTCAGATCAAGCATCGCCAGAACATTCATCACCAGATCGATTATGAGAAGATAGCAGAAGTCGTTCGCCTAAGATCTTCTTACTCTGTTTGAACCCTACTTGTAAGTATCAATATAACTTCTTTTCTGTAGATTTTCTTCTTGTGGTGGCTTAATTTATATTTTTCAATCACCAATTAATATATTTTTTTCTTAATTAATCTTGCAATTAAATAGGTCCTCGTTTGCAATCAATTGGTATTCGTATAATATTTATCGGCAAATCCTCCATACACAAGCAGTGACTCTTCATCAAGTACCAAATGACTGTTGCAGTAGAGGATGAAAAACAGCACCTTCACGGAACTAAGCACTGAATATATAAAATTCATGTACTGCAAGCTAGTGTGGCACTTTCATGCAGGTATATATCTTTACAGTTTATTAGGTTTTCTGTACATTTAACTTCCAATTGAAACTTAGAGATACTAACACTTTACAAGCTTTTAACTCCGCCTATATTTTTAAATGATGTAGCCGGTCCAAGCCAAGACAAAGGAGGAGGCTTATTAACAAGTCTCATGAAGACCGTGAATTTACAATCATCTCAATTCCTGTTGTAAATTTATTGATCGTACCAACGAGTAAATATTCAAAGTGTAGAACATATAAGGTTTGATTATTGACATGCGCAATAATCTAACTGACTTAAAATTTGCCTAATTACTCACTTGAACTGTGGCTTCTCCTTTTTTTTTTTTTTTTTTTCCTGTTAAGTGGTACATGTGGGTGTACCAGCTTGCACTTTTGTAGTACCCTGATAAAGTAATTTTTACTATATGATTTTTTTTTCCTGTTTTAGTGAGTGGAGCATCTAGATTTAAAGCATTTTGTTTCAAAACAATAGAAATCTTTAGAGGTGTGCTGTGAAATAGCATTTGAGGTTCATAGGAGAGTATAGGACTGTTTTGTCCTTTGGTACATTTGCCATATGTATGTATAGAACTGCGGTGATCTTGATTTGCAATTGCTTGAGTCAGAAAATGTATTTCCATCTCTTAGAAAGTTGTATATCTCTGGATGTGATAAGCTCGTTATATATTCGAAATTGGAAAATGCACAAAGTGTCAGTCATGGAAACACCATGGTCTCCTTAAAGATCAAAGAGCTTGGAATTTCTCACCTCTCTCTTCTTTTTGTTGAACCACTTAGAAGCCTCAGATTTGTTAGAGCATGCTATATATATAAATAGTTGCTCTGGGATGGAGACTTTGCCAGAGCAACGGTTGCTGCAAAACACCAGTACCCTTGAGGATTTGATTATCTCTGATGCAAGCTCCCTGCGGTCATTGCCCGGTACAATGGTAAGGCTCATTGCCCTTAGATCACGCTTTCGCATCTGCTGTGATCCAAAGCGATCGCAGGAACCTGCGATTCCATTATCCTGACCGTTTACTTAATCGCAGGACCGATCTCCCGTATTGCAGCGCTGTCCCATCTATTGTTCAGAGTTTTTACAACTTCACAAGTTTTGGGTCTTGAGAATACCCATCTTCTCCATTTTTCTGGAGCACCACCTTCTCCAGTCGCTGAAAATTAAAATGGTGGAGAGTCTATACTCTATATCTATACATATTCATTTTTTTTTCCTTGACTATCAAATTTAAACTTCAGTACAAATCTTTGGCTTATGTATTTCATACCTTATAAATAAACCTTTAACACATGCATTTTAGAAATAAACTAGACAATAGTAATTTATTGTTTTCAAAAAATAATAGTAATTTATTAAGAAAAAGGTGTTGCATGTTTGCTGAATGTTATCTCATTATTTTCAAATTGTTGTAACTTAAAATATTATTTGAACGATAAAGAAATTCATGCTCACTATACTAACTTGTGAGAACATAGAAACTCAATTTCAAAAATATTTGAAATCATGACGAGGCTCTTTCTATTGAAGATACTGGAATGTTAACTTTATTTGTTGAAGACTTCAAGTTATATAAGTATTATGTAAATGACTATATTATTGGCCTTAGTTTGTATGATGTTTATAATATTTAATTCATATACAATGATACAAACGTTGTAGACTTCATAGATTGATTATGTTTTCAAATTGAAGCAATTTAAGTATGAGGAGGGATCCACTGATAATGCTTATAATGACAATTTTGACAATAGAGATTTTGAAAAATTTATAATAATTCATAAAAAATCTTAAAAATGAAAAAACTTTTATGGATGCATTCTTTAACTTATAGATTAATAGTGTTTCAAATTTCAATCAATTTGAGCATCGTTTGTTGGTTTATCAAAATTTTATACATTTTTTAACGGTTGAAATTTAACGAGCTTTAAAATGCTATCAAACGTCACTAAAATTGAATATAATGTGAAACATAATCAATCTATAAGTTAAACAATATGTCTATAAATTTTTTTCTATTTTTTTTATTTTTAACTATTTTTATAAATTTTTCAAAATCCTTATTGTCAAGATTATCAAGATAAGCATTATAATGGATCCCTACTTGTAAGTCGAGTAAATATTTACAAATTTTTCAAAATCCTTACTTGTAAGTCGAGTAAATATGCGGTAAGTATAAACTCAAAACCATATCAAAACACTTCCAAATTTGAATTTATATAACTTATTATATTCTTTATATTAAAATATTATGCAATAAAAAAATTATTTTAAAATTTTAAGTATTTGTTTTGGATTTTGTAAAAAATAATACATAAAACATTAAATATTTTATTAATATTGTATAGTTACTTTAAAAAAACTCCAAAACAAATAATCAGAATAGACTATATAATGATGACCATACAAGTATATTTATTCTGTATATATACATTTAGAGCAACACCAAACAGGTCGAATGATTTTTTTTTTTCCTCTGCTAATCCCAAGTTCACTACAACCTGGCTTGATTATTTCGACATGTTAATTGTTTGACTGGAGAAGCGAAGATGGTCCAAAGCAAATATGATATGACGTGTCAAAAAACAAGGACAACACGTAGAAATAAACAAATCTGATATAATCCAAACCGTCTAATTGAACGAACGGTTCAGATACTGGAATCTCAGGTTCCTGAGATCGTCTCCGATCGCAGCAGACGCGGACGCCTTAGATCACTATACATTTCTAATGCCACTTTGCTGGAAGAAATCCCAGAATTACCAGCTAATTTGCGTGAGAAGAACATTGTGATGGAATAGTTTTTATGGCTGAGGTTTCAATTGGTCGACTCGATTCCGTCCACCTGGTAAGCTTCACTACAACTTTTTTCAGCATTGTTTTTGCTTGTGCTTAATTAATATTATTACCATTTTACATATGAATATTAATGGCTATATTACAATTAGTTAGGTCCCAATTGCAACCTTAATTTGGTCTTTGAAGAACATTTTAATGATGACTCTAGAATAATTGCATAAGCAAGCATTGAGCCCACGTCAGGTGCCACGTGGCAGTTGCATAGGTGAGGACCTGCAGAGGAGTGAAGAATGAAGTTACGCATGTCCCCTGCATTGAGATTAACTTGAACGTGATATGCTCCGATTTCAATCTATTTTGACTCTTCTTGTGATAAACTTCATGCAGGTATATATATATCTCCCCTTTCCAATTTATTAGTTTATTTACTAGAGATTTCTTTTTAAATTTAATTTCGGAGATACTAACACATTTCAAACTTTTAACTCCGCCTATATCTAGATGATGTAGCCGGTCCCAAGCCCGGACCAAAGGAGGAGGGTAATCAAAAAGTTTGAAAGGTGTCAATTTCCAATCATCACAATACTTGCAAAATTAATGTGCAATGAGTGAGAACCTGAAAGTGCAGTTTTCAAAAAAAAAAAAAAAAAAGGAGAACCCGAAAGTGCAGATCATAAGATTTTATTTATGACAAGCACCATGAGTAACTGACTTAATGTTGTTTAGTTGCTCACTTGCTCTGTTGAACACCCTATTTTCATAAAATTAAGTGTTCTGCTTTGGTATATATCTCCTGTTCTATTTTCTGTTCAGTGGTACATGTGCATGTACCAGCTTGCATTGCACTGTGATATACTAATTTCTTACATTGATACTTTTTTGTGAAAGGAGCATCTACGATTATAAGGAATGTTGTACCAAAACTATGTTCAAAATTTTGGAGGTCTCCTGTGAAAAAACATCTGACTGAGTACTGATCAACAATTTTGTTTGCAGTCATTTTAAGCAACCTGACTGCTGCAGAATTTCAGTCATTTTGAAATTGTACCGATCGTACATTTAGATTTATGAACATTTGAAGCACTTCTTATGCAAAATGTTTTAACATACCTATGTATATTCTTTCAATCTGATGTACATCCCTTGAACCTTGTACTATTTTGTTTTATTTTAATGGAAAATCTATAGTAGGCAATTGCCTGCTACATCAAAAATTCTTGGGATCTCTTCCAGTGAGTACTCATCTGCAATTCTGTTATGAAACTTTCAACTGAGCAAATAAACTGTAATTACTATTTGTATCAACATAGGGTCAAATAAATGGACAAAAAAAAATTATCTTGAGCTGCCTTACTGACTTGATGGATACAAGGGGAAACTTGCCAAAGTAGGGTGCAGTTGTGGTAAGACCGTAAGAGCCAGACAAATCAAAACAAAAGCATGTCTCAGAGGGCAGGACCATACTCAATCACAGGGGCGGAGACATGATTAGGATTTGAAATTAAGGGGGTCGAGACGCCGAGGGACAAAATTTATTGGGGGGTGAAATGAAAACTCTCAACAAAATACACTGCATATCAACGTTTCTGTATACAAATTCGAAAATCATGGGGGGTCACCTCCGCCCCTGCTCAATCACAAAGACTAAACTTTGATCTGTTCATCCTACCAGAGTTATGCTTGGTTTATACTCGGTCCAACTGTGTGGCAATTTGAGTAGAGTTTTCGTGAGAAAAGATAGGCTGCCGACAGAGATGGATCATCGAAAGAGATGGGTCGCCGGAAGAGATGGTTCATCGGAAGAGATTGTTGGAGAGTAATCAGATCTGTACAAAGAGGAAAATGAGAGACAAATTCGAGTTGAGAAGAGAGACGTATAGAATAATTTGAATTCGGGAGAGGCAGATTGCTAAAACGGTAAGAATTGGTTTCTGTAAGAGTGTTATGGTGGATGGGAATAATATGGGGATTTGAATTTGGGAGAAAGACTTTTTCTCAAGTAGATGAAGCCTTTCCAAAATTTATTTATCTATATACTTCTGTTCAATTTCTCTTATAATTTCAATTTATAAAATTTTGGTCTAACTATAGGCCTCATTGACGAACTAAAATGTATTTTGCATATTCGCTACTATCTGTGCTTATTAATCGATTCTTATTTAGGCATCCATATCCAAAGAAAAGATATAATTGGGAACATTATGAAATATATAAGACTTTTGATTGAATTAGTTGTGAAATTTATAGTTTTGTATTTTAGTTTAGAAAAGCGATTACTTGACGTTCTGTATCTTCACTATCGCTAAAAAAATCTTTTAAAACAATCAAAATAAAAAAAAATTATAAAAATGTTGCCCAGTTTATAGTTTGATTATGCTTTAATTTGAAGTAGCGAAGTATGTTTGGTGGTCCATCAAAACCCGATAATTTTTGAACCATTTAATTATATGAAATTTGAGTGAACTATCAAACAATATCAAAATTGTTAAAGTTTAAAATACTGTCAACGTTTAAGTTCAACAATACATCTATAAAAAAATTTCAATTTATCACACTTTCAATTTTTTTTTTTTTTTTTGATGAAGTAGATTCTTTTTAATTTATTCAAACTTCAATTATCAAGATCGCTAATATTGCAATTGTCAAGGATCCTCCTCTTTATATTACTACTGTGATGTACTTCCAAAAAAAAAACGAATAATCATACTTATTGATATTCATATCATATATATTTATAGTTCATCCAATTGTTTCATAATTATATTTGTTTCTATAATGACAATCCCTCGTGAATGTGACTTGGGAGCATCGATCGAGTCTTGGTTTGACCTGAAGAAAACAATAATTATATCTAGAAAGAGGGTAGCACTTCAAACGCCACAACTATGCCACATCATCAACATTATTAAGTATTAACCATTGATTTTGTTTAAATCTCTTCATCTACTTTGATCGAATGGTTTATATGTATTTTCTCCATTTAATAAGATAAATGTAATATGTTTAAGACAAAATTTAACCCTTAAAATGGTCCAACATTTATGTGCTATTATTTATAAATTTTTACATTATTATTATTATTATTAATCACATAAAAAATTCAATATATTGTCCATTTTTTTAAAATAAATATTTTGAATTTATAAGCTTTATTATTTATTTGATATCATATTTCGGGGCGAAGCCCGAGTTCCAGCTCTAGTTTATATATAGAGGATATTGCGCTTTGCAAAGGACAGTGAAGTAGTGCGCTTCGGCCCTGTATCGCAAAACTGTAACTCAAATGATCAATCCAAGTTGCTCAACATAATATACATATTGAAATCTTGTAGATTACCGATTTTTTCCATTTTTAGAATTTTCTAACTATTTTTTTAGATTTTTGAAAATTGTATGGAAAATGCACAAAATTTGTACAAAAGGGTCATTTTTTTAAAATCCAAAAAAATAGTTAGAATATTCTAAAAATGAAAAAAATCGATAATCTAAAAGATTTCAATATGTAGATTGTGTTGAGCAACTTGGATTGGTCATTTGAACTACGGTTTCTGATACGGGGCTGAAGCGCACTAGCTCATTGCGTTTTGCAAAGCGCAATAGCCTCACTCTTTATATATATATTAGTGAAGAGTCCACGCCTTGCTTTGGGCTGAAATTATTATTTCTTATAATAAATTTCTAAGATAATATATAATGGGCCTAAAATTGAGAAAATTGATATGGACCTTAAGTTTTAATGGGTTGAGACATTTAAGTACGTCAACGTTGGTGATCAATCTAAGTAAACAATCAACAGCTGAGATTTATTTGTTGGAGAAGATAGAACTTTGATGTCAAAAAATCCAATCTCCTTTTTTAGGAGTAAGGATATATATAAACTGAGGCTATGGCACTATCAATCTGTTATGCGGTCCGTATTTCAGTTTTCAGTGTCCAAATAGTCGATCTGAGCCGCTCAATGTATACTAGAAAAATATGGAGTTGTACCTAGAGTCCATACAAATTCTCTCCATAGATCCATACGATCTACGTGTAATTACACTTTGGACGATGACATGTATCTCAGTATCTCCCAAATTTGAAGCACATGGACTCTATTCCAACTAAAGCAATAGGTAGGGGTGCACAAAAAACCCGTCAACCCGGCCGACCCGTCCGACCCACCCGACCCAACCCGTTTTTTACCGGGTTAGAGATATTACCGGGTTGGGTTGGGTTGTAATTTTGACTAACCCGTTATGCCGGGTTGGGTTACGGATTGAGCATTTAGAAATCCGTCTAACCCGGACCCGCCCGCAACTAGTTATAAATTATAATTTTATACAACCTTACGTATATAATTTATTAAAAAGATAAATAATGAGACAATAATTTAACAATTAAGTTCTTATTTAAGATCAATATAAAATTTTTATAATGTTTTTGGGTTAATGCTTATTATGTCTAACTATTTTTTTGCAACTTTATATGTTTGTTCTATGTTTTTAATATGAAATTTAGCGAATAAATATATAATGAGTACTCTATATATAATTCCTAATTTATGTTTAATGTTATATCATCTTTATATTACTTAAATTATCCAAAATATATTATCATCAAGTTATAAATCACCATTGACATCTTCAATATTATACAAAAAGTAAAAATTATATGATTAATAATTTAACCGAAACTATAACCCGTTTAACCCGCGTAACCTGTATAACCCGCAAAAACCCGTACATAAAAAAGTAGTCGGGTTGGGTTGGGTTACGGGTGGGTTGAATAACAATATTTTATAACCCGGTATAACCGGGTTGGGTTCAAATTTTGATAAAAAAGCGTTAACCCGCCCGTTGTACACCCCTAGCAATAGGCAAATAGCTTGTAGGTTTGTCTATTAATTTTTTTTTTTTTTTTTTTAAAAAAAGTCTGCTTGCATTGGGACCCGTCACTCTCCTTTTATTTGAAACATTATACTGTACAGTTTTTTTTTTTTTTTTTTTTTTGGATTATTTCCAACTTTCTTTTTGAATTATTAGTCCGCACTCTATTTTGATCAATCATTTCATTTCGCCCGTTTTTGAAAACCATAGAAGTATTTGATAATTTACAAAACTATTGTGTAGCATAGTTACTCGTATAATGTTTTATGTTACTAAATACAAATAAAAGTTAATAAAATTTTAAAAATAACTCAAAAATTAGTAATCAGAATACTCCCTTACATCCAACTAAATTTAATATTTATCATGTAACAGTTATACTTCATGATGTAACATTTATGTAATATCATGTAATGTTTATACTTCCAGATGTAACATTTGTGTAATATCATGCAACGTTTATACTCCGTGATGTAACATTTATGTAATTCATGTAATATTTATACTTCGTGATGTAACATTTCATCTTACTTATGAAACATTTTATTTAATATCATGTCATTTGTTACAAAAATTAGTGAACCGATCAAAAATATACTCTGCCCATATAGCTGAAATAGACTTTGGTCTGGGAATTCATAAATACATTCATTATTTAAAAGAGTAAAAACTTGAAATTACATTTATTAATAAAATATGTAATACTTGCAAATAAAGTTGGGAATATTCTTATTTAAATAATAAAAAATAAAATAACGTTATGAACAATAATTTCTAGATGGATAGTATTGTTACTAAAAGTTACTCTATATTTGACAGTTGTTACATTACAATAAACTAATGTTACTCCAATTTAACAAAAAAGAAAATTGATGGTAATCTTAATATATATCTATCATTTTCTATAATTTGTTGATTCTAAGATAATATTGAATTACCTAAGTAAAAGAAAGAAAAAATAAAATAAAACCTTCAGAGTGTGCATCGGCAAGACAGTAAAAGTACGATTTCATATCCTCTGTAGCGCTGCATTGTGTAGCACAGGATGTGAACTGTTTGATCATCTCGAATTCTATGCCGGCTTAAATCTGTAGATGATCCAACGGTTTACATCCTGCGCTACACAATGTAGCGCTACAGAGGATGAGCACTCGTAAAAGTACCTACCCCTATAACCTCTAATCCCAAGACAGTAAAAGTAAAAAAAAAAAGTCACATGTTCATCTATTGCCTAGAGTACCTACTCCTATAACCTGTTGTCTAAAGAATATTACCTACACGGCTACACCATAACTTTTCTCATAATGGCTGGAAAGAGTACACCGTCGGAGCCAACATGTATACGTCTCGTTTGAACTGTACAAGCCACGTACGACAAAAATCAACCATGGATGTATGGATGGTCAACCTCAATGGACGCAGGATGTTTCCAAAAAATATGCTAGCAAACCAAATTTTATAATTTTTAGAAATTTTTTGCTATTTTTTAGTGATGGGGAGAAAATCGTTGTTTTGTATGAATCAGAATCCTTAAATCTAGCCATTTTCTCTCCCATCACTAAAAATAGCAAAAAAATTTTAAAAATGGTAAAATTTCGGTTTGCTAGCATATTTTGATATAGAGATCACATTGAGCGGTTTGGATCAACTATTTGGATACCGAAAATGGTGATACGGACTGCATAGCACTGTAGCATAATTCTATATATAATTATATACCACTACATATTCAATGTGACTGCGCGATGCCCTAAACTCCTAATTAGGCCTCAACACTTGAATTAGTTCTAATGTGTGTAGGTTGACTTCATCTAGGCCCATGTTGCTCATACCTGTCAGGGATTATACTGCTGTTTCCCCTTTGACAATTTTGCCCATGGACCCTTCAAATCAGTAAGGCAACTTCAGGTAATTTTAATTGAAGTACAAAACTACAGATCATAGTTTCTGACTGAGATTCCGAAACTGGTACAAGAGAGGGTATGCTTAAACCTTTTCAGTTGGCATAAGAACTGTTGTAGAGGATCACTTAAGAAGTGCTTAAATTGTAAATGCAAGGATCGGTACAACTTCAAAATGACTGAAACTGTGCAGCAGTCAGGTTGCATTGTCCCTACTCCTAAGGATTGGTCTGCACCAGTGAAAACTGAAAAATCACAATAATCATGTTAATCTAGTTTACTTATCACTATGATGCTCAATTAATTGGCCTAGCACAATAATCATGGATGTGTTTTGTCATTCTTATGCAAATAAATAAAACATGTGCGCACAGGGAATGTATTGAAGGACCAAAAAGTCCTTTAAACCTCAGATGTGTATTTACTGGAGACCTCAAAAAATTTATATAGTTTTGGAGCAAAATTCTTCATAATTGATCATTGATGCTTCATACACCAAAAAGAAAATTCAAAGAAAAAAAAAAAATTAGCATATCATAGTACAAAGATGCAAGCTGGTATTCCCATATGTACCCCTGAACAGAAAATGGAACATCTAATCTTACGAAAACAGGCTGTTCAACTGAGCAATTCAGCAACTTTAAACCAGTTCAGGATGCTGCTCGTCTTAAATCAAACCACCATATGCTGTATATTTTGGAAAAATTACTCGTAGGTACAATTAATTTACAACCATTATATTCTGCAATATCCTTATGTGATGATTGTAAATTGACAGTTCTCAAACTTTTCGATAACCCTCTTCCTTTTGTCCGGGCTTGGGACCGGCCGGCTACATCATTATTTTAGAAATAGGCGGAGTTAAAAGTTTGAAATGTGTTAGTATCTCTGAAATTAAATTTAAAAAGGAAATGTAGAGACAAACTAGTAAATTGGAAAGGAGAAATATATACCTGCATGAAAATATCACAATTAAGGGTCAAAATAGAGTGAAATCAGAGTCATCAGTGGGACACGTTTAACTTCTTCCTCTACACACCAGCACCTATGCAACTGCCACGTGGCACCTGACATGGGCTCAATGTTTGCTTATGCAAGAGTCGTCGGTAAAAATTATTCATCGACCAATTTGCAAAATGGGACCTAATCAATTTTTTTGAAGTAGCAAGCAAAATGCATGCTATTTTTTATAGATATAAGAAACGAAAAACGGAACCGAGTTTAGGATTACATTGTAGAGATACAGGGGATATACAAAGAGCGAAGGATCGCTAAGGATATACAAGAATTTAAGATCACTAAGAATATACAAGAATTGTAAGGTCAGTAAGAATGTACACACAGCTAAAGTTCTAAGGTATGGTAGTAGAGTTCCCGTCGCCCTGCCCCAGTGCCATACGCCATAACTGTTGCAGCTGTTGCGCTTGTGAGTCGAGTAGAGGTATTGGTTTTGATGCGGAGTTGAAGATCCTGCTGTTGCGCTCTAACCATATGGTCCACAAAGAAGGCCAGCCATGGCACTTCTTTATGTTCCACACGTATAAGGCGCCAGACAGCATGTAGTGGTGTCGAAAGTGGTCTGGAGATAAGAGAAGAGCATAGGTGGAGGGTGACTGGGCATGTTAGAAAGAGGTGTTCCGACATTTCAATGATATATGTGTTGCAGAGAACACATTTGTCAGTGGCCGGCCAACCCTTCTTTATAAGATTGTGTGCTGTGGTTAGGCGGTCATGAAGGAGGAGCCAGAGGAATAGGTGTATCTTAGGTGGGACCTTGGTTGACCAGATAGTATTGAAGATAGGCGTTGGGATCCCGGGGTTAATTGCGAATTGATATGCAGATTTGGTGGTAAAGGTTCCTTGCGGAGTCCATAGCCATGTGAGTGTTTGTGTAGTGTGTGCGTGAGTGGTCTGAGTTGCAGACGTCGACGTTGAGGTACTGTAGAGCGGTAAGAGTGTTGTAAGGTTGGTAATAAAGAATGAGGCAGAAGGGGGGGACACGGCGTCTGTAGTGTTGGGGTCATTGGATGTTGGGAAAGAGACGGAGAGATCTGACAATGTGGCCGACCATATAGACTGGGGGTTTGAATGTGAGAGCCAAATCCATCTTAATAATAGAGAGTGGTTTTGTTGTTGCAGATCCCCTGCGTTAAGACCCCCGTACTTTTTAGGTAGTACCACTTTGCTCCAAGGCAGCAAGCAATGGCCTCCCGAGAAAGTTTGTTCAGTACCCCACCAAAGAAAGCGTCTCCTTATTTGATCGATGAGGTCGGTAAGCCATTTTGGAAACATGAAGGCCTGCATGTAGTATAAGGGGATTGCATTAAGAACAGATTTTGTGAGGGTAAGTCGACCCAGAAGAGAGAGATGTCTTGGTGCCCAGCCACCCAGTTGTTTTTATATTTTTGTAAGCATAGGCAGATAGTCATCCCTTTTAGGTCGCCGTATGGTCAGAGGCAAGCCAAGATATTGGATGGGCAGGGATAATTGTGAGTAGCCGAGAATATTAGAAACGGGTTGGATGAGATCAGGTGGAATATTAAGCGGTAAGAACCCGCTTTTTTGATTATTTATAGAGAGACCCGAGATTTGGGCAAAGACGGAGAGTGTGTGAGTAATTATCTTGAGGTTTGTCGAGTGCGCCGGAGTTAGGATGACCGTATCATCCGCAAATTGTAAAAGGGAGGTTTGGAGAGTCGGGGTGTGGATAAGAGAGGACTGTAGGTGATGTATGAGTATTTGCAAGGTGTCCGTTGCTAGAACAAAAAGAAGCGGAGATCGGGGGTCGCCTTGCCTAAGTCCTCTTGAATGGTAGAAGTAATTCCCACGGAGGCCGTTTACTTTTACAAAAGAGCCGGAGGAGATGAGGAGGTTATGAATCCATGTGATCCATAGCAGTGGAAAGCCCCTGCGGAGAAGGATCTCTCGTATGAAGTCCCATGAAAATGAGTCGAAAGCTTTGGAGAAGTCGATTTTAAGAAAAATTGACGGGGTTCGAGTTTTGGTGAGGTGAAAAAGCAATTCTCTGGAGGTGTTGAAGGTCTCCATGATATGTCGACCCTTTATGGGACCTAATCAATTGCAATATATATAGCCGTTAAACCAAAATACGTAAGCAATAGTTAATGAAGGGGTTCCAATTCCACAAACTTTTTGTGCTACGAAATGTCACAAACTTATTTTTTCATTTAAATTTCCGAATATTACAATCAAATTTAAAATCAAAACCGATGATCTTATATATATTCATGAAAGATGTATACATATAAACTTCTATAAATTTTAGAGTTCATTTTGTACTAGATCAAGTGGGTTAAAAATGGATGTATTAAAATTAATCAATCATAATTACCTGGATTTATTTATTTTCAAGCCACTCGATCTAGTACAAAATGAATCCCAAAATTAATGCAATTTTATATACATGCATGTCTCATAAACATAAATAATATCAATAGTTTTGATTTGAAATTTGATATCAAAATTTTGAAAAAAAAATGAGAAATAATTAAGTTTGTGACATTTTGTGACGTACAAAGCTTGTGGCATTGAAGCAAAAACAATGATAAAAAATTATAGTGATGCTTACCTGGTAATTGAAATCTATTTGTTCAATTGAGACCTCATCCAACAAAAACTATTCCGCCACAATGAATGGAAGTAGATATATATAGTATTTTTAGACCAGATGGCGGCCACCAGCACCGTTAATGATCTTCCAACCCAGATTAGCTGGCAATTCCGGAATTTCTTCCAGCAAAGTGGCATTCTGAATGTATAGCTGTCTAAGGGCAGTGAGCCTCACCATTGTACTAGGCAATGATCGCAGGGAGCTTGCATCACTGATACTCAAATACTCAAGGGTACTGCTGTTTTGCAGCAACCATTGCTCTGGCAAAGTCTCCATCCCAGAGCAATTTCCTACGAAGCATTTGTTAACAAATCTTAGGCTTCTAAGAGGTTCAATAAAAAGAAGAGACAAGTGAGAAATTTTAAGATCATTGATCTTTAAAGAGTTCATGTTGTTTCCTGGGCTGGCACCTCGTGCTTGTTCCATAAATGAATATTCAACGAGCTTATCACATTGAAAGATATGCAATACTCGGAGAGATGGAAATACATTTCCTGAGGATGGAAAACAACTTATACTTGGACAGTACATGGTAAGATGATCAAGAGTATTGAGGCGTGCTGCTGACTCCAGCAATTGCACATCAAGTTCGCCACAGTTTCTTAACTCAAGAGTTTGGAGCTTCGCTGGAAGTAGATTTCTCTGGTTATCAACTGGAAGCAGTTTTGGGTTCTCATATATAGATAAGTCTTTCAATGACTCGAACTTTCCAAAAGCATTAGTTGGAATCTGCTCCAAGTTCTCACAGAAACCTATTCTTAATTTCTCAAGAGCTTGTAAATCTAGGTCCTGTTGCTGTAGAAATCCATCCAATGATTTCAAGTTTGGACATCCGCATATCACCATTTCTTTGAGTGATGACTTTAGAGATGATGGAGCTGGAATGGTAGCGCTGGAACTATTATATATTTCTGGAAGTGAATTAAGTCCCACACTTACCAAATTAAAATGGAACAGAGAGAGTGGCAATGCAGGTAATTCCACCAGGTTTGGGCAATGGCAAATACTTAGTTCTCTTAGATTTGGGAAGCCATAATTACTGAGTGGTCCGACCCACGATTGCCATTTTGGGATGTTCTCAAAGAATAACTTTTCTAAAGACGGAAAAGGACAATGATCATTTCCTGTGTTGTCAAGTGAGTAGTCCAGTTCTTTTACTTCACCCATTCTTTTCAGGGATAGTTCCCTCAAATTAGGCATCTGTGCAAGCAAAGGTAGGTCTTCCCACGAAGGACAATTAGATAGTTTAAGTGATGATAGGTCTAAAGGAGGCACATCCTTCATCCAATTGGGAGATCTATGGCCTTGATAATGCTCAATATTCAAGTTCTTAAGAGTTGGAGATGGCCGGAGGTTATCTATGATATATTCAGAGTTATTGGGGTTGCTCCCCATTGTCCAAATAAGGGAAAGTGAAATGAGGCTCTCTTTTCTGGTTAGTTCAGCATTCTTAGCTTCGTTAGGATCACCAACATTCTCAATTTTCTCAATAGAAAGTTCTCGGAGATTGTCAAGTGTTTTTAGTTCATCTATATGTTGACCCTTCTCCTTCCCAACAAAAAATTTCAACTCTTGAAGAGAAGTTAAGATGCCTATGCCCTTAATGTTTTGCATCATCTCCTTAGGAAGCTTCATATAGCGTAAGCTGACAAGGTTGGTAATACCAGTTGTATCAATGTAATGTTTTCTCCTCTCTAACACTTGCAAATGATGAAGCTTATAAACTGATGAGCAAGAACGTATATATCCTCCACTAAAAGTTAGATAGCGGAGGTGTATTAATCCACAAATCTCCTTTGGCACAATACAACTGCCCAATACCATAATATCCAGTACACGTAATGTTCCTTTAAGTGAATCATTTGGGAGAGTAAAGTAACTCCAAGTAGAAGCGGTATCTGTTATTTTTAAGGTGCGTAAATTCCTGAGATGGAAAACCTTTTCTATATTACATTTATCAACAGATATATGTTGTGTACTGCTAGGTATGTTATGCGACTCTTCATTTGATTCTACTCTGCAACATTCCCCCTGAGAAACATTCTGAGCCAATTCATGCAGTAGATCATGCATAACATAGCAGTTTACTTTCAAAGGATTTGGTTCAAAAAATGATTTCATTAAAAGATGATTGAAGTACCTCTCTCCAGTATCCTCAGGTCTCTCATCTGCACAAGATTTTCTTCCTAGGAATCCAGATGCCATCCACAATCTGATCAATGTACCTTTCTCATATTCATAATCCTGAGGAAATATGCTACAAAATCTAAAGCATTGTTGCAAATCTATTGGTAAATGGAAGTAGCTCAATCTCAAAACGTCTGCCACCTCCTTAGCATCTTCTAAGTTCAGCACAGAATCACAATTCAAAATCCTTTTCCAGTAATTCAAATCCATATTTGTGTTTAGTAAGGTCCCAATCACCTTTGCTGCTAGAGGACTGCCCCAAAGCTTCTTTACTATATCTTTTCCAATTGTTTGCAAACCTTTATAATTGTTAGGGTTACAACCTTGAAATGCATATTTATTGAACAACAACAACAACTCCTGATTTTCTAAGCCTTTAAAGTCTATAAATTGTTGGTTCACATCTAGCACACGGGCAACCATTTCTGCCACAGATTTCATTCTAGTTGTAACTAAGATTTTACTGTCTTGTTTTACAAACTTCATAGGGGCAATCAATTTTTCCCAATCACACATTCTATTATCATTCCAGACATCATCTAGGAAGAAAAGAACTTTCTTTGAATGTATTTTTTCCATCAAGCTTTTTTGCAGGCCATTCAACGACTCACTGCCATTGGTTTTCGTACCTAGCTCCTCAAGGATTTTTCTTGTTATGTCTTCAACAGTAAAGCTTGTTGAAACACACACCCAGATTATTTTATCAAAATGATTATCTCTGTTCATATCCTCATAGATTAGTTGCGCAAGGGTGGTCTTCCCTAATCCACCAGCCCCAACAATACAGAAAGCAGAAATTTGAGCATGAGATGCCGGTTTCTCTAACCATTCAATTACCTTGGTCCTCTCATTTTCACGGCCAAACACTTTGCTTTCAGTTAAAAAGGAAGTTGTTTCTCGACTTGCAATATTAAGAGGCTCATAAAGTGGACCTGCAACACTATGAGCTTGCAGAGCAGTAGCCAATTGGAAGAAGTGGCCAACATCAGTCGCAACCAGATCTAACATTTTCACAGCCTTTCTCAACCTCCCCAACGTAACGTTACTAACGCTAGAATCAGGGGATTTTCTTTTGAGATAGTTACCGAGAGAGCCAATGGTCGAAGAGGAAGATTCACTCACCTGAGCTTGGTTTTTCACCTTGTCCGCCAACTCCCAGTATTTTAGTTCGTCAAGCACATCATCAGCTGCAAGAAAAGCTTCCTTGAAATTGTTGAGCCATTCATTCACCCCTGAATTCGGGTGCTTCCATTTCAGTGCATCAGAAACACTCATGACAGCTTTGATCTTGGGAAGAGCTATCTTCAGCCTCATTAGCTCCTCATCAATGTCAGCTGGCAGCATATGCTCACCTAAATACGAATAAGCCGTGTCGACTAGGTTGCTGACAATTGCAGATCCAGTCCATTCGGCAAGGGTTGAGCGAGCCATATATCTCGTTAGAGTTTTCTTTTTTCTTTTGTTTTGTTTTTTTTTTTTTTTGTTACGAGAAATGTAGTGTACAGAATATAATGAACGCTCGAGGTTGTAGTAGTAACTAAAATGCTGGTTAAAAGAGTAATTGAAAGTAGGAGATAGAAAAAGAAATAGATCTGTTACTAAATGAAGAAATAACTTGCAGAGACTGAGTTGAGTTCGAGCGAGGAAGGCAACGAGATCTGAGAAATAAAGATCACCAGAGGCAGAGATTGTGTGTGTGTATGAGAAACAGAGGCAGCAAAAGAGTGGAAACTGATTGAGAGAGAAATCTAATTCCCACGTAAGCAAATAACGAATTAACGATGAACCACAAAATTCAAGTCTACTGCATTATCGGGCATTTACATCAATATCTTCTGCAACATTATTTTAAATTAACTTTTGTGTGGCCTACATCAACACCAATATCTTTTGTGGGGCATTTACATCAATAACTCGTGTAGAATAACAGAGAGATTAAAATTTTACAAATGTTCTCACAAAATCACTCACTTGTCACTGGACAACAGGAAAATATCATTGTTGTGTGTGTTGCTGAGTTCAAAGAGTTGAGTGGTGGTTGTGGAGTCATGTTAAAGCTGGAATTAAATCGACCATTTGTTAAGCCCATCAACATCGCATTTTTGAATCTCTAATTCCCTATTCGAAGCCTAAATGGGGAAAACATTTCCAGAAGTCCATGTATTGGACTTGACTGGAAGTAAATTGCATACATGCGTGGTAGATATGGCACCACAAATTGGACAACTTGGGTAACCAAAAGCATAAAATTGGGGCACGAGCCCAAAATGAGTTCGGACCTTCAAGGGATAATTTTTGTGCAGCTTCTTTAGTGTAGTGAATTGATAAAAGTGTTCCACCCGCGAGCACGTATGATTTAACATGCAAGCATGCAAGTGTTCCTGTTTCGCATGACGTGTTTTTTAGTGTGGCGTGTTCGGCCTCTATATAATCTCAACACGTTCAAACACGCACGTTTAATAACGTGAGCACGAGTACGCACGTACAACACGTACATAAATGTACTTTTGATACATAACAATGCATCTATTTCTTTGTTGTATTATCCATTTTAATGTTTTAATTTTCAGACTTCCGATAAAAAAAAGAAAACAATTTTTTTTCTTGAAGCATTTTTCAAATTTTATGGTACTTTTAGACTTTTTTTTTCTTATTTTTTCTGAATTTTATCATTCTTATAAGTTATTGATGCGTGTTGCTAAGTGTTGGTACGTGATTACATGAGCACGCGTACCAAGTCGTGTTAAGCGTGTCGCGTGCTTTATGTGTGAGTGTTCAAAGGTTTTCGAAAATCCAATACGTATAAGCATGCACGGCACGTCAACACGTGTTGCACGAACACATAAAGTGTCCAACACGAACACGTGACGTGCTTACATGTAACACGCACAACACACACGTTTATCAATTCACTACTTTAGGAGTAAAAACAGAGCGAATACGGAGCGGATAATGCTAAAACTGTATCTGTTTCTGCACCTATTAGGCGGATACAAAAACAGATACAAATGTCAAAACTTAATACCAATCCGTCTTAAACAGATAAAGATACGAAACCAATAGTTGATTGATACGAATTCGGATGTGAATTCAAGTACATATAAAATTATATATTACCAAATGAATACATATATACAATATCAATAAGTA
The DNA here is from genome assembly GCA_030179965.1 of Cyperus esculentus. Classification (NCBI taxonomy): domain Eukaryota; kingdom Viridiplantae; phylum Streptophyta; class Magnoliopsida; order Poales; family Cyperaceae; genus Cyperus; species Cyperus esculentus. Next base: position 1,155,016 of record JASGLE010000055.1, on the reverse strand, counting down.
TTTATATTATAAACGATTATTTTAGACAAATTTATTGGTTAATATTTGTATAAAAACATTAAATACATACAAAACTTTTGGTAATTAATACTATTTTATTACAAAATATCATTAATGTTTGCTTATATTTCGGATACGGATAGTTTGGATATCCGTCTAATTATGCAACTTGAAAATTGTTCATATCCGTATCCGCATTAGTGTTTACTGATACGGTACAGATACAAATACGATAACTCATATTCGAATATTGATACCATTTTTACGGATAATATCCGGATGCGAAACGGATTTAGACGGATATAATCCGCTCCGTTTTCACCCCTGAGCTCCTTGCAAACTAGCTTAGGTAATGTTTCTATGATTTTATCTGACCTTTACCTTTTTGCACTAGATGCTTCGTTGTTGCTTCTCCGCAGCAACCACTGTTTCGCATGTTTGTTACTTGCATAGTTCATTGTCGTTATGCTGAAGTGTATATGAAAAGAAACAACTAATAATTTAAGAACAACGAAGTTTTTTTTCTCAACAAAAAAAATAAATAAATAAAAAATAATGACGAAAGTCATTAAAATCAATCAGAGCTTTGAAAACTTGAATTGAATGCCTAACCACCCACTCAGAATAGCAAATTTATTGGACTAAAGCTTACTTTTGGATTCAATTGGCACCCAACCACCCACTCTCAATTTTTTTTTTTTTAAAAAAAAAAAAACCGAAGTTGAGTTTAAAGCTCAGAGCACTTTTGTGAGCTCACATCCAAAAACATACTAAATCATCTGCAAATTTTGATTTATGTAACTCAATAAATTCTTATATCATAATGTTACAGGATATAAAAATTTTTCATTTTTTAAAAATTGAAGTATTTATTTGAGATTTCAAAAAATATTACATAAGCATTGATTATAAAAGAAGACAGTATGCTTAAACATTTTGCACATTGTCATAAAAATTTAGTAAGGATCACTCAAGAAGTGCCTAAAAATTTGAAGGGGGTGCCGAGAAACCCGATGCCTTAGTCTCTATGTAATTTTCTAGAATGTCAAATCAATTATGTATAAAGATCAAATAATAAAGAAAATTTATATAATTGTCATAATATCCAAATTTTCATAATATGCATATTCAATTAATAGATTAAGCATTCCCAAAAAATAAAAACTATAACATGAAAAGCCAACTATATATTTAAACGACAAAATAAGTAATCGATGAGTCATCTCCAATGTCTTGGAGCCAAAAAAAATATCAAAACAACCTACATAGAGGAAATTTAAGAAACAATTTAATAATGAGGAGGGATCCATTGACAATGCTTATTTTGACAATCTTAACAATGGAACATTTCAAAAATTTAATTCATAAAAAATCTTAAAAATGAAAAAAGATTTATGAATGCATTACCTAACTCATAGATTGATAGTATTTCAAATATCGATCAATTTGAATATCGTTTGATGGCTTATAAAAAAATTGTGTACTTTTTAACGGTTGTAATTTAACGGATCTTTGAAGAGCTATCAAATATAACTTAAATTAAATATAATCGGAAACATAATCAATCTATAAGTTAAGAAATACTTCCGTAAATTTTTTTATATTATTGAGAATTTATATGATTTTTTACAAATTTTTTAAATATTAAATTTTCAAGATTGTCAATATAGAAATTGTGAATAGATCCCTCCTTTTTAATAATAGGTACATATACAACCATTATAATTAATGGAAACTTTTTATTAGATAAGGTATCAATATATCATGGCACTGCCATGATATGAATGTATGTATAGTATAATTAACATGTAATTAATTGTATGAATGTATAGGTGTAGGAAAATTTTTTTGGAGCAAGGCAGTGCCAGGCCGTAATTGTATGAATGTATAGGTGTAGGAAAATTTTTTTGGAGCAAGGCAGTGCCCGGGCATGGCCTGGCACTGCCCTTGGTTCTGCCCATGGGTACTTCAGAATGACTGAAACTGTGCAGCAGTCAGCTGGTTCCAATGTCCCTAGCTATAACAAATCAGTCTGTACAACTGAAAACTGATAAACCACAACAATTGTGGTAATATAGCTTAATTGTTACTACGATGATCATTAAATTGGCCTAACGTACACAAGAATTGTGGATGCGTTTTGTCATTCTTATGCAAATAAGAAAACATACATACACATGGCAAATGTACAGAAGGACAAAACAGTCCTGTACTCTCCTATGAACCTCATATCAAATGCTCTATTCCACCATGAAGTTTCCAAAGTCTATAATTACTAATTCAGTGTACCAATATGCAAGCCGATACACCCAGATATATAACTGGACAGAAATAGAATCACTGAATCTAATGACAATAGGCTCATCAACTGACCAATTGTACAACTTTAAGCCAGTTAGACTGGTGCTTGTAAGAATTCTGCACTTGGAAATCGGTACATTAAATTTGCAATTATTATGTTCTGAACACTACAAGAAAAACCATCATTTTTTACCGTAAATCCGGTCAAAATGTTTTGGGCGCCGGTAAGGAATGAGCCCATTCCTTACCGTCACGGTAAGGAATGCTGTGGTAAGGAATACTATCAGTTCAGAGTAATTTTGACTTGACCGTCACGGTAAGGATAAATGAGAGATGCTGACGGGAATAAAATATGCTTACCGTATTTTACGGTCAACATAATGTTCCGATCTAATTAATGAATTGGATTTTTGTTTTTTGTCCTGCTCAACAATATTCGGTTCAATTGAATATAATTGTATTTTTTTTTTTCCGAGATAATCTCTCTGTCCCCCATCATTTGTCCCCCTTAAACGTCCCCCATCCGTTTCTGCTGGAACCGGTATGAATACTAGTTGGCAAGTGGTATGAACACCACGATACATTCAGTATGAACACCCTCTGAGAGCTCTATAAACAATGCAAATTGGGAGAAAATTTTTTTTGGCATATTTTTCATGTGCAAAAATAAATTAAGCACGTGCTTAATTCAATTTCAGCACGTGATGAAAATCGGAGCGCGCGCAGGTGTTCATACTGCTTATTCGCGGGTGTACATATCAAATGATCTTTGGTGTTCATAGTTGACGTGGATGGGAGTTAGCATATTTTCCATGTGCAAAAATAAATTAAGAACGTGCTTAATTCAATTTCAGCACGTGATGAAAATCGGAGCGCGCTCGGATGTTCATACTGCTTATTGGCAGGTGTTCATATCCAATGGTCTTCGGTGTTCATAGTTGACGTGGACGAGAGTATGCGCGCGGGGGACATTTAAGGGGGATTTTTTGTGGGGGACAGTTAGCATCCCTCTTTTTTCCTTGCTAGTTGCTACACATTAAAATAGAAATAAAGAATAGCATAATTTATTAATCAATAATTCTATTCAATAAAAAAATAACATGTACGAATTTAATTGACAATTTAAGAATCATAAATGTACAAAAGCATAGATCCAAAAATATAGCTTGCCATAAATTCATAAGTGTTATACAAGTATCAATATCCATCAGCAAATACAATATTTTTTAGAAATAATGAAAGATGAATTGATATCCAACAATTGGTTTGAATGCCATAAACAAAATAGAAAATCTGATTCAGAAATAAGGAAATAATAACTAGTTAATAGAATTATCTCTTCCTTCATATCCATCACTTTCATCACTTCCATCACTTCCATCTCCATCTAAAGAGTAACCAATAATGCCTCGATTTTGATATCCTAAAAAAAACAATGTACAACATCAAATCATGTTTAGTGCTAATTAAGGATTATCAAAAGCTGCATTACACAATTTTGGACTTGAGCAAAAAGGTTATTGAATCACAAACATATTAGATATATATATCAATCACCTTTTTATCCAGATTTCATAAGGATGCACTTGATTTTGAACTCTAAAACCCACTATTTTCTTATGTACTTCACAAATGTAATTATGTTCCGAGAAGGCTATTTCCACTCAGTCATATGTAATTCAGGTTACAGTTACAGAAAGCTATTTTTCATACTTGCAAGAAAAAGGACCATAATTCAGGTAACATACACTTGCATTTCTTTGGCTTGACTAGTTGATAGCTAGACTTCATTTAGAAACAGATTTCTCACTTCCTTCATTTCCTTCACTTTCATCACTCTCATTTCTATCTAAAAGGTTGAGCAATATACCATGCTGAAACATAAATCCGTTTCTTATATAACATATTATGTTGAGCATATGCAATGAACTAAAAACTCAATGGCTGGAGATATGGTCTCATTGCTTAGTAAAATGAATGAAACAGTGATTGGAATATCCGACATGAATACCGAGGCTTAAAGCCAACGAAGAGACCTATAATTGGGATAACCAGACTTAAAGCCGGTGAAACAATAATTGACTTAAACCCAATACCACCCCGTATTATAATTATCCAACATGCCTCTTTGCTGAGTAATACTAAAAGCTTGTGCAGCAACAAAATCTCACTGGAATGGCCAACAACCACATGAATACATGCATAACCACAATAATAGATAGCAATCCTCCAAATTAAAAAATATAAAAGAGATGACAATTGCATGCAATGTTCACAGAATACAATTTACATTCTGATTTGAATAGATCAATAGACAATAAAGGAAGTCACTTACAGTTGAGTTGGATCTACTTGGTCGATTATGCCTAGCTGATGATGATTGCCTCAATGTTCATGAACCATCCTAAAAATTCAATGCACATCAAAATTAGTGTTCATTTCATACTTGGGGTTCGGCTATAAAATTCCTTGGAACAAAGATTCACCATGAGAGATAGTTGAGTGACACTGTAAAGTACAAAATTTGGGGTTGTTTTGTGATGAGTTACAAAAAATTAAGCCACGGAACTGATGATGTAAGTGAATGTAGTATTATTTAAAAATAAAGACTAGTAAATAATATGATGCACAGTTATATACTTGAAATATTCTGTTTAACCAACTCTCATTTCCTCATATTTTAAGCCCTGAATTACAAAATGCATTTGGCTTCTCCTACATCATCTTCCAAATAGCGAATATCATGTGGACAGTAGGTGATATGTTTGTACCAACATGGCTTTAAATGGCTCCACAACAAGATATAACAACATTTTTTCCCCTCGAGAAAATAAAAGTATTTCTGTTAAGTTTCTTCTAACCTTGCATTGACTGCACTGATCTGCAGAGTAGCTTGGTCATTTCAGAGTCAGAACCACTTGCAATCTGATTTTAATTCCTTCTTGTCCACTGTTGCTGCTGATTAAATTGGTTTCTCTGGACGTGCGATTGTTCTTGATACAGCTGATTTGGCCTGAACTGATGTCTCAGCTGATTTGACTGGTTTTGCTGGTAGTAAGGCTGCCTGTTATATTATAGTACATAAGTAAAGCACATGAGTTAGCAACTGTAGTACATGAGCAAATAGGTATTCTCCTAAACCTCTATTTTAGTAACATGTCACGAGATTCAAACAGAATTCCACTCAATTATACTCAATTATCATTCAACATAGCTTCAGTTTACCTTAACTGTATGATAAATCACATATTGACAATAATGGGACCAACCAAATAAAGGTGCCGATGCGGTCCCAGTAGCAGCTGCATTTGAAGGCGCAATATCAAAGTTATTTTCTTTGAAGAAGACAAGATAGGTAGAAAAGCAGCAAGACTTACAAGATCTGAATCTCTCTCAACAATCACAATATATGCAATTTTAGCCTTCCACAAATCTAAATACAAGCAAAAACACATAAAAGATTAGCATGTCAAGGACAAATCAAATATAGACTGGTTTGACACCGTACCAGTTGGGTTTGACATTAATTAAGAAGATCCTTAATTAGTTGCAATCACAATATAAACACAGAGCATCTCACAAATGTAAAACATAATTCATTTATGTGATGACAGTTTAGAGTTCGATATTCGTTTCCTAATGAAATAACAAAGATATATAAATCAGTATGGTCATTTTCAATTTAATACAAGTATTGTATCATTAATTCATTGTTGTGCATTTATAAATTTACCACTAATCTTATTTACCATTGTTCTGACTTTACAATAGCAGTGGCTTAATCGATTCTCTATTACTCATATTGTACATACAATACCAGATAGAGGTGACATTACTAGTACTTGGTGCAGTAAACTGAAAATTGAACTTAACAAATAGCTTTACACTAAACTGAAATTGGACTTAACAAATAGCTTTCTTAGAAAACATGCTCTCAAGTCTCGTATCATAATTCATAAGGTAAAATACATGTCAGATCTCATATCATATTGAGGGGCTGCTTGTTAGCAAAATCGAAGTTAGTTGAAGTTCAATCAGAATCAACCAGCACCTCAGTATTCACATCAATTTTATCTGAAACTATTGGGAAACTATACCATCTCACAAGTCAAATTAGGTTTTCTTGGATAAAACCATTGAAATTATATCAAAATAATCAAAACTTACTTGGATCTGAGCCACGAGCAAGCAACAGGTGGAGGAAGAGGAGCGATTGAGATGAATAGAAAAGAATCGGAGAAGGCAGCTGGAATCGAACGGTGGAGGGATCGAGTGGAGAAGGATATACCGTGTAGAGGCGGGGATGCAGGTGCGATGTAGAAGAGGAGATGGAGGTGCGGTGTAGAGGCTCTCCTCCACGAGATCGGACCCGAATCCGACATCCCCGAACGGATCTGAGAAATCGGGGCTGGGAGGCGCGAAGTACACGCTTCGGGACGCGACGAGCTTCTTCCTTAGCAGGTACCTCGGCCCCTAACCCCGCAGCACTCTCAGCCGTCGTCGTCGCCGCCGCGGGGGAGGAAGGTGGCGAGAGATGGGAGAGCGGCGCGGATCTGACGGATCGAGCGATGATCTTGGAGTCCCGGATCCGCGCGAGCGCGCCCGGTTTGAGGAAGCGGTGGAACCGGTCCTCGGCGGCAGAAGAAGGCGCAGATCTTCGAAGCCTCCGAGCCATCAATTGGGGAGGAGAAGAAGGTGATTTGGGGGAGGAGAAAACAATTTGGGACGAAACAAAATTTTTAAGTACTGACCACTGGAGGAGAGCAATGCCGATTTGGGAGGTGAAAATTTTTTCGAAGTAATTTGGGAATAGTGGCGCAACATGAAAGTCTGACCGAGTGCTAACCGTAAGCGCCCGTCAACAGGTTTAACATGTTATTGACCGGCGATGCCCCGTCAAGCCACGGTAAGTAATGATCCGATTTGTTGTAGTGGAAAGAATTGGGGCAATTGTTAATAGATACCTATCAAACATTTTGATAACCCTCCTTAATTTTCTCCGGGCTTGGGAGTGGCTGCATCATTTAGATATGGGCAAAGTTAAAAGTTTGGAAATGTGTTACTGTCCAAGAAATTTAGATATTAAAAACTTGTACATGAAACTCATAAAATGGAAGGGAGCAGAAATATAAACCTGCATGAAAAGATCGCACTTGCAGTTTCCTTGCAGCATATACATGGTATTGATATACTTGCATTCTGCCCTGTGCCCAATGCGATGTAGCTTGCATAGTTTCATCCATTCAGCTCCTTTGGATTTCTACATCTATGAAACAACCGATTTGGCACATTTTGTAAAGTTAATCATTCCAAGAGCCAGGAAAAAAAAATGTAGTTTAAAAATATATAAATTAGGCACGAAGCTAGGAAAAAGTAGGCATTTTTTTTTTTCTGAAAAAAAAAGTAGGCATGTAGAAAGAAGTTATTAATTTTCTTACAGGCTGAGTCAATTGACAGTGATTTGAGGCCAGCTGGCGGCCACCAGCACCTTCGATGCTCACATAAATCAGAGAAGTAGGCAAAACTGGTATTTCCTCCAGTAAATTTGCATTGTCGATGTATAGTTCTTTAAGGGCAGTGAGCCTCACCATGGTACCGGGCAATGCTTTCAGGGAGCTTGCATTTCTGATATACAAACACTCAAGAGTACTACTGTTTTGCAGCAACCATTGCTCCGGCAAGTCCTCCATCCCTGAACAATCGTCTACTTCACACGTGTTAACAAAGCTAAGGCTTCTAAGTGGTTCAATGAATAGAAGAGATAGGTGAGATATGTAAATCTCGTCTATCTTTAAAGACGGCCCGCTGTTTCCTGGGCTGGCACCTTGCAAATAAACCATACATGAATATTGAACCAGCTTGTCACAATCCCGGATATTCAATTTTCTGAGGGAGGCAAATGCATTTTCTGAGAAAGGAAAACAAGTAATACTTGCACTTTTTATAATCCGAAGATTACGAAGAGAAGTGAGGCATGATGCTGACTCGAGCAATTGCACATCGAATTCACCACAATTCCCAAAATTAAGAGTTTGGAGCTTCACAGGAAGGGGAGTTCTCTGGTTATCAACTGCAACCAGCTTTGTGTTACCATATATAGTCAAGCTTTTTATCGACTCAAATTTCACAAATACACTGATTGGTAGATGTATCAAATTGTTACAACATCTAATAGTTATTTCCTCGATAGCTTGTAAATCGAGGTTTTCTTGGTGCAAAAATCCATTCAGTGATTTTAAATTTGGGCAATTGGTTATCTCTACTACTGTGAGTGACGATTCCAGAGATGATGGTACGGGAATTGTAATACCAGTACTAAGATATGCATCTGGAAGGGTATTAAGACCCGTACCGCTCACTTCGAATTTGGATAGGGAAAGAGGTATTGCCGGTAATTCAGTAAGGTTTGGACAACTCTTAATTAGAATTTCTTTTAGATTGGGAAAACCGTGTTGACCACTGGGTCCTTTCCACGATTGCCATTTGGGCATATCGACACAGTGTAACCGTTCCAAAGAGGGAAAGGGACATCTATTTCCTGTGTTATCAAATGAGTAGTCCAATTCTTTCACTTCGCTCATTTCTTGTAGCGAGAGTTCTCTCAAATGGGGCATTTGTGCAACTAAAGGTAAGTCTTCCCATGAAGGGCAATTAGAGAGTTTCAGTACTGATAGGTCAAAAGGAGGCAAATTCCTCAACCAAATGGGAGATTCGTGGCCTTCATAATAGTTAATTGTCAATTCCTTGAGATATAGAGGTGGTTGGAGGCTATCAATAATTTGCTTAGGTTTATCATAATTGCTCCCTCCAGTCCAATTTAGGGAAAGTGAAACGAGATTTTCCTTTTCAGATAGTCCGGCATTCTTAGCTTCAGACAGATCTGTTACATATTCAAGTTGATAGATAGAAAGCTTTTGGAGATTTTTAAGTGTCTTGAGTTCATCAATATGATGCCCTCTCTCCTGCCCAACAAAAAAAGTCAATTCTTGAAGGGAAACCAGCTTGTTTGCTCCTTTAATATTTTGCATCATCTCGTCTGGAAGCTTCAGATAACGTAAGCTAACAAGATTGGTTATTCCAGATGTTTCAAAAACTTTCCCATTCCACGATAACACTTGCAAATGATAAAGCTTATAAATTGTTTGAGGAAGCAAATTTTGAGATCCTTCTCTAATAGTTAGATAACGAAGGTGTATCAAACTACCAATCTCGTGTGGCAATTCACAACTACACATGAACTTTACATGGACATCCAATACACGTAAAGTTTTCTTAAGTGATCCAGTTGGGAGGACAAATTGATGAAGATCAGAACACATTATATCCCCTAAAGCCATGGTTATTACCAAGGTTCGTAAATTCCTAAGATGAAAGATCATTTCGATATCACATTCATGTATGTATACATGTTGTGTAGTGCTAGGTATATTAACCAAATTGTCATTTTCTTCTACTCTACAACATTCTCCTTGTGAGACATTTTGAGCCAATTCATGCATCAAATCATGCATAATATAGTAGTCATCGCTTCGAGGATGCGGCTCAAAAAATGATTTCCTTACTAAATGATTGAAGTACTCTAATCCAATATCCTCTAGCCTCTCTTCTCTGTATAATTGTTGATGTATGAATCCTGAGGCCACCCACATTCCGATCAATCTATTTTTCTCAAACTGATAATCATGAGGAAATATGGCACAAAATCTGAAGCATTCTTGCAAATCTATTGATAGATGGTAGTAGCTCAGTTTCAACACATCTGCCACATTCATAGCTTGTTCTAAGTTGATTAAGGAATCAAATTTCAAAATTCTTTTCCAATAATGAAAATCCATGTTTGAGTTCAGCAGGCTCCCTATCACTTTTGCTGCTAGTGGACTACCGTGAAGCTTCTTTACTATTTCATTTCCAATCTTTTGCAAATCTTTATGGCCATCGGGGTTATAACCCTGAAATGCATATTTATTGAACAACATCAGCAGATCCTGCTCTTTTAGTCCTCTTAATTCTAGACATTCTTGGTCCACGTTTAGCACATGAGCAAGCATGTCTGCCACCGATTTCATTCTAGTTGTTAGCAAGATTTTGCTTCCTTCTTGCACAAACATTAAAGGGGCAATCAATTTCTCCCAATCACACATGTTGTCATCATTCCATACATCATCTAGAATGAAAAGAACTTTCTTTGATTTTATCTTTTCCTTCAACTTTCTCTGAAAGACATTTAAAGTGTTATTAACATTTGTTTCCTCCCCTAGTTCTTGGAGAATTTTTCTTGTTATATCCTCAACATTGAAGTTTGTTGAGACACAAACCCAAATTGTTTCAGTAAAAATGTTCTCTATGCTCATATCTTCAAAGATTAATTGTGCAAGGGTGGTCTTTCCTAATCCACCAGCTCCAACAATACCATAAGCAGAGATTTGAGCACCAGAGGCCGGTTTCAATAACCATTCAATTACCTTGGCCCTCTCATTTTCACGGCCAAACACTTTGCTTTCAGTCAAAAAGGAAGTTGTTTCTCGGCTACAAAATTTATGTGGCTCTGCAAGACCATGTAGAGAACTTGCAAATTGGTAAAATAGGCTGACATCTGTGGAAGCAAGATCTAACAATTTCACCACCTCCCTTAACCTCCCCAACGTATCATCAATAATACTAAAACCAGAAAATTTTCTCTTAAAAGAACCAAATTTTGATGAGGAATTAGATTCACTCACATGCTCTTGGTTTTTCACCATGTCCTCCAGCTCCAAGTACTTAAGTTCGTCAATCACATCTTCGGCTGCGAAGAAGGCTTGTTTGAAATTATTGAGCCATTCAATGACCCCTGAATTTGGGTGCTTAAACTTCAGCGCCTCAGCAACATTCATGACAGCTTTGATCTTGGGAAGAGCGATCGTCAGCCTGGTTAGCTCCTCTGTAATGTCAGCTGGCAGCATACGCTCACCCAAGTACGAATAAGCCGTATCGACTAGGTTGCTGATGATGGCACATCCTGTCCATTCAGCGAGGTTCGAGAGAGCCATCATGATGGAGATTTAATTTCTTCCTGGATTTTCTCCCCCTATTGGATTAGCTAGATATGGGAATTTAAAAAGAGATATAATGGAAGGGTTGATTACCATCAGAGAGAGGGTTGTTGTGTGAAGGAGAGCAAAGAAAAGCTCGATCTGAAACATAAAAGGTAGGACTCAGCTTACAAAGTCAACTATCCTCATAAAAACAACTCTCATAAATTCAATGGACTGAAGGATCGTCTGTGGGTAGAGATCCGCATGCACACGTCTGGGATGGAGATAATTAAGGGGCAAGATTTTCCGTTTAAGCTACTTTAGTAAATATTTTTTGATGAGAGTAAATATTAATATTTATATTTATCCTTGTGAATTTAAAAATTCTTACACTTGGATTCTTTAATTTTTGATGTAAAATACTTTCTTAATTAAAAGTACAAATATCATATGCCTATTAATTTTGAATCAAGAAGATAGTGGATACACAAGCACCTTATTATATACTATTGCAAACTCCTATATGTTGTTATTACGTCATAACAACATATCACAACTCTTTATATAGGTCTAAACAATTAGAAGACTCTAGAGATTTGCTCATTTTTCTCTAGCTCGTTTCTTTTTTCTTTTCTTCTTCTTCTTTTTTTTTTTTTTTTTTTCTTTTAGGATGTAATATGTACTCTTTTTCTCTCCTACAAAAGAAATGGGAGAGGATGAATTTGTTGGAATTTGATCCAGAATTAGGAGTTCATAATTAGAATTAGTTTTTGGTGTCATGACATGGTGATGCTAATTATGTAATACATGAGTTTATTTTTAGGTTAGTTAATTTAGGAGTTGAGGCAGATATTTCTGTAATAGGTTTAGTGCGTGATAAGTTAGTTGCAATTTATGGTCAGCTATATTTCGGAATTAGTTATCAGATTAGTATTATAAAAGGTCCATGTATCTTGTATTGTTCTGTGTGGAATATGTGTGGAATAAATTTTTTGTTTCTGTTATTCTATCTTTCTTTTGTTTGTTTCCACCAAAATTATCCAACAATTTGGTATCGGAGCGATCCAATTTCCAACAGAATGATATTTAACTTCTTTTTTTTAAAAAAGACTCTAAAAATTCATATTAAAAACATAATACTAAACGGCTATAGTTTCAGTGGACATCCTTCGACTGAAACTACCATAACTCTTTATATGGAACTCCAAATGCTTTCAGACTTGAGCAATCAAAATCTAGACTTAATTTAAGAGTTTTAAGACCATAGGTAATGGACTCAAATCCATATTTGTTTGACACTTTAAATATCTTCATCAATCACTCCTACTAAGAGTAACGAGTTCTACTTATTTTCTCAATCTACCTAACATTATATCATAATTAAATTTATATTTCCAACAATTACCAATTTGCATATCGGAATCCAAATAAACCAAAACAACACGTGCGGAAACAAATACAAAGAAAAATCAAATTGGTCTCAAGCCAACACAGAGAGAAGGAAATGGATATAAAGTATAGCATAATCCACCTAATCTACCTAATTGCATCTTGACGAGGCCTGCTTCATCAAAAAAAAAAAAAAACAAAAAAAAAAATGTTGGAGTTGAAAGGATCTATCGAGTCGGACGAAACTAAATGAGGAAGGGCCTTCTCAATAACGATCGGGCAGAGTTACGGGTCACTGGTGAGTGGGCCACCCCTTGTATGAAACAAGAATCAGCGGCAGAGGGCTACAATAAGAAGCCTGCTTCCATGCGGCCCTGCCTTGCCCATCTCCAGACCAAATTGGAGCCACTGCTTATGAAAATCAGTAATTAACCTGCAAGTTTGCAACTGCTCTTGTCGATTTTTTGTGGTTCCCTGTTAAAATTTCGAAAACATCATGCGCTATACAAAGCTACAGGTCTACAGACATGCAATTTGTGTTTAGGTAAAGTTTCTATGATTTTATCTGACCTTTACCTTTTGCACGAGATGCTTCGTTGTTGCTTCTCCGCAGCAACCACCGTTTCACATGTTTGTTGCTTGCATAATTCATTGTCGTTATGCTGATGTGTATGTGGAAAGAAACAACATATAATTTGAGAATAACGACAGTTTTTCTTCTCAACAAAAAAAATAATAATAATGACAAAAGTCATTAAAATCAATCAGAGCTTTGAAAACTAGAATGCCTAATGCCAAGAGTTGCTGTGGACCATACGCAAAACATAACTACTCAGAATAGCAAATTTATTGGACTAAAGTTTACTTGGATTCAGAGCCGCGGAGAGTGTTTGAGATCCATTAGTTAGGATGCACTAAGAGAGACTAGGTAGACAGTACATCGTGTTGTTTTTATTTAATCTTGTAGATTCGATTGGCAGCCGCTGTCAATCTCTCAAAAAAAAAAAAAGTTTACTTGGATTCAATTGGCACCCCCTCTCAATTAAAAAAAAAATAATAATAAAATAAAACTAAGTTGAGTTTAAAGCTCAAAACCCTTCCGTGAGCTCACATAGCTCACATCTAAAAACATACTAAATCATCTCCAAATTTCAATTTATGTAACACAATAAATTATGATATCATAATCTTACGGGATATAAACATTTTCCATTTTTTTAAAAAATTGAAATATTTATTTGAGATTTCAAAAAATATTACATAAGCATTTATCATATAAGGAGACAGTATGCTTAAACATTTTGCATTGTCATAAAAATTTAGTAAGGATCACTTAATTAAGAAGTGCTTAAAATGCTAACAAATTGCAAATGGAAGGATCGGTACAACTTCAGAATGACAGAAACTGTGCAGCAGTCAGCTGGTTCCAATGTCCCTATAAAAAATCAGTCTGTACAACTGAAAACTGATAAACCACAACAATGGTGGTAATCTATCTTAATTGTTACTATATACGATGATAATTAAATTGGCCTAACACAAGAATTGTGGATGTGTTTTGTCATTCTTATGCAAACAAGCTTTTAAAAAACTTAGTTTTAACTTCGTTTAAACCATTAAACCGTTTTTTGGACCCTCTTACATTAAGTGTTTGTAAAAAAACCGTTATTTGTAGGAAAACCATTTTAACAAAGTTAAAACTGTTAAAATCCGTGTTATAGAGGCGTTTAAACGCCATTAAAATATGTTTGCACATTATTGAATTCACAATTATGTTTATCCTATGCATATTAACAATTAAAAATTTTTAACACTTTATTACTATTTTCTTAAATTTTTCCATTATAATTTTTTGATGTTATAACTTCCGTTTCATAAGATTTATAACTTTTTATGTACTTAATTGGTTTTGTAATTGTTATTTGTACTTAATTATTAAGTATAATTGTATGAGAGTGTATTGTGTAGTCTTTTTTAAATATTAAAAAATATGTAGAAAATCAGGATCCGTTTTTTAATTTAACCGCCGTGTAATTCCGCTTTAATGTCAAACCGATAAATGGTCACCTCATCGATAAGAGCCGTTAAACGTTTTTTAAAAGTTTGTATGCAAATAAAGAAACATACATATATATATGGGTAAACGTACAGAAGTGCAAGTTGGTACATCGACATGTACCACTGAACAGAAAATAGGACAGGAGATGCCAAACCAGAACATTCAATCTTATGAAAGCAGGCTTTCCAACGGAGCAATTAGGCAACTTTAATTAAGTCATTTAAAATTGCTATGTCAGTAATCAAACCTTATGGTCTACTTCTACACTTGGGACTTGGGAGAATTTACTTGTTACAATAAATTTACAATTTCATATTCTGCAAGAATTGTGATTCTTGTAAATTGATAGTTTTCAAACTTTTTAATAACCCTCCTCCTTTTGTCCGGGCTTGGGACCGGCTACATCATTTAGATATAGGCGGAGTTAAAAGTTTAAAATGTGTTAGTATCTCTGAAATAATTTTTTAAAAAAATTATACAGAAAACCTAATAAATTTTATAGGAGACATATATATATACCTTCAGGCAGCTATTTGTAGCTCGTACATGGTTTGTTTTAGTTGTTTTGCTGTGTGGCCATTGTGGTTAAGTTTGCACCTCCAAACTTCCACATCCCATGCAACAGCCAGGTGACATTAGTCGGTGGGGGCTGCGTGTTTGTGTATCCAAAAGCCTCAAGTAAATATTCACAATAAAGACAACAGTTTCAAATGTTAACCAATTGCAAGAGGCACTCATAAAATACATAATTTTGAAAAATATAAAGCACAAAACCAGGGGAAAAAAACTAGCTGTTGCTAACGAGGGTCAAACTATATAGAGTGAAATCAAAGCACAGCCATGCACATTAATCTCAAGATGGTTGATTGTAACTCATTCTCTACTCTGAACATCCACAGCTATGCATCAACCATATAGCACCTTACATGGACTCAATGCTTGTGTATGCAGGAATCATCCATAATATTGAATGTCCAAAGGTTTCAATTGGGACTAAACCAATTGTAATAGCCATTAATAACCAATTGGCAATACTATATAGCCTACGGGCACTTTGGAAAAATAAAAGTAAATTGGCAATAATATTAATGAAGCACAACACAAGGAAAACAGTGCTGAAAATTATAATAAGATGCTTACTAGGTGGGTGGAAATCGTGTCGATCAATTGAGAGCTCAACCAATTAAAAAGTTTTCAACCGCGATGATTGGAAGTAAACGTAAATATCATGAGTAGTATATCAGACCAGTTGGCGGCCACGAGCACCTGTAACATGCTTAGAAAGCAGAGTAGAAGGCAACTCTGGTATTTCTTCCAGCAAAGTAGCATTATAAAGGTATAGACCTTTAAGGGCAGTGAGCCTCACCATTGTACCGGGTAATGACCGCAGGGAGCTTGCATTCCATATAACCAAACGCTTAAGGGTACTGCTGTTTTGCAGCAACCATTGCTCCGGCAATGTGTCCATGCCATAGCAATCCTTTATTTCACACGTGCTAACAAATCTAAGACTTCTAAATGGTTCAACAAAAAGAAGAGATATGTGAGGAATGTTAAGCTCATTGATCTTTAAAGAGGCCATGTTGTTTCCTGGGCTGACATCTCCTGCATGTTGAGTAGATGAATATTCAACGAGCTTACGACATCCCTGAATATGCAGTTTTCTGAGACATGTGAATGCATTTTCTAAGGCAGGAATGCAACTGATACTCGTACTGTTCTCAATATAAAGATCATGAAGAGTGGTGAGGTATGATGCTGACATGAGCAATTGCACATCAAAATCACCACAGTTTCCAGAACGGAGAGTTTGGAGATTCATAGGAAGGAGAATTCTCTGGTTATCGGTTGCTATCAGTTTTGGATTTCTATATACACGCAAGTGTTTTAGTGACTCAAATTTCCCAAATGCAAAATTTGGCAGCTCCACTAAATTCTCACAATGTTCTATTGTTAGTTCCTCAAGAACATGTAAATCTAGGTTTTCTTGTTGCAGGAATCCGTTCAATAATTTTAAGTTCGGGCAACCGAGTATCACCACAACTCTGAGTGATGATCTTAGAGATGATGGTTCTGGTGTAGAAATGCTAGAAGTATTGTAAATATTAGGAAGAGAATTTAATCCCACAAAACACAAAACAAATTTGACTAAGGATGGAGGCATTGCAGGCAATTCCGCTAGTTTTAGACAGTTCATAATAGTAAGTTCTTTTAAATTTGGAAAACCATAACTGTTCTGTGGTCCTGCCCATGATTGCAATCTTGCAATTGGTATATCCATACAGTGTAACTGTTCCAAAGATGAATTGTTTGTGCTTTCACATGAGTATTACATTTTCTTCACTTCATCCATTCGGTGTAGAGTGAGTTCCCTCAGATAGGGCATTTGTCCAAGTAATAGATCTTTCCATAAGGGACAATTCCTTAATATGAGTGATGATAGGTCTAGAGGAAAATTCCTCATCCAAATGGGAGATGTGCAGCCTTTGTAATACTCGATTGTCAATTTCGTGAGACCTCGATATGGCTGGAGGTTATCAATGATATCCTCAGGGTTATTAGGATTTCTTCCTTCAGACCAATCTAGGGTAAGAGCAACAAGATTTGTCTTTTCTGATAGTTGGGCATTTTTAGCTTCAATAGGATCTCCTACATTCCCAATTTTCTCGATAGAAAGTTTTCGTAGATTGTTGAGCGTCTTTAATTCATCTATATGATGACCTCTCTCCTGCCTAACAATGAAAGTCAGTTCTTGAAGAGAAGTTAGCTTGTGTAGTCCCTTAATATTTTGCATCATCTCATTAGGAAGGTTCAAGTAACGCAAACTGACAAGATTGGTCATTCCAATTGTTTCAAAAAACTTTCCGTACCACTCAAATACTTGTAAATGATGAAGTCTATAAATTGAGCTAGGACACACACAACATTTAGAATATTTCTCGCTGATAGTTAGATAGCGAAGGTGTATCAAACCACCAATCTCCTCCGGCAGCTCACCATCACTAGTAGAGTCTACATGTATATCCAATACACGTAAAGTTTCCTTGAGTGCACCTTTTGCCATAACAAAATTGTTAGTAGTAGATAACAAATTGTCCCGCCCCCAAGTAGTTATTAGCAAGGTGCGTAAATTCCTAAGATGAAAAACTCTTTCAACTTCAAGTTCATGTACAGACACGTGTTGTGCAGTGTTAGGTATTTCAACTGATTTCTCAAATGGGTCTACTCGACAACATTCTCCATTAGATACATTTTCGGCCAGATCATGCATTAAGTCATGCATAATATAGAAATTCGTTCTCTGAGAATGGGGTTCAAAAAACGATTTCCTTAACAGGTGATTGAAGTACTCTTCTCCAACATCCTCTGGCCTTGCTTCTCCACATAATTGTTTTCTTATGAATCCAGAAGCCATCCACATTTTGATCAATATATTTTTATCAAATTTACAACCACGAGGAAATATGCTACAAAATCTAAAGCATTCTTGCAAGTCTGCTGATAGATGGTAGTAGCTCAGTGCTAACACATCCGCCACATTTTTTGCTTGCTCTAAGTTGATTAGGGAATTGCAAAATAAAATTCGTTTCCAATAATGGAAATCCATGTTTAAATTCAACAAGCTCCCAATCACTTTAGCTGCTAGCGGACTACCTTTCAGCTTTTGTACTATATCATTTCCAATGTTTTGCAAATCAATATGACTGTCAGGATTACAACCATGAAATGCATATTTATTGAACAACAATAACAACTCTGGCTTTTCCAAGCCTCTTAAATGTAGACATGTATTGTCTATGTTTAGCACATGAGCAAGCATGTCTGAGACTGATTTCATTCGAGTGGTGAGTAAAATTTTGCTTCCTTCTTGTACAAATTTAAGAGGGGCAATTAATTTCTCCCATTCCCACATTTTATCATCATTCCAAACATCATCAAGAATGAAAAGAATTTTTTTTGAAAGAACTTTTTCTTTTATCTTGTGTTGAAGGTCATTCAATGACTGACTGGCATTTGTGTTAACCTCTAATTCTTGGGAAATTTTTCTTGTTATTTCTTCAACTCTGAAGCTTGTTGAAACATAAACCCAGATTATTTTATCAAAATAGTTTCCTCTGTACATCTCTTCATAAATTAATTGTGCAAGTGTGGTTTTCCCTAATCCACCCGGCCCAACAATACAGAAAGCAGAGATAAGAGCATGAGATGTTGGTTTCTTTAACCATTCAATTATCTTGGCCTTCTCATTTTCACGGCCAAAGACTTTGCTTTCGGTTAAAAAGGAAGTTGTTTCTCGACTAGAAATGTCACTGGTCTCATAATGTGGTTGTGCATGACCATGACCGTGCATAGCAGTTGCAAATTGGAAAAAACTGCCAACCTCTGTTGAAGCCATATCTAACATTTGCACAGCCTTTCTCAACCTCCCCAGCGTATCGTTACTAATGTTAGAACTAGGGAATTTTCTCTTGAGAGAGCCAAGGATTGAAGAGGAAGATTCACTCACCTGAGCTTGGTTTTTCACTTTGTCAGCCAACTCCCAGTATTCCAGTTCGTCAAGCACATCTTCAGCTGCCAAGAAAGCCAGCTTGAACTGCTGGAGCCATGCATTCATGCCCGGGCTCTTGAATTTCAGTGCCTCAGCAACACTCATGACTGTTGTGATCTTGGGAAGAGCGATCGTCAGCCTGTTTAGCTGATCTTCGATGTTTTCTGGCAGCATACGCTGACCCAAGTACGAATAAGCTGTGTCGACCAGGTTGTTAATGATTGCGGATCCAGTCCATTCAGCAAGGGTTGATAGAGCCATCTTGTCGGAGTTTTTTCTTTTTCTTTTTCTTTTGTTTGTTTTTTTTTTTTTTGGGTTACAGAAATGTATTGTACAGAATTGAATGAATGCTAGAGTTTGTAGTAGGAAAATGCTGGTTGAAGTAGTAATTGAAAGTTGGAGATAGCAAAAGAAATAGATCAACTACTAAAGGAAGATATAACTAGCAGAAACAAAGCTCGAGTGAGGAAGACAAGGAGATATATAATGAGAAACAAGTAAAGATCGCCAAAGACAGGATGTGTGTGTGTGTGAAACAGAGATAGCAAAAGACTATGATTGAAAGAGAGAAAAGTGAATTCCTACATAAGCAAAAACGGTGAACCACACAAAATAATAATTGACTACCTCCAAGTCTACTGCATTATTGGGGGCATTCACATGAATATCTTCTGCAATATTATTTTAATTATCTTTTGTGTGGCATGCTGAAGTGATTAACCACTCCAAGTGCACAGAAGATATATAACTTGTGTAAAAAGAGATTAAATTTTACAAATTGTTGTCACAATATCACAAGTAGTGTGTGGAGGGTGGTTCATAAAGGAAATTAATATCCTGGACACAAGATGGTTTCAGCGTGAGTTTGAGATCCGAGAAATAGAATGAAATACAGCACTCCATGATTAAAAAGAGAGATCTTGTAGATCAATGTTATCATAACCGGACCGGACGCCGACCCGGTAAAGTTCCGGGTCAATGATTTACTGGTTAGACCGTCGGTTTGTTTCCGGTTTTTTCAAGGCCAAAACTTCATTATTTGAGGAAAAAAAGAGACCGCGACAGTGATCTTGTATATTATATGTATATCAATTAATGTAAAATAAAAAATTGTGATTTATTAGAAGCACCGTACATTAAAAAGTTAATCAAGAAAAAAATACTGATGCATGTCAGCCAAATGAACTTCCACATTGATACATGAAGGTAAAGTTGAAATCAAACATCACAATAAATTTTTGATAATTTATTTTTTTTTTCAATTCATATAATTAGCATAGAAAATTTCTATTTAAAATTTTTTATTTAACAATTTGCTACATTAAAGAATTATAAAAAATTTTTGAGAAAAGTTTCTGTTAAGTTTGAGTTGCAATTACGTAAATAATGTTTGTACGAATATGATTTGTAGAGCAATAGTTATAGAGTATACGAACCAATGAATCATCATAGAAAGTCCCTTTCTTTTCTCTTTTCCTTTTTAAACCTTGGCAGCGGCTGCCAAGAAGCATCCTAGAGAGTCACGAATATTTCTTTGAAATAAAGAAAGCTACCACTAGCTAATTTGTTAATTATATCTTAGGAAAAGTTTAAACCTACCCGCTCGGCTGCTTCTCATCCTTGCTTGTCTTCAAGTAATTAAGATTAGTGCATCACTATCCATATACCTAACGAAGGTTATTAATTTCAAACTACTTTTAACACTTATAATTAAGTTAATGTTTTAAATAGCGCGCTATAGCATTGCTATAGCACCACTATAGCATTTTGGGTCCTCAAACGCTACGCTATAGACCAACGCTGCGCTAGTTGCGCTATTGTCGTTATATAGACGCAATACAGTGTAGGCTAGCTAATAATTAAGTACTGGACTGAGTTTATACCAAACGAGAAAGGAAGAGTATGGGCCTCTGATCAGTAGGCTAGCTCTTGGCAGCTTAAATACAGTGTGATAAGCTTATACTCATCACGCCCGGCCGCTCCATCAAAATGAGAACAAGATATCTTTCTAGAGGAAACAAATAAAGGGGAGGAATATGAACCACTGTGTAGTGGGGCCCTCTCCGTCAGAACACAAGCCAGGAGTCCAGTAATCTGTCTGTTGGGGACTATAAGAAGCTTGCTCCTGTGCAGCACATCTACAGCCCCAGGAATAACAAATTGGTGGAAACAGTGTATACTGCCAGTTCATAATGGCCGGTAATGCTGTTACATCTTTTTTGTTATTTTTCTTGCTTTCCTGCTAAAAAGATATGCAATTGAATGATTGACTTGCAATGCCCCTATAACAGATCTGTTTGTACCACTGATAACACTGAAAACTGATAAACCACAGTAATCGTGGCAATCTAGTTTAAATATCACTATGATGCTCAATTAATTGGCCTAATTAGCAAAATAATCCTATGCCTTTTGACATATTATGCAAAAAATTAAAACATACACATACATATAGGAAATATATAGAAGGACAAAAAGGCCCTTTAATTGAACCTCAAATGCGTTTTATAGAAATCTCTGAAGATTTATATAGTTTTGAAACAAAATTCTTCAAATAATAGATGCTTCATTCACCAAAATAAGAATTTAAAGTAAAGAATTAGCATATCAGAGCACAACAATGCGAGCTGGTCCACCCATATGTACCCCTGAACAGAAAATGGAACAGGAGCTAGATGCCAAACCAGAACATTTAATCTTATGAAAACAAGCTGTTCAACTGAGCAATTGAGTTACTTTAAGTCAGTTCAGAATGCTGCTCTCTTAGGGTCTGTTTGGCAACACCCATTTTCACTAGAATAGTGGATTAGCATGCTATTCACGTTGGTGTCCGGTGCCAAACGCATAATGGAACTTCAGAATAGCAAAGCGAATAGCCTCTTCCGCTATTCGACCCTCCTGATGGAATATGAGAAGAGTAAAATCCAGTTCGCCAGAATAGTGAGGTCAGTCCCATTTTGCCCCTCTCATTGATTCTCTTTCCGTCTCTCTCTCGGTCTTAACAGCACCAATTCCCCTCAAAACTGCAACTCGCCCTTTCTTTCCCCCTTCGATCTCCGTTAATTTGGAGGTTTCCTCATTAGCAACTGACTGCAACTCGCGAGTTTCTACTTGGTCTCAGTTAACATTTTCTGAAGGTTAATAGTGAAGTTTCTTAAATGATTCAAAGTTATGTTGAGGACATGGTCACCCTGAGTAATGCCCAGACAAAATTGAGGCCACCGATCCTTCTGTCATCTTGGACTTCACCAGTAACACAGATTTTAATGCTGCTAAGAAGGATGCTCGTGTTATACTGATGCTAAAATGAAATGACAATTTATTGTCGAGTGCTATATATATATTGTTTGATTTGTTTAAAAGTTATAACAAGTTATATTTTAATTAATCCCATGAACTGTTCTTCTCATATTTATATTTTTATGGAAATTTGCAAGTTAAATTCGGAGGGCACATGCTGCCTTACATATTTGTGTACCCCAGATTGATATTTATTTGTGGCATCTGATGCCATGATAATGTTCAATAGAAAAGAAATAATGTGATACGAAATTTACAAGTTCAACTTTGTTGCATCCCTGTACGCCTTAGAAATAACGTGATATAACTAAATTATACGGAGGATATTATGGTCTTTTCATTTTCTCAATTATTTTATACAATTCACTAATCTGCTATTCCAATTAGCATTTTGCCAAACAACATTTTTACTCTTCCGAATAGTTCAAAATATGACTATTCTTTTTACTTTTCCAACAATCACTCTTCCACTTTTACTAATCTAATATCACTATTCTAACTATATTCCTTGATTTGCCAAACGGACCCTTAAATCAAACCTTATGCTCTACATTTTGGACATTTTACTCATAGGTCCAACATTTTTACAACTACTATATTCTGCCTCAAATTTTCAAACTTTTTGTAACCCTCCTTTTGTCCGGGCTTGGGACCGGCTACATCATTATTTTAGATATAGGCGGAGTTAAAAGTTTGAAATGTGTTAGTATCTCTGAAATTAAATTTAAAAAAGAAATGTAGAGACAAATTAACTAGTAAATTGGAAAGGAGAGATATATACCTGCATGAAAATATCACAAGGGAGGGTCAAAATGGAGTGAAATTAGAGTCATCAGTGGAACACGTGTAACTTCATTTTCACTCTGCACATCCACACCCATGCGACTGCCACGTGGCATCTGACATGGTCTCAATGTTTGCTTATGCAAGAGCCATCAGTAAAAATTATTCATCGACCAATTAGGCAAATTGGGACCTATCCAATTGTAAAATTGCCAGTAACAAAAATATGTAAAATGGTAATAATTAATTAAGCATGACACAAGCAAAAACAATGATTAAAAAATTATAGTGATGCTTACAAGTGTGCCTTGGTGGAGATCGAGCCAACCAATTGACACCTCAAACAATAAAAAACATTCTACAGAGTATGTTAGACTAGCTAGCGGCCACTCACTTTAATGTGCTTCTCACGCAGACTAGCTGGCAATTCCGGGATTTCTTCCAGGGAAGTGGCTTTATAAATGCGTAGCTCTTTAAGGACAGTGAGCCTCACCATTGAACTAGGTAATGCCCGAAGGAATCTTGCATCATAGATATCCAAAATCTCAAGGGTACTGCTGTTTTGCAGCAACCATTGCTCTGGCAATGTCTCCATCCCGTAGCAACGTTGTACCCGACATTTGCTAACAAATGTTAGGCTTCTAAGTGGTTCAATAAAAAGAAGAGAAAGGTGAGATATTTCAAGCTCCTCGATCTTTAAGGTGGCCTTATTATTTACTGGGCTAACACCCCGTGCATATTCCATCCATGAATATTCAATGAGCTTGTCGCATTTCTCGATATACAACTTTCTAAGAGATGGAAATACATTTCCTGAGGAAGGAATACAACTTATACTTGAACTGTTTCCTATGGTAAGATCATGAAGAGTACTGAGGTGTGCTGCAGACTCAAGCAATTGCACATCAAATTCACCACAGTTCCCTAAGCAAAGATTTTGGAGCTTCACAGGAAGGATATTTCGGTGGTTATCAACTGCAAGCAGTTTTGGGCTGTTAAGTATAGATAAGTCTATTAATGACTCAAACTTCCCAAAAGCACTAGTAGGAAGCTGCACCAAATTCTTACAGTCTGATATATGTAATTTCTCAAGAGCTTGTAAATCTAGGTTCTCTTGTTGTAGAAATCCATTCAAAGATGTTAAGTTTGAACATCTGCATATCACCACTATTTTGAGTGATGATTTTAGAGATGATACTGCTGCAGTGGTAGCGCTAGTACTATCATATATGTCTGGAAGGGAATTAAGTGTCACATTTTGCACTGTTAAATAGAATAGGGAAAGTGGTAATGCAGGTAATTCCACCAGGTTTGGGCAGTTGTGAATGTGAAGTTGTCTTAGATTTGGAAAACCATAATTACTGAGTGATCCTGCCCACGATTGCCATTTTGGCATTTCCTCACAGCATAACACTTCCAAAGAGGGAAAAGGAGAATAATTATTTCTTGTGCTGTCAAATAAGTAGTCAAGTTCTTTCACTTCACTCATAAGCTTTAGGGACAGTTTCCTCAAATTAGGCATCTGTGCAAGCAAAGGTAGGTCTTCCCACAAAGGACACTCGTGTATACTGAATGATGATAGGTCTAAAGGAGGCACAGCATTCATCCAAATGGGAGATCTGCGGCCTTGATAATGCTCAATCTTCAAATTTTTAAGAGTTGAAGATGGCTGGAGGTTATCTATGATATGTTCACGGTTATCGCAATTGCTCCCTTTTGTCCAAAATAGGGAAAGTGAAATGAGGCTTTCTTTTTTCGATAGTTCAGCATTCTTAGCTTCAGTAGGATTTCCTATATTCTCAATTTCCGCAATAGAAAGTTCTCGGAGATTGTTAAGTGTTTTTAGTTCATCTATATGTTGACCCTTCTCCTTCCCAACAAAAAATTTCAACTCTTGAAGAGAAGTTAACATGCCTAAACCCTTAATATTTCGCATCACCCGCTCAGGAAGCCTCATATGGCGTAAGCTGACAAGGTTGGTCATATCAGTTTCATCAAAGTATTGTTCTGTATCCATCTCTAATGCTTGCAAATGATGAAGCTTATTAATTGGTGAGCAAGGAAGTTTATATCCTCCGCTAATAGTTAGATAGCGAAGGTGTATTAATCCACAAATCTCCTTTGGCACATCACAACCGTTTAATTCCATATCTAGTACACGTAATGTTCCTTTAAGTGAATCAATTGGGAAAGTAAAGTAACTCCAACTAGAAGCAGACTTCGTTATTTTTAAGGTGCGCAAATTCCTGAGATGGAAAACCTTTTCAATATTACATTTATCTACAGATACATGTTGTGTACTACTAGGTATGGTAATGGTAAGTGACTTTTCATTTGATTCTACTCTACAACATTCCCCTTGAGAAACATTCTGAGCCAATTCGTGCAACAGATCATGCATAACATAGGAGTTTTCTTCCCAAGGATATGGTTCAAAAAATGATTTCATTAAAAGATGATTGAAGTACCTCTCTCCGGTATCCTCAGGTCTCTCATCTACACAAAATTGTTTTCCTAGGAATCCAGATGCCATCCACAATCTGATCAATGTACCTTTCTCAAATTTATGATCCTGAGGAAATATGCTACAAAATCTAAAGCATTGTTGTAAATCTGTTGGCAAATGGAAGTAGCTCAATTTCAAAACATCTACCACCTCCTTGGCATCTTCTAAGTTTAGCATAGAATCACAATTCAAAATCCTTTTCCAGTAATTCAAATCCATATTTGTGTTCAGTAAGGTCCCAATCACCTTTGCTGCTAGAGGACTGCCCCAGAGCTTCCTTACTATATCTTTTCCGATTGTTTGCAAACCTTTATAATTGTTAGGGTTATAACCTTGAAATGCATATTTATTGAACAACAACCACAACTCCTGATTTTCTAAGCCTTTAAAGTCTATAAATTGTTGGTTCACATCTAGCACACGGGCAACCATTTCTGCCACAGATTTCATTCTAGTTGTAACTAAGATTTTACTGCCTTGTGTTACAAACTTCATAGGGGCAATTAATTTTTCCCAATCACACATTCTATTATCATTCCAGACATCATCTAGGAAGAAAAGAACTTTCTTTGAATGTATTTTTTTCATCAAGCTTTTTTGCAGGCCATTCAACGACTCACTGCCATCGGTTTTCGTACCTAGATCCTCAAGGATTTTTCTTGTTATGTCTTCAACAGTAAAGCTTGTTGAAACACACACCCATATTACTTTATTAAAATGATTATCTCTGTTCATATCCTCATAGATTAGTTGCGCAAGGGTGGTCTTCCCTAATCCACCAGCCCCAACAATACAGAAAGCAGAGATATGAGCAAGAGATGTCGGTTTCTCTAACCATTCAATTATCTTGGCCCTCTCCTTCTCGCGGCCAAACACTTTGCTTTCAGTTAAAAAAGAAGTTGTTTCTCGACTAGAAACATTACTGGCCTCATGACATGATTGTGCCTGACTGTGCAGAGCAGTTGCAAATTGGAAAAAACTACCAACCTCTGTTGTAGCTAGATCTAGCATTTTCACAGCTTTTCTCAACCTCTCTATTGTACCGTTACTATTGTTGGATTTAAGGAATTTTCTCTTGAGTGAACCAAGGATTGAAGAGGAAGATTCACTCACCTGAGCTTGGTTTTTTACTTTGTCCGCGAACTCCCAGTATTCCAGTTCGTCAAGCACATCTTCAGCTGCTAGGAAAGCCAGCTTGAATTGCTGGAGCCATTCATTCAGGCCCGGGATTGGGTTCTTCAACTTAAGTGCCTCAGCAACACTCATGACAGTTATGATCTTGGGAAGAGCGGTTTTCAGCCTTGTGAGCTCCTCTTCAATGTCAGCCAGCAACATACGCTCACCCAAGTACGAATAAGCCGTGTCAACTAGCTTGCTGACAATTGCTGATCCAGTCCATTCGGCAAGGGTTGATAGAGCCATCTTGTTGGATATTCTCTTTTCTTTGTTTCTTTGTTTCTTTGTTTCTTTGTTTTTTTTTTTCTAGGTTTTTTATTTCTTTTTGTTTTTTTTTTTTCTTTTTGCAAGAAATGCAGTGTACACAATCAGAAAAAACACTAGAGTTTCTAGTAGTAAAATGCTGGTTGAAAGAGAGATTGAAAATTGGAGATAGCAAAAGAAATAAATAGATCAGTTATTAAAGGTAAAGGAAGAACTAACTGGTGAGCAAGGAAGGCGACGAGATCTGAGAAACAGTGTGTGTGAGGAAGCAGAGATAGCAAAAGACTGATTGAGAGGGAGAGAGAAGCTAATTTTGTGTCTAGGAGATAACTCGTGCATGCACAAAAACAGAGAGATTAAATTAACTTTTATCTAGGAGATTGTAAAATAAGATAAAGAGCACCGTCTTCTGCAAACATTAGATTAAACTAACTTTTGTGTGGAATGCACAAAGTAATCAATCCAAGTGCATAGGCCGTAGGAGATGACTCGTGTATAAAAACAGAGATTACATTTTGTAATGGTTCTCACAAAATCACTCGTTTGTCATTTCACCATTTGAATATTTAGCAGAAATTCAGTCTTCAGAGTATTATTCCTCTGCTATTTTGGTTGCTAAATTTAAAAAATTATCATGTCTCTTCTAATTGTATCAGTAATCGCCTACTGTTTAGGCCATTCAATTTCGTAATAGAATTCTTCAATTATAATTGGAAACATAGATTATGATGATTTACGTTCATTTACATGCCATAATATAATTTTTAGTATTATATATCTTTTTTAGTCAGATATTGATTGAACAAAAGAATACATTCTAATATAATTTAGTTGATATTTTATGCCATAAACGACGGTTGCTTTAAATTCAGCTCATACAATCGCATGATATTTTCTTTGGGAAAGGATTACTAATACCTATTTATTGACAATTTAACAACCACTTTCACATAAATTCAGACAATATTTTATAAAAATGAAACTATGTTACAAACATGTTATTATACTTGCAGATTTATTTTGTTTCAAAATCAATCAAATTTGATTGTTATTTAATTATCCATCAAGAACCATGAAGACCACAATTTTGATAATTCTTGATAGGATATCAAATAATACTTAAATAAAAAATAATTTAAAACAAAAATAATCTTTAAGCTTAAAGACATGCTTGCAAAATATTTTTTTCCCTTTTTTCTTGAGGTTGCAAAATATGTTGATTTTGTTTCAACAGAGTAGTATGTTGGTTTAGTCACAACTCACCACTAATTGATTTGAGATTCATTCGTTGAGGTCAAAAATTCAGGATTCGGAAAACAATTTGAACAAATCTAGGTATTGTTGTTTTAAATTTCAAGTAATTATCACATTTTTTTATCTATAATTAAAAATTTTGAGAAAAAAGCAGTGATGCTCACAATTTATGAATTTATTTTATGTAATTTAATTATGAAATATAAGTAGATTTTTTTTTTTTTGCAATAAAATGAAAATCAAACTACTCAAATTTTAATGTCTATAAAAGACCGGCCAATCCGAATTTCGAACCTGTGACCTCTCATACAAAGAGGGTTGCCTTTAGCCACTATACCATAGGCCAGTTCCTTGACTTGTAACGTAGGACAACTTGTAACATAAACTACTGCAAAATTGGTCATAGGACAAGTAACATAAAATCTAGGCAAAAAATCAAGGAACAATAAACTAATCCTGAAGACCGTAAACACCGGAAAAAATTATTGGATTCCCCAGATAAAATTCAAATTGATAATTTGCGCTCTCTTCAGTCTTCAAATGCAGTATCTTTTATTTATTTATTTATTTTTTGAAGTCAGTAGCAGCTACCAACGTATGTTCACATGTTATTGAAAAAAAAAAAAAAAACGTATCTTCACATGCATGATCAGATTGAAGTTCTCAAATAGCTCAAGTTGAAAAACTGGCCCTGTAATACATACAAATAAAACGAGTTTACCGAGGGGAGTAGTTGTGGAAGTTTGGAGTGGTGTCGAAGCTGCAATGAAATTACCCATTTGTAAGCCCATCAACACCAGAATTTCCAATCTCTGTTCAAAGTCTAAATCGAGAGAACATTTCCAGAAGTCTATGCGTCGTATTGGGCTGGAAGTAAATTATATACATGAATGATAGAACCGGTACAACAAATTGGACAACATGGGTGATTAAAAAGCCCAAAATTAGCTTTGGTAAGGTTTTAATGCTTCTGACCTTTTGCAATTGAATTTGAAGAAAATTAATAGAGAAAAATAGCGGAAATTAATGAAATGTTTTATTTCTGTACTTGTGCAATTTGTATTCTGCCCTCTAAGTTAAAATGTCAAAAAGTTTGCTAGGAGTATTATTGTTTGGATGTTTACCGAATTATATAAGCCTCAGTGTCTCTCAATGACCATTTTTCATGCTTCAACTGTGCTCAATCCTCAAAATTTCTCAATTCAGAGTTTATAATGTTCCCATGCTTCTAAAATTTATGGTAAGATCATGATCAGTGGCAAGTTTGCACTTCAACCCATATAAATTAAGAAAACCAGGTACAGCCCAGTGCTGTCAGATCAGGCACCAGCTATATGCTAAGAACTTGACTGTTCGGCATTTGTATCAGTCCAAGTAAGCTGAACAGGCACATAATTGATACTGTACCTGTTACCCTGTACCAGTACGGAACTTGATGTGGAAACCATATTTAGGCATGGCACAAAAAATTGAAGGATTACTCATTTGACCTTCTTATAATACATCAACATCATGTGATCCGCTTTCTGCCATCCAGGCACATAGCACATAGGCTAATTAAAATTTAAAACAGAATTATAAAATTCAATGCCTACGATCAGAGTTGCTCTTCTAATTAAGGACTATAAAATATTGAGCTTCTGTTTGAATCAGTTGTGAATTGTATAGTCATGTGTTTTTACTATAGTTTAATATTATGATATATACTTTTATCAAAACGAATAACCATCCCTCCTTATTGTTCAAACCATATATTTGTAGTTTAGACAATATTTCCAAATATTGGCCACTAATGACAATCCCCCTCGTGGCTTGGGAGAATATATCTATCGGGTCCGGGTTTTACTTCCCAGTAATAACTACCGGACTGAGTTTATACCAAATGAGAAACGAAGAGTATGGGCCTCTGATGAGTGAGTAGGCTAGCTCTTGGCAGCTCTTGGCCGCTCCGTCAAAATGAGAACAAGATATCTTTCTAGAGGAAACAAATAAAGGGGAGGAATATGAACCACTGTGACTACTTATGAAAGAAGATCGAGACATGCATGTTGTGTTGTTGTCGCTGAGTTGAATCATGAACCGATTTTCTTTTTCTGATTTTCATAGTTTCAGACTTTCAGTCTTTTGTCTTATCATTTACCAGATCATTGTCGAAATCTTTCAAAATTTTCTTATTTCCCAAAAAAAAAAAAAAAAAAACTCAAGACTCAAATTTCCACACGTACAGTATCATGAACTGAGTATAAACCTAGATAACTCTTCTTCGATGATATATACCACTCAAGGTTCTAAATAGCGCGCTATAGTGTTTTCGGACCTCAAACGCTACGCTATAGGCTAACGCTGCACTAGTTGCGCTACTGTCGCTATAGACGCAATAGCGGACCGCTATTGCATATAGCGCGAGGCAACAAAATAGCACGCTATGTTACTTAAGGAGGGTTCCAATGCCTCATTTTTTGTACCTCCATCATGCCTCCACTTTTTAAAATTTAAATAACTCAAAATTTAAAATTATTTTTTCGAAACAAAACCGTTAGATTTAATAGTTTTTGACTGAGATTCTGAAACTGGTACAAAAGAGGGTATGCTTAAACCTTTTCAGTTGGCATAAGAACTGTTGTCGAGGATCAGTTAAGAAGTGCTTAATGTTCACTCGAAAGTGGACTACTTTTGAAGTCCCTACTAGACGACAAATCGGCCGCAAGCGTACGACCAAGTTGGAGTATAGTGCGGGCTCGAATCCACAAGGACAATTGGCAAACCGGACTAGACTTTGTTTATCTCTAAAACTACGAGGTTTGTTTGCAATTTGGGGGTTTGGTGAATTTTCCCTAAATTAATAATAAAATGCAAATATGAGAAACAATAAGATAAAAGACGTTTCTAGGATGTCAGACTAGTAATCACTCGGCCTCGTATCACGCTAACCGTTCCTGTCACGGACGAATCACACAACTACTGAACTGCGCTCTCGCGTCTGTCATATAGAAGTGTACCGGTCGTCACTCTCGCATACGACCGGTGCGCAATACAAGTAAATTGGTCTCTACGAATTCTTGGTATTAACACGTTCGGTTCTGGTTTAAAACAGTATCAAGCACCAAACCACAGCTCTCGCTTGTTGGCTTAATTCCTAACACAGTTCAAATCACCATAGGATTAGATTTCGACTCTCGCCTGTAAACCTAGCCTATGCCCCGATATCGGTGCTCAAAGGTATACCTCCCTCTCGGGTAGTGTAAGGTCCCGCTCTCGCGTGTAACTTGATTGCCTTCTCGGGTCTCTAACCTACCTTGCATACTAACTAAACTCGATCACATGTGTACTAAGGCTTAAAACCGAAAGCATGGCCAATACTATTGGTTACCGGTTCGGACACACAACCAACCTTTAGCAAGCAATTTGCATTTATACACAATACTCGGAAAACCGAAATAAAAGATAACTAAGATTTAATAAAAACCAAAAACCAAGTTACTACATTGTCTTAATCCTAGAAACTATGGATCTAGCTGGACATGGCTACAACGATAACAAACAAGCAAGTACAATGAACGAGATACATCATGCACAAAACAATCCTAGATCCAATCGCTAAAGAGTAAGGAAAAGAAATAAAAACTCGATTGAAGTTCGGATCCAACGTGCACGTGCGTGTCTTGCTCGTCGGCTCGCCGGAACGTCACCGTCGACCGCCGGCCTTCTCCCCTTGGTTCGGCTTCACCACTAGAAAAGGCAAGTCAAATTCTGTGTAAAGGATACCCCCTGGCTGCCCCCAATCCACCTTTTTATCTGATTAATTCGAGAATTGATGGCCATTAACACAAATGATCCTGCCTTAATTGCCTTGATCTCGGCTGCAATGCTTACGGTCCGTAAGACCTGGTTTCAGGTCTAGAATGCTCCAAAATCCTTTCCTCTCGCTCCATTGGACCTAAAACAACCAAAAACAAAGAAGTAACTAGAAAACACAAGAAAATGCATGTAATCGGGTACAAATGCCTATGATTTGGATCAATTCTGCAAGTATTTTTCTAGGTAAAAGTGTGTATTTTTTGGTGCGATCACTTAACTAAAATGTTCACAAATTGTAAATGCAAGGATCGGTACAACTTCAAAATGACTGAAACTGTGTAGCAGTCAGGTTGCATTGTCCCTAAGAATTGGTCTGTACCAGTTAGTTAAAACTGAAAAACCTCAATAATCATATTAATCTAGTTTAGTTATCACTATGATGCTCAACTAATTGGCCTAACCCAATAATTATAAATGTGTTTTGTCATTCTCCATAATAGATCATTGATGCTTCATACATTAAAAAGAAAATTCAAAGAAAAAAAGTAGCATATCAGAGTACAAAGATGCAAGCTGGTAAACCCATATGTACCCCTGAACAGAAAATGGAACAGGAGATGCATGCTAAACCAGAATATCTAATCTTATGAAAACAGGCTGTTCAACTGAGCAATTGAGCAACTTTAAACCAGTTCAGGATGCTGCTTGTCGTAAATTAAACCTTATGCTCTACATTTTGGACAATTTACTCATAGGTCCAACATTTTTTACAACTACTATATTCTGCAACAAATTTTCAAACTTTTTGTAACCCTCCTCCTTTTGTCCGGGCTTGGGACCGGCTACATCATTAATTTAGATATAGGCGGAGTTAAAAGTTTGAAATGTGTTAGTATCTCTGAAATTAAATTTGAAAAGAAATGTACTGACAAACTAGCTAATAAATTGGAAAGGAGAGATATATACCTGCATGAAAGTATCACAAGAAGGGTCAAAATAGAGTGAAATCAGAGTCATCAGTGGAACATGTGTAACTTCATTCCCACTCTGCACATCCGAAGCCATGCAACTGCCACGTGGCACCTGACATGGGCTCAATGTTTGCTTATGCAAGAGTCATCGGTAAAATTTATTCATCGACCAATTTGCAAAATGGGACCTAATCAATTGCAATATAGCCGTTAACCAAAATATGTAAGCAATAGTTAATGAGGGGTTCCAATGCCACAAACTTTTTGTGACACAAAATGTCACAAACTTATTTTTCAATTGAAGTTTCAAAATATTATAATCAAATTTAAAATTATAACTGATAATCTTATATATATTAATGAAAGATGAATGCATATAAGCTTTTATAAATTTTAAAATTCATTTCATACTAGATCAAGTAGGTTAAAAATGGATGTATTAAAATTAATCAATCATAGTTATCTAGATTTATTCATTTTTAAGCCACTTGATCTAGTACAAAATGAACCCCAAAATTAATGAAATTTTATATACATACATGTCTTATGAACATAAAAAATATCAATGGTTATGATATGAAATTTGATAGAAAACTTTTAAAAAAAAAAATGAGAAAATAAGTTTGTGACATCTTGTGAGATAAAGCTGGTGGCATTCAAGCAAAAACAATGATAAAAAAATTATAGTGATGCTTACCTGGTAATTGAAATCTATTTGTCCATTTGAGACCTCATCCAATAAAAACTATTATACCACAATGAATTGAAGTAGATATAGAGTATTTTTCAGACCAGCTGGCGGCCACCAGCACCTTCAATGGTCTTCCAAACCAGATTAGCTGGCAATTCCGGGACTTCTTCAAGCAAAGTGGCACTATAAATGTGTAGTTCTCTAAGGGCAGTGAGCCTCACCATTGAACCAGGTAATGACCGTAGGGAGCTTGCGTCAAAGATAGTCAAATGCTCAAGGGTACTGCTGTTTTGCATTAACCATTGCTCTGGCAAAGACCCCATCCCAGAGCAATTTCCTACGTAGCATTTGTTGACAAATCTTAGGCTTCTAAGAGGTTCAATAAAAAGTAGAGAGAGGTGAGAAATGTCAAGATCATTGATCTTTAAAGAGTTCATGTTGTTTCCTGGGCTGGCACCTCGTGCATGTTCCATAGATGAATATTCAACGAGCTCATCACATCCAAAGATTTTTAAACTTCCAAGAGATGGAAATACATTTCCTGAGGAAGGAATACGACTTATACTTTGACTGAATCTAATGCTAAGAACATGAAGACGACTGAGGTGTGCTGCTGACTCAAGCAGTTGCACATCAAGTTCGCCAGTACAGTTCCCTAATCGAAGAGTTTGGACCTTAGCTGGAAGGAGATTTCTCCGGTTATTAACTGCAAGCAGTTTTCTATTGCACTGCATACATAAGTATTCCAGTGACTCAAACTTCCCAAAACCACCAGATGGAATCTGCTCCAATTGCTCACAGTATTCTATTATTAATTGCTCAAGAGCATGCAAATCTAGGTTCTCTTGCTGTAAAAATCCATCCAATGATTTTAAGTTCGAACACCTGCAAATCATAACTTCTCTAAGTGATGATTTTAGAGATGATAGTGCTGCAGTGGTAGTGCTAGAACTATCATATATATCTGGAAGGGATTCAAGTCCCACATTATCCACTCTAAAATATAACAGAGAAAGTGGCAATGCAGGTAATTCCACTAGGTCTGGGCAATCGCAAATACTAAGTTCTCTTAGATTTGGAAAGCCATAGTTACTGAGTGGTCCTGCCCATGATTTCCATTCTGGCATGTCCTCACAGGACAACTTTTCTAAAGATGGAAAAGGACAATGATCATTTCCTATGATGTCAAATGAGTAGTCCAGTTCTCTCACTTTATACATTAGGCTCAGGTGCAGTTCCCTCAAATTAGGCATCTGTGCAAGCAAAGGTAGGTCTTCCCACAAAGGACAATAAGATAATGTTAGCAACGATAGGTCTAAAGGAGGTGCATCTTTCATCCAGTTGGGAGATCTGTGGCCTTCATAATGCTCAATCTTCAAGTTCTTAAGAGTTGGAGATGGCTGGAGGTTATCTATGATATGTATAGAGATATCGGGATTGCTCCAATTTCCCCAAATTAGGGAAAGTGAAATGAGGTTTTCTTTTTGGGATAGTTCAGCATTCTTAGCTTCGTTAGGATCCACTACATTCTCAATTTTTTCAACAGAAAGTTCTCGGAGATTGTTAAGTGTTTTTAGTTCATCTATATGTTGACCCTTCTCCTTCCCAACAAAAAATTTCAACTCTTGAAGAGAAGTTGAGATGCCTATACCTTTAACGATTTGCATCATCTCCTTAGGAATTAGCTCCATATAGCATAAGCTGATTAGATTGGATATTTCACTTGTCGCAAAATCTATACTACCCAAATCTATTCCATCCAATTCTAATGCTAGCAAATGATAAAGCTTGTAAAATGAGAGAGGGCCAAATCCGAGTAAATTTGTTCTGATAGTTAGATAGCGAAGGTGTACCAAGCCATTCACCTTTCGCAGTGTATCAATGTCAATGTAATCTCCCTTAATTTGCAATGCACGTAATGTTTTCTTAAGTGACTCTTTTGGGAGAATGATAGAATTATATGAAAATTTACGGTTTGCTATTATCAAGGTGCGTAAATTCTTAAGATGGAAGACTTTTTCTATATTATCATTATTATCCAAAAATACATGTTGTGTACTGCTAGGTATGTTAACAAAAATGTCATTTGATTCTACTCTGTAACATTCCCCTTGAGAAACATTTTGAGCCAATTCATGCATCAGATCATGCATAAGATAGTAGTGTTTTCCATTATAATGATGTGGTTCAAAAAATGATTTCATTAAAAGATGATTGAAGTACTTCTCTCCAGTATCCTCTGGCCTCTCTTCAGGACATGATTGTTTTCCTAGAAATCCAGATGCCATCAACAATTTGATCAATGCATCTTTCTCAAATTCATAATCCTGAGGAAATATGGCACAAAATCTAAAACATTGTTGCACATCTGTTGGTAAATATAAGTAGCTCAATTTTAATACGTCTACCACCTTCTTAGCACCTTCTAAGTTGATCAGGGAATCACATCTTAAAATTTTTTTCCAGTAATTTAATTCCATGTTTGAGTTCAGCAATTTCCCAATCATCTTCGCTGCCAGGGGGCTACCCCAGAGCTTCTTTACTATATCTTCGCCGATCTTTTGCAAATCTTTATGATCGTTCGGGCTATGACCATGAAATGCATATTTGTTGAACAATGCCAACAACTCATACTCTTCTAAGCCTTTGAAATCCAGAAATTCTTGGTCCACATTTAGAACAAGAGCAAGCATTTCTGCCACTGATTTCATTCTAGTCGTAAGTAAGATTTTACTTCCTTCTTGTACAAATCTCAGTGGGGCAACCAATATCTCCCAGTCACACATTTTGTCATCATTCCATACATCATCTAGAATGAAAAGAACTTTCTTTGAAATTATCTTTTCCTTCAACTTTTTCTGATGGATATTTAAAGTTTTATTAACATTTGTTTCCTCCCCTAGTTCTAGGAGAATTTTCCTTGTTATGTCTTCAACATTAAAGCTTGTTGAAACACACAACCAGATTATTTTATCAAAATAATTCTCGTTACTTATCTCTTCATAAACTAACTGTGCAAGGGTGGTTTTCCCTAATCCACCCGCCCCAACAATACCAAAAACAGAGATATGGGCATGAGATGCTGGTTTTTTTAACCATTCAATTACCTTGGCCTTCTCATTTTCACGGCCAAACACTTTGCTTTTAGTTAAAATGGAAGATGTTTCTGTACTAGAAATATTAAGAGGCTCATAAAGTGGACCTGCAACATTATTTTTGTGCAGAGCAGTTGCATACTGGATAAAATCGCCAACACCAGCGGCAGCCATATCTAACATTTTCACGGCCTCTCTCATCCTCCCCAACGTATCCTTGCTAATGTTAGAACTAGAGAATTTTCTTTTGAGAAAGCCACGGAGAGAACCAAGGATCGAAGAGGAAGATTCACTCACCTGAGTTTGGCTTTTCACCTTGTCCGCCAACTCCCAGTATTTCAGTTCGTCGAGCACATCATCAGCCGCAAGAAAAGCTTCTTTGAAAATGTTGAGCCATTCAGTCACCCCTGAATCTGGGTGCTTGAATCTCAGCACCTCGGAAACACTCATGACAGCTTTGATCTTCGGAAGAGCTGTCGTCAGCCTCTTTAGCTCCTCTTCAATGTCAGCTGGCAACATACGCTCGCCCAGGTACGAATAAGCCGTGTCAACTAGCTTGCTGACAATTGCAGATCCAGTCCAGTCAGCAAGGGTTGAGAGAGCCATTGTTGGAGTTGTTGTGATCTGAGAAACAGAGATTGATAGATTAAAGACAAACAGATGGAAAGAGAGATCAAAGCTAAAAGATTTGGAGAGGACAAGAAAGCAAATTTCCACGGATGTAATATGTATACACGTTGACTACGCTTTGGAAGTTTTCATATTTTTGGTTTTGTTAAAGTCAAAATAATATGGAAAAATGCGGAACGCTATGCAGCAACGCAATTAACTTACTAAGAAATAAATTAGGTCCATGGTCTACGATTGAGTAAAAGCTGCATAAAGTCTCCAATTTCTTTAACATTCATAATTTAGCAGCATCATTGGCAGCACGTAGATGAAGTTACGTACGTTATTTTTGAATTTATTTATGTCCAATTACTTTTTGTTAACATTCATAATTTAAATTTGTTAACCGTTGTTTCTAACTAATAGCTGCATTTAAGAACTAGATAACTACCGAGTAATACCTACTGTCCATATAATATCCGTCCATAGCATTTATATATAGGTTACAAAATTGGATACATTTGTTACAAAATCGAATCTATCAGTTACATTCTTTATATGTCTATGGATGCATGGACGAGTTTTCAATGGACGCAAGATGTTTCTCTTTGCACAAGTATTATCTACGATTATTATTAGAATACTAATTAATAATTTTATGGTATACTCAACGAGCATGACCCTCATCTTTTTTATAAATTTAAAAAAAAAAATGTAGTACCCGAACCAATGAGCGCTGAAATCGTACCTCCTCTCCCATCTTTGCCGCTACTGTTCGTACCTCCTCTCCTATCTCTCCTCCCGCCACCCGCCCTATGCCTTCTCCTCCCTCCAGGTTCTCTGATCTCTCCCTTGTCTCTGATGATCACCATCATTTTTGAGTTCGATAATGTTGTGTATGTCATATGTATGTTCCTTTTTATTTCTATGCTAGTATTTTGCCCGTGCGTTGCAACGGGTCTTATTTAATAAAATTTTGATATGAATATTTTCATTATCGTTATAACTAAATAAAATTATCCGTAACTAAAACATTAAGATTTGAATTCATTTTGTTTATTAGTTTTTAATAAGAACAATGTTTAATGTGAAGAAACAAAAAAAAATATACAACGTTAAAATGATATTATAACATATGATACATTTAATTTAATTTATTTTATCTTATTATTTTTGAATTAATTAATTTAGTAACCAAATCTAAAATGAGATTTTTGCTATTTTGAAACTTATATAATTTTGATATATGTTATATGTATAACGGGGCACCTAAAAATATTAATCCATAATCATATGTCTAAGTTCATAATTGTTCATGACTTCTAATTCCCCAAGTCATATAATTTTGTAATTATAAATTTTTTATTTTAATTAAAAACTAACTTGTACCTCTAGGCCAATACGCGACTAAAAACCCAATTTAACTCAACCATGCGTCGCCCAGCCCAGTATCCCATATTCCCATATCCGCGTTTTCTTTTTTTCTTTTGTTTTTTTTTTGAGAAAAGACAACACCAAGATCGAATCATCAAAATTAGATGATCAACAGTAAAGATTTAAACATGTTGATATATCGAACGGTCAAAAATTAGTTTGGACATATAGTCATTTCAATCTCCAAATCAACTCCTCCTTTTATAAGTAGTTTGGATAAACACTTTCTGTTACTATATAAACACTTTTGGTTGTTATATAAACACTTCTGTTTCACTTTCATATCTGATGATCGTGATTTTTTGTCTCTTGTGGCTAGAGGTGTCAAAAAGTGACCCGACCCGAAGTGACCCGAAGGTAAATGGGTCGGGTATGGGTCAAAGTTTTTTGACCCGCCACAGGTCGGGTCGGGTATGGGTCAACCCGACCCGACCCGATTAATTGTGTTGTAATTTTGTTTTATTTTGAGATTGAATATTGATAATAACTTATATATATTAATTGAGATTAATTATACATAAGTTGACATAAAATTTCAATTCAAAATACTTATTTTAAATCCCTCCAATTTTTTAATATTTGTAAAAAAAAATGAATCGACATGCAACTGTTGTGCTCATGGTCTAATTACCGTAGATGTAGATTTATGGCAATAATTACAACAAACAATATATTTTGGAACTCTAAGATGTTTGTTAATGGCATATAAATTTTATATTATTATTACTGATCTTGAGTTCAAAATATTATTTTTAAATCATTGTTAGAATATTTCACCTATGTATTGTTATATGAGACATTTTGCTATCGATAGATTGTGCAACCGTCCATTTTTAATTGAGTAGTTCTCTTTATCATAGATAAAGCGCCCTTCTAATTTAATTGTGATACATTTATATTTGATTCTGAAAAATGAACGGTCTTTATTTTTTTTATCCAAGCAAAATGCACTTTATGATATTAATCATAAATTTATATTACTTAATTAATATCCTTCATTAATAGTTAATCTCGTAGTGATAATATATTTTTTTTTTTGATAAAAAGATGAGGGTCCAGCCCTCAAATTTTATTTTATTAGAACCATGCAAAATATCAGTACAAGAAAGAGCAAAGCAAAGACTGCCAGCTTCATTTACAATTTATTTTATAAAGCAAAGAACTAAAAGTTAAGGGGAATAAGAAAATAGAAAGGCTAAGTAAACCATGCTGCAACTTCTGATAATATTCATGTAAGTATTTATAGATTAAAAGGATAAGAGCTAAATTGTAATTATACTTATGCCATACAATGAAATAGAGTACGTACCACTTACTTAGCAGTAAAAGAGTGAAAAAAAAAAAATGTTCCTCAAAAAAATAAATTGAAGCAAGCGCCGAGACTAGAGGTCCGCTCATTCTGCATGTGGGACAAGCCTAGAAAACTACTTAGAATTAGTTGAAAGAAAAAAGATTTCATTTTAATAAAAAATATGCAGCTACCCAGGTTCGAACCCAGCTCTTGGCCACGCTAAAGCACCCAATATACCACTTGACCAAATTCATTTCGTGTTTTTATGCCGTATCAAGTAATACTAGTTAATAACACGGGTCGGGTCGGGTTGACCCGTGACCCGCCGGGTCGGGTATGGGTCAGCCTTTTTCGACCCGTGATGGGTCGGGTCGGGTCAGACCCGTTTAAGAGAAATGAATAAAATAATACGACCCGACCTAAACCCGACTCAACCCGACCCATTGACACCCCTACTTGCGGCCATGATCTCTCTCGTATTTGACAAACACGATCTCTCTTATCTCTAGCAAGCGTGATCTCTCTCGTATCCGGCGATCCCTTAATCGCTCTACCTTCTTTATTGATTTAGAAATCCATCTCATATTTCTATATACACACTATGTTTCTGTGTAAGCAATTTTTTCATTTATAAAAATACTTAAGTTACCTATCTAAACACTTATTACTCTAAGAACATAGTGCTGGAATGCTTTAAATTAAGCACGTAGATAATAAGTATGTTAGTTTTTGAGAAAGTGATGATCTGAAATGATTTTTTTTTAGCAGTCTGATATTCTGTACAAATTGGAAAGGGCTTGTATGAAAGGATGTGTTTTGAAAGTTATTTATGTTTATGATTAAATGTGTTTTTGATATGCATTTATGTTCCTTGAAATTTAATAATATCATTCCTTTAGAAGAATTCAGGAAGATGCTCTTGGTCCTGAATCATAGAACTCTAAAGATGGGATATGTATTTCTAAATTAGCTCATGATCTTGATAATTAAAGAGGAACATTAATTATCAGTAAGATCATCATGTTGATAAAAGTATATTGTAGTTCTATAAATATAAAGTTTATCACTATAAACATGAGTGTATAAAATTAGATGGATATTTTATACATTGAGCATGACCAATTTAAATGAAACATCATATGGATTGTGTTTTGTGTCATTGATGTTTCATTGTGTCTTTGAATCTACGATATGAGATATGTATATTTTTCACATGATTAACACATTATGTGATTATCATTTAAACCCTATCAAGTTATAGGATAAAGTGATAGTTCGTTGTGTGAAACTTGTGCGGGAGAAATCTATGTATCAACAGTATCATTGTCACTCAATATGAGTAGTGATATTACTGGGCCCCTTGGTAAAGTGGGATTATAATGCTAGCAATATAACTGGTATCAGTTATAATTATAATTCACTTATAGAGACCAAGAAAACGAATGCAGTGCAAAAATGACACGTTCCTATTTTGCGCAGCATTCAGAATATCACGTGACAAGGATAGACACAATACTAGAGGATTTGGCAAAATAATGTGCAGCATTATTTATGTCATTTGAAGGACTATATGTAGTGATAGAACCTCTGTAGTCATTTGATATAGACTAGTTATATCCTAACTTCAACATGACATAAATCCCTAAACGGTCACACCAAATGAATAAGAAACAACTAGGTTCTATATCTTATAGATTATTTCATGGTTGAAATAATAAGGATAAGATATTAGAATTAACTTTCTAAAATTACTTTATAAAGTAATTAGATGGAATTATTGGAGGCGGTTTTAACTATCTAATTTAATTTATAAAACAAATAGAGGTGTTTTTTTTTTGTCATGCCGAAATGGGAAACAAAAATAGGGCCATGCTATATATATATTAATAATAATATTAAGAGCGCTATTATTAGTTTGGTGCTATTATTAAGTTTTTTCTGATCTTCGCCTATAAATATAGGCGATCAGATCACAAACAATGATCATCCAAAAATTAGTAGTTATTTTTCAGCCTCCCTCTTCCTCCATTGTTCTTCTCATGTGTTGAGAATTAAAGAACAACTAA
The DNA here is from genome assembly GCA_030179965.1 of Cyperus esculentus. Lineage (NCBI taxonomy): Eukaryota > Viridiplantae > Streptophyta > Magnoliopsida > Poales > Cyperaceae > Cyperus > Cyperus esculentus. Next base: position 1,112,466 of record JASGLE010000055.1, on the reverse strand, counting down.
TTCCATTAGAGAGTGCTAGGGTTAGGTGTTCATCTATCGTGAACACCGATCGCGAGTTGTTTGTAGATTCAAAGTGAACTAAGGGCTCTTCCGCACCGCTGCCTCGCCTTGAAGTCGATCGATTCAGGAGGAGAAGAGGAAGAACGAGCAACGAAGAATAGCCAATCGCCTTATCAATTCCGCGCAAATCAAGGTACAAAAATTCTTATGTCGTCTTTGTGAATTAATTAGAGTTTAATTAATTGAGAAGATGATTGGATTGCATGTGTTCTCCCATGCAATCATGATAGAATTGTTTTGTGTAATATGTTAGAATTACATGTGTTCTCCCATGTAATTAGATGTTTGATTGTTGCATTAACGAAGATCTTTTAGTATAGTTATGAACTTGGGGTTAAAAATTTTTAAAATTTGACCCTAGGCTATACATGAATCCCAACATTGTATAGCCCCTATTCCAACGGTCACTAATGTTACAATTTCTAACGGTCAGAAAAATAAATAGAAGTTCATTTCTATATTTAAGACTCTTTATTTTTCTAAAATATCCAATGATGAAAATACCCTCTGAGGCTAATTAACTCTAATACTATTCTAATCTTCAACACTCCCTCTCAAGCTCGGCGTATATATATCATATAACCCGAGCTTGTGTAGAATGTTTTCAAAATTTTTACTACACAATCCTTTCGTGAACACATCCGTCAATTGATCTTCACTCTTGACAATCAAATGACAATCAACTTCAATATGTTTGGTTCTCTCATGAAATACGGGATTGGCCACAATGTGCCTTGCGCCTTCATTATCACAGTACATCTTAATTGGAGTTTGAGCTTGAATGCCGAGGTCCGCAAGGAGTTGTTTTATCCATACCAACTCACTTGTGGTTGGTGCCATGGCTCGATATTCCGCTTTAGCGCTTAATCTAGCCACGACATTTTGTTTCTTGCTTTTCCATGTGACTAAATTTCCGCCTACAAATGTGCAAAAACCGGTCGTAGATCGTCGATCAAAACTCCCGACCCAGTCTGCATCGGAATAGCCACATATATCATTAGAATTATTATTTTTCATCCACACACCCTTTCCGGGTGTTCCTTTCAAATATCTCAAAATTCTATTTACGGCTTCTAAATGTGGTGTTCTCGGTGCATGCATAAATTTGCTAATTTGAGATACCGAAAAAGAAATGTCGGGTCTAGTTACCGTGAGATAAATTAATTTCCCTACAAGTCTTTGAAATTGGCTTATATCGCTCAAGGGTTCACCATCTTCACTATTTAACTTTACATTTATATCAATTGGGGTTATGGCCAGTTTGCATCCTAGTTTGCCGGTTTCTTTAAGCAAGTCAAGTGTATATTTCCGTTGAGATATAAATAGTCCCTTTGATGAATGAGCTATTTCTATCCCAAGAAAATATTTTAATCTTCCTAAGTCTTTAGTTTCAATTTTTTGTTTAAGGTCCTTCTTGACTTGGTCAATTTCAAATTGGTCATCACCGGTTATAATTAGATCATCTACATAAATTAATATCACGGTTGTTGTACCTTTGATATTATGTTTAATAAAAAGCGATGAATCGGCACTACTAATTTTAAAATTACAAGAAAGTAAAAAATGAGAAAGTTTGCCATACCATGCCCTTGGAGATTGCTTGAGACCATAAATTGATTTATTTAACCTACAAACATAATTAGAATTTTGTTCATTTTGATGACCCGGTGGAAGGGTCATATATACCTCTTCTTCAAGTGTCCCTTGAAGTTTTTAACATCCATTTGATAAAGATTCCAATTTTTATTTATTGCTATTGAAAAAAGAATTCTTACGGTGTTCATTTTTGCTACCGGTGCAAAGGTTTCATAATAATCAATACCTTGAGTTTGAGTGTATGCTTTGGCCACTAATCTAGCTTTGTATCTTATGGAACCATCACTATTATATTTAATTTTGTATACCCATTTACATCCAACCGGTTTTTTATTTTTTGGTAAAATACGGAGTTCCCAAGTTTGATTTTTTTTCTAAGGCAGAAAGTTCTTCTTCCATTGCCTTGCACTATTTTGGATCATTCTTAGCCACCTCATAAGTAGACGGTTCCTCAATTTTTGACAAAGTGGTTATAAAAGAATAATGGTCATTTGAAACATTGTTATACGAAATGTAATCTTGTATTGGATAATTTACCGTATACGTGACATAATCCTTAAGTCTTGTTGATGGTTGTGGTTGGCGATTTGATCTCCTTGATACGATTTCTTCGTCTTCTTCAGTTTCTTCCATATCTCCGTTTCCGGCTTCTTGAGTTTGCTCATCCTCACTCTCTTCAAAGTTGTTTTGAGTGGCATTGTTCCCTACAACAATTACTTGTCTTTCTAGATTAGTAGTAATGGGTATTACAAATTCATTTAAAATGCTATTATTATCCTTATTCTCTTTATTTTTAAAAAACGCTTCATCTTCAAAAAAATATACATTTCTTGAAATATGAATTTTCTTGTTTATCGGATCATAGCATTTGTACCCCTTTTTTTGAGATGAATACCCTAAGAAAATAGTTTTAATTGAAGTAAAATATAATTTATCTACTTTATTTTTGTATACAAAACAAGTGTAACCAAACACCTTCAAATGGTCAAGATTAAATTTTCTATTATAAATAATTTCAAAAGGACTCTTAAAATTAAGTATAGAGCTTGGTAATCGATTTATTAAATAGGTTGCGGTGAGTACGGCATCCGACCAAAAAATTTTTGGAACATTGTTTTGAAATAAAAGAGTTCGTGTCATTTCTAATAAATGACGGTTTTTTCTTTCCGACACTCCATTTTGTTGTGGAGTATAAACACAAGAGGTTTGATGTAAAATTCCTTTTGAATTTGTAAAGTTTTCAAATTTTTGGTTAATAAATTCCGTTTCATTGTCCGTTCTAAGGATTTTAATTTTTTTGTTGTATTGAGTTTCAATAAGATCCACAAAGTTTTGAAAATGGAAAAAAAACTTCATTCTTATTTTTCATCAAATATATCCACGTTGCTCTTGAAAAATCATCAATAAAGATAACATAATATTTAAAGCCATTGTATGAATCTATGGGAGCGGGTCCCCATACATCGGAATAAATTAACTCAAAAGTTTCATTACTCTTAGAATTTGAATTACAAAAAGGAAGTTTAGTTTGTTTTGCAAACTTACAAACTTCACACTCGTTACAAAAGTCTTTTGAAATATCAAACATTAATTTTAAAATCTTGTCGGAAGGATGCCCTACTCGTCTATGCCAAAGATTACTTAAATTATTCATGTCGTTTTGTATTCAAAATACACTTGTTGCTATCCAAAAAATATAAGCCATTTTCCAAAAAGCCTTCACCAATTTTCTCCTTGCTGATTACATCCTAAAAAAATGACACCATTTTGTTTAAATGTAATTTCACAATTCAATTATTTCGTAAGTTTACTAATAGAAAGTAAGTTTACCGAACAATTTTCAACAAAAAACACATCTTGGAGAAAGTTTTTATTTAAGATACTAATCATGCCCCATTCGTAAAAAATTGATCACCTTCGAGTGTCCTAAATCGTCTCAACAAATTTTGATTACCGGTCATATGGTCGGTAGCACCGGAATCAAGAACCCATCTAAAAATATTTTTAGGAGCAAGTTTGGTAGTGAGACCAATATTTGGACATTGATTTTTACAATATAATTTGGGTTTTACGGTTTTCATTTGGTCACTGAGTAATTCGGACTGGATGGGGGGTCCAATCTTTACTAATTCAAATTTTTTGGGCTGAGAAAAATAATGAGTTTTAGATGAACCTTCTTGGCCCAACTTCTGGTCCATTAACGCAGCCAACATGGCTTCTAATCGATCAATCCTGGAGTCCTCATTCCGACTTGGTTCGACCGAGTCTGGCTTGACCCATCTCCGCTTGAGTCTGTTCTGGCCGACAGAAAACCTCTCTTCTCCCCCTCTCGTGCATCTAGGGTTCGGGTTTTCTTCTTCGCCGCTTCACCCTGAGTCCGACTCCCGGCCTTTGGGCGGAGGTGCGGATGAAGGATCCAACATTTTTCTTGATTGTGCCCGTCTCTCTTGCAATGTGAGCAGTGTTCCTTCTCCCCTTTCCATGGTGCCCTCCCGGCGATGAGGTGCTGAGCCGTGAAGGCATGGGCTTCCGGCTTTGGGTTTGAGTTGGAAGTTCCCATCGCAATCCGTCTCGTCGCCTCATCCCGAATACAAGCTGTCACCTCATTATAGGTGAGTTTGTGGGTGGTGAGAAGGATCTGAGCTCGGATTGGTTCGTAGCTCGAATCGAGAGCGGCAAGGAAGGTGTAGACCTTATCAGTTTCTTCTCTTTCCCGCAGTACGGCAAGGTCAGTTGTGGGTGGTCTATAGAGTTTCAATTCTTCGTATTTGGCTTTTACATGCCCGATTAACTCGGGTACGCTTCTCGATTCTTGTTGAATTTTTGCAATCTCTCGCTTGAGATGAAAGACTTGAGAATAACTCTCTTTGTTGCTAAATTGTTTCTCAATGTCTTTCCACAATTTTTCTGCCGTTTCACAATGACAGAATTCTTGCAATAGCTCTTGTTCTAATGAGTTTATGATTAACGTCATGGCTTGACAGCCGATGATGTCCCACTCCTCTTGTTCATCGGTTCCTTCTTTGGGTCTCACCTTATTTCCGGTGATGTACTCGAGAAGGCCTTTGCCCTTGAGGGTGGTTCTCGCCGCCTTTGCCCATGGTATATAGTTTCTGCCATTTAGCGGAACATTTGTGAGTTTTTCAGAAGCATTGAAATTTGGATGGAGTTTTTGTATGATTTGGGGATGCACTTGAGCAACTGGTTGCGGATTTCCTGTGGATGAATTTTCTGTCATGGTTGAGAATTTTTGGTTGCAGAAATATTATCAGACTTGCTTTGATACCATGTTAGTTTTTGAGAAAGTGATGATCTTAAATGATTTTTTTTTTAGCAGTCTAATATTCTGTACAAATTGGAAAGGGCTTATATAGCCTCTATTCCAACGGTCACTAACGTTACAATTTCTAAAGGTCAGAAAAATAAATAGAAGTCCATTTCTATATTTAGGACTTTATTTTTCTAAAATAGCCAATGACGAAAATACCCTCTGAGGCTAATTAATTCTAATACTATTCTAATCTTCAACAAAGTACAACAAAAAAAAGTTACAAATTTGCCATTTTTAGCAATATTCTAAGCATATTTTTTTTGTCAAAAAAAAAAGTTAGGGAGATTTGGTTTGAGAGACTATTAGTTGTACTCTCGATTTTCAAACCAGATCTTGTAGTTAGAGGTGGCAAATCGGGCAGGCGGGTCGGGTTCGGGTCGGGTCAGTTTGACCTTCTAGAATATCTCGGGTCAGGTCGGGTCGGGTGATGGCGGGTCGGGTTGGGTCAATCTTAATATCTACTTTTTTTGGATCATATGTTGATTTGAGTTGGATTGGATACTATTTGATCTCGGATCGGGTCGGATTTGGATCAAGTAGGGTCGAATCGAGTCAGTTTGACTATCTGAAAAATTTCGGGTTGGGTCGGGTTCGAGTCGGGTCGGGTCGGGTCGGGTCAGGTGGGTTTCTCGGGTCGGGTTTTGCCACCTCTACTTGTAGTTCATGTAATTATTTCCCAATTTGTGTTTGTTATTATAACGACAAATCCGTCGTGAGTCGTGACTTGGGTGAATCTATCGGGTCTATGTTTGACTTGGGCCTGATCAAAAGAACCCAAAGCAGGATGTGTGGTTTTCCTTTTCAAGAATATGGGCCGCTAATAAGTAGGCTAGCTCTTGGCAGCTTAAATGAAGTGCGATCCAACATCCAAGTCGGAAAGATAGAGAGACTCATCCATCAAGTGGTGCGAAATGAGATCCTGTGCGGTAACTCAATATTTGAGTTACCGCAGAGGATATGAACTCCAAGCGGTGCCGCTCTGTCAGAATATGAGACCAAGATATCTTTGTAGGAGGGAACAAACAAAGGAGAGGGATATGAATCACTGTGTAGTGGGGCCCACTCCGTCAGAAAACACAACCCGCCAGTAGTCTTGTGATCTGTCTGTTGGGGACCAAAAAAAGCCTGCTCCTCTGCTGCACATCTTCAGTCCGAGGAAAAATAAATTGGTGGTAATGGTGGAAATTAACTGTGTGACACTGCCAGCTCTTAGAAGGCGGTAAAGGCGTAAAGCTGTTACTTATTTTTGTTAACTTCCCTGATTTTCTGTTATAGATATCCAATTGAATGATTGACTAAAGCTAGTTATAAAACATGGAAACATGCAGGTTTTGTTGTTGTTGTTGATGGAGTTGAATTACGAACATCTTTTTAATTTTCATAGTATCAGTCTATTCTCTTATCATTTACCAGATAATTCCGAAAATCTCTTAAAATTAACCAAATTCCCCAAAAAAAAAAAAAAAACTCTACTCAAATTGCCGCACAGTTGGACCGAGTATAAACCAAGCATAACTCTGGTAGGATGCACATATCAACGGTTAGTCTTTGTGATTGATCAGCATGGTCCTATTTACCCTCGAGACATGCTTAATTTTGTTTTAATTTGTATGGCTCTTACGGTCTTATTAAATCTGCAGCTCTACTTTGGCAAGTTCCCCTAGTATCCTTCAAATCAGTAATGCAGCTTAAAGTATTTTTTTTTTTGGTCCATTTATTTGACCCTATGTTAATGCAAATAGTAATTACAGTTTATTTGTTCAGTTGAAAGTTCAAAAACAGAATTACACATGGGTACTCACTGAAAGAGATTCCAAGAATTGTACAGTAGACGGTACGTTATGTGTGCACATTCTTGCATTTCCATAACAATTTATTGAGAATCACTTAAGAAGTGCTTGAAATGTTCACAAAATCTATATGCAAGGATCGGTACAACTTCAAAATGACGGAAACTCCGCAGCAGTCAGGTTGTTTAAAATGACTGAAAACAGAATTGTTGATCAGTACTCAGTCAGATGTATTTCACAGGAGATCTCCAAATTTTTGTACATAGTTTTGGTACAAAATTCCTTATAATCATAGATGCTCCTTTCACCAAAAAAGTTTCAATGCCAGAAATTAGTAAATCACAGTACAATGCCAGCTGGTACACCCACATGTACCAGTCAACAGAAAATAAAACAGGAGATATATACTGAAGCAGAACACTTAAGCTTATCGTGAAAATAGGCTGTTCAACAGAGCAACTAAGCAACTTTAAGTCAGTTAACAATGGTGCTTATCATAAATAAAATCTTATGATCTGCACTTTCAGGTTCTCACTCATGGCACATTAAGTTTGCAAGTATTATGTTCTGCAAGTATTGTGATGATTGTAAATTGACACCTTTCAAACTTTTTTATTACCCTCCTCCTTTGGTCCGGGCTTGGGACCGGCTACATCATTTAGAAATAGGCTGAGATAAAAGTTTGAAATGTGTTAGTATCTCTGAAATAATATTTAACAAGAAATCTCTAGTAAATAACTAATAAATTGGAAAGGAGAGATATATACCTGCATGAATTTATCACAAGAAGAGTCAAAATAGATTGAAATCAGAGCATGGCAATGCAACTGCCACGTGGGACAAGCGTAACTTCATCCTCTACTCTGCAGTCTGCACATTCGCGCCAATGCAACTGCCACGTGGCACATGGTCTCCATGCTTGCTTATGCTAGAATCATCTGTAAAAATTCTTGAACGACCAAAGGTTGCAAATGGGGACCTAACCAATTGTAATATAGCCATTAATAAAATTAAATATGTAAAATGGCAGTAGTTAATTAAGCACAACAAAAGCAAAAACAATGATGAAAATATTATAGTGATGCTTACCATGTGATGAATCTAGTCGACCAATTGAGAATTTGGGACCTCATCCACCGCAATGAGTGGGATTAGATATAAAGCTTCGTGTTTAGACCAGTTGGCGGCCACCTGCACCTATAATGTGCTTACGGAGCAGAGTTGCTGGTAACTCCGGGATTTCCTCAAGCAAAGTGGCTTCACGAATGTCAAGTGATCTAAGGGCAGTGAGCCTCACCATTGAACCAGGCAATGACCGTAGGGAGCTTGCATTGCAGATAGTCAAATCCTCAAGGGTACTGCTGTTTTGCAGCAACCATTGCTCTGGCAAAGTTTCCAACCCTGAGCAATTTTGTATGAAGCATTTGCTAACAAATCTTAGGCTTCTAAATGGTTCAATAAACAGAAGAGAGAGGTGAGAAACGTGAAGCTTGTTGATCTTTAGAGAGGCCATATTGTCTCCTTGGCTGGCACCTTGTAAATTCTTCATGCGTGAGTATTCATTGAGCTTGCCACATCCAAAGATGTCCAATTCTCTGAGAGCGGCAAACTCATTTTCTGAGGAAGGAATACAACTAATACTTCGACTGTTTAAAATGGTAAGATGATCAAGAATACTTAGGCGTGCTGCAGACTCGAGCAATTGCACATCAAATTCACCACAGTTTCCTAACTCAAGAGTTTGGAGCTTCGCTGGAAGGAGATTTTTCTGGTCATCAAATACAAGCAGTTTTGGGCTATCACGTATAGCTAAGTCTTTTAGTGACTCGAACTTCCCAAAGCCACCGGTTGGAATCTGCACCAAATTGTCACAATAATATACACATAAACACTCAAGAGCTTGTAAATCTAGGTTCTCTTGCTGTAGAAATCCATCCAATGATTTTAAGTTCGGACATTCAGTTATCACCACTTTTCTGAGTGATGATTTTAGAGATGCTACTGCTGCATTAGTAGTGCTAGAACTATCATATACATCTGGAAGGGAACAAAGTCCCACATTTTCTACTCTAAAATTGAACAGAGAAAGTGGCAATGCAGGTAATTCCTCCAGGTTTGGGCAATGAAAAATACTAAGTTCCCTTAGATTTGGGAAACCGTGACAACTGAGTGGCCCCAGCCACGATTGCCATTTTGGCATTGCATGACAAAATAAGTATTCCAGAGAGGGAAAAGGACAATGATCATTTCTTGTGCTGTCAAATGAGTAGTCCAGTTCTCTCACTTTTGTCATTCCATGAAGGTACAGTTCCCTCAAATTAGGCATCTGTGCAAGTAAAGGTAGGTCTTCCCACAACGGACAAATAAATAGCCGGAATGATGATAGGTCTAGAAGAGGCACGTCTGTCATCCAATTGGGAGATCTGTGGCCTTGATAATGCCACTACAACACAAAAGGGCCTTTAACAACGGTTATTTGAGGCTTTTAACAACGGTTGTACAACCGTTGTACTGTAGGGCGTTGTTAAATTGAATAAATAACCGTTGCAAACACGGCTCCAAACTACTCAGAATCTAAAAGTTTAGCAACGGTTATTAACTAATAACCGCTGCTAAACCTGTCATTCAACAGCGGTTATTAGTTAATAACCGCTGCTAAACGTGTCATTCAACAGCAGTTATATATTAATGACAGCTGCTAAATGTCAAATTTAGCAACGGTTCTTTATAAATAACCGTAGTAAAATAGATCCACAGTACATATTAAAAACTAATATTATATTGTAATGTGCAACGGTTCTGAGTAAATAACCGTTGTTAGTTTTTAATTTTTTTTTTATATAGTTTTTCTGTTTTATGTGACTAGCCCCAATGCTAGCCATATATATTATTAATATATTCACAAATAATGAACACCATATACATATATGCTACAAAGACATTCACAAAACACAAATATCAAGAACAAATAATACATATATAATCCACAAAAACAAGTATATCATCCACTTAGAACAAGTATATGATCCACAAAAAAAACAAGTATATGATCCACAAAACAAGTATATGATTCACAAAAATAGATGTAAGATTACTAAATTGTATTAAATGCATCAAATCACTGCCCTCGCCATGTAGTCCACAATATTTTCCTTGACCTCGTCATACAAATTCTTACTCAATGGATCATTTGGTCCGACCCTCTGTAAAAAAAAGTGATATGTAATATGTAAATTGTTGAAGCACATACATTAATAAATAAATTAACAATAGATATAGGATTGTACCGTCGGAAAATTTTTCTCTGTTGTAGCGTAGTTCATGCATATGTCCATCGGGAAATGCAGGACAGCATGCTTGTGATGATGGTGAGGCTGGAATTGATAAAATGCAGAAATGATACATGAGAAGAATTGGACCAGTTAATTATTCTATTAGTATGACTAAACTCAGATCCTAAAAAATAAAACATTTCAAAATACCAAGTACCAACCATACTAATTGATCCTTGCACCTAAGGGTGTCAAACGTCTAGAACCTTCACGGAAATAATAACAAGTACCACTGTAATGTAATACAAGCAAAAAAAAAAAATAAAAAAAATAATAACAAGTCAATGAAGGAGCAATGAAGAACAGCCAAGCCAGCATCAACGATGGGAATCCCAAAACAGCAGAGACCTCATTCCATACCTGAGTTGCAAAAGAGCAGTTGAAGAACAAACGGCCAGCAGACTTTAATGGGAATAAATCACCCATTGCACAATCGAATTGAACCACAATACCTAGAAACAAAGTGATGCCTCTATTTTTGCGGCACCGGCACGACAGATTGAGAGGAGAAAAAGAGAGAGCGGCGAAGGATTTGGGGATGGGCTCGTTTGTGAATGGAACAACAGAGAAAAACAGCACGGAATAAGGTATTTCCATTAACTGTTCCATTTATTAGACGGAAAAAAATCTGAACCGTCCATTGTGCCGTTTCCTTGACGGAAACAAAATCAATGCCATTCATGTTCCGTTCAATATGGAACAGAACGGAATTACGTCACAATTATTCTATTGACACCCTTACTTGCACCCCTTGTAAGCAGACAAAGCAAAAAGAAAGAATGAAAGAAAGTAAGCAAATAAGGAAAAGAATCACCTTGTGAGACAGATCCAATAATACTATAAGCAGTGGGTTCATGCTGCCCAAGACAATCCTTAATTCTTTGATGCCTCCCTTTTAGTCTTGCAATTAACAATACCAATCAGCATAATTTAACTTTTTTTTTAAACAGATTTATCTATTTGAGAAGAAAAGAAACTTACTATTTTGTTTGCAACCTTCTTGCTATATTCAACATTTGCTCCTGACAACAATAGAACAACTAGAAAATGTCAAATGTTTTTCCTCTAGTGGGATATATTCAATGTTGTTCCCTTGTTTACTCTTTAGGTCAGTCCAATTAATCAAGCAACAGAAAATGAGTATGCAACTCAGTCAAAGAACTTTGTAAGTGCAATGCTCATACTTTTATCTAACAATACATGTTATATCCACCATTTTTGTTTAGAAACCATACATTATCTCAAATTAAACAACTGAATTGACTCTTTAGAAGGAAAAAATTAATTATTTAGTAAGAAAAAAATACTAACAGGTTTAAGCAGTGAAGGTTCTCTAATTCCAGAAGCATACTCCATATTTATGATACCAAAGTGAATCTTGTCAAGCATCCATGGCCCCCTCAGGCCTTCATCCATCTGCAGGCATCCATGTTCTTCAAAAGATTATGCCCTTTCATTCTTTTCAAAAACAGAAAAAAAAAAAGAATGAATTTGTTTCATGTTGCTCTCCTCACATATCCTTCCGTTACCTTTCATTTTAAGCACCTTAATCCCTCCCCACTGACCCAATATTAGGTAAATAGAAAAGACCTCGAGTATCTACAACCACATATCCATTATTTTCTAGAATCAAAATTATGGTGGAAATAAATACATAGCAGACAAGAAAATGCAATCAAACAATCAGGGATTTGTGTCAAACCTGGCTATCTATAATTTTGATTACTAACCAAATCAAATAAACGATTACTAACCAAATCAAATTACACCCTTTCCTCAATCCACTGTCTCCCTGCTTCCAAAATACAAACCACGTTTTGATTTCTTTTCACCAAAATAAAACCAAAAATCGAAAACAAAAATGATAACAGAAATGAATAAAAAACAACCTCCAGCAACTTTCGAGTGCTCATCTGTGCAGTCGCAGTCGTGAGCAGTCCCAGCGTGAAGCGTCTTTGCGGAGTGGAGTGAAGGAGGAAGCAACAGGCGGCAGATCGGGGTTGGCTGTGCAGTTACAGCCGAGAGGAGAGGCTAGGGCGGCACGCGGAGGAGGAGAGAGCGTGGAGGGGAGCGGCGCTGCTGCTGCACGGAGGAGAGAGCGCCGCTGCTGCTGCGCGGAGGGGGGTCGCCGCTGCTGCTGCGCGGAGGGGGGTCGCCGCTGCTGCTGCGCGGCGGGGGGCTGCTGCGCGGAAGGGGGGAGCCGGCGCTGCTGCGCGGAGGAGGGAGCCGACGCTGCTGCGCGGAGGGGCGCCGGCGCTGCTACTGAGCGGAGGGGAGCCGCCGCCGCCGCCGCTGCGCGGAGGGGCTCGGTAAATCTGAAACAGGAGAGGAGAGGAGAGGAGAGGCTAGGGTTTTGGTTTTGATTATCGGGTCATCTGAAAAATTGGCTAAGTATCGCCACTGGGAGCAGCTATTAATTTAAGGCTGTTAATTTAATTAACAACGGTTCTTTTAAAACCATTGTAAAATTTTCAGCTCTACAGCGGCTTTTTGTAAACACCTGTTGCTAAATCTTGCGGACCCATCTTAGTAGCTGTTATCAACTATAACCGGTGTAAAATCTGCAGAGTTTACAACGGTTATTTACTAACAACCGCTGTTAAAGTATGCAAGTCCATTTAACAGCGGTTTTTAACTAATAACCGTTGTAAAACCCATACATTTTACAGCGGTTTTTAGTAAATAACTGCTGCTGAGTCTTTTCCAATGGTACGGATCCATCTTAGCTGCTGTTTTCAACAAAAACCGTTGTAAATAGGGCGTTGCAAAAGGTCTATTTTGTTGTAGTGTGCTCAACATTCAAGTTCTTAAGAGTTGGGGATGGCTGGAGGTTATCTATGATATGTTCAGGTTTATCAGGATTGTTCCCTGCTGTCCAGATTAGGGAAAGTGAAATGAGACTTTCTTTTTTGGATAGGTCAGCATTCTTTGCTTCGGTAGGATCTCCAACATTCTCAATTTTCTCAATAAAAAGTTTTCGAAGATTGTTAAGTTTCTTCAGTTCATTTATATGTTGACCTTTGTCCTTCCCAACAAAAAAATTCAACTCCTGAAGGGAAGTTAATTTCCCTATACCCTTAAAGTTTTGCATCATCTCATTAGGAAGCTTCAAATAGCGTAAGCTGACAAGATTAGTCATTTCAGTTGTATAAATGAGCTTTCCAGTCCACTCTAATACTTGCGAATGATAAAGCTTATAAATTGAGCATGGAAGCACATGATCATATCCTTCTTTAATAGTTAGATAGCGGAGGTGTATTAAGCCACAAATCTCCTCTGGCACAACACAATTGTCGAATACCATAATATTCAGTACACGTAATGTTCCTTTAAGTGAATCATTTGGGAGAATAAAGGGAGTCCCGCTAGAATTGGCCTCTGTTATGTTTAAGGTCCGTAAATTCCTGAGATGGAAAACTTTTTCTATATTACATTTATCTACAGATAAATGTTGTGTACTATTAGGTATGTTAATTGACTTTCCATTTGATTCAACTCTGCAACATTCCCCTTTAGAAACATTCTGAGCCAATTCATGCACCAAATCATGCATAACATAGGAGTTCTCTTTCCAAGGATATGGTTCAAAAAATGATTTCATCAAAAGATGATTGAAGTACCTCTCTCCAGTATCCTCAGGTCTCTCATCTGCACAAAATTGTTTTCCTAGGAATCCTGATGCCATCCACAATCTGATCAATGTACCTTTCTCAAATTTATGATCCTGAGGAAATATGCTACAAAATCTAAAGCATTGTTGCAAATCTGTTGGTAATTGGAAGTAGCTCAATTTCAAAACATCTGCCACCTCCTTAGCATCTTCTAAGTTTAGCATAGAATCACAATTCAAAATCCTTTTCCAGTAATTCAAATCCATATTTGTGTTCAGTAAGGTCCCTATCACCTTTGCTGCTAGAGGACTGCCCCATAGCTTTTTTACTATATCTTCCCCAACCCTTTGCAAATCTTTATGGTTGCTTGGGTTGCTATCATGAAATGCATATTTATTAAACAACAACAACAATTCCTGAATTTTTAAGCCTTTAAAATCTAGACATTGTTTGTTCGCATCTAGCACACGAGCTACCATTTCTGTCACAGATTTCATTCTAGTTGTAACTAAAATTTTACTGCCTTGTTTTACAAACCTCATAGGGGCAATCATTTTCTCCCAATCTCCCATTTTATTATCATTCCAAACATCATCTAGGATAAAAAGAGCTTTCTTTGAAATTAACTTTTTCTTCAAGCTATTTTGCAGGCCATTCAATGACTCACTGCCATTAGTTTTCTCACCTAGCTCTTCAAGGATTTTTCTTGATATGTCTTCAACATTGAAGCTTGTTGAAACACACACCCATATTACATTATCAAAATAATTACCTCTGTTCATATCCTCATAGATTAGCTGTGCAAGAGTGGTCTTCCCTAATCCACCCGGTCCAACAATACAGAAAGCAGATATATGAGCATGAGATGCCGGTTTTTTTAACCATTCAACTACCTTGGCTCTTTCATTCTCGCGGCCAAACACTTTGCTTTCAGTTAAAAAGGAAGTTGTTTCTCGACTAGAAATGTTACTGGCCTCATTATATGGTTGTGCAAGACTGTGACTGTGCAGAGAAGTTGCGAATTGTAAAAAGTTGCCAATATCTGCTGTAGCCAGATCGAACATTTTCACAGCCTTTCTCAACCTTTCCAACGTATCCTTACTTATGTTAGAACTACGGAATTTTGTTTCGAGAGAACCAAGGATTGAAGAGGAAGATTCACTCACCTGAGCTTGGTTTTTCACCTTTTCTGCCAACTCCCAGTATTTTAGTTCATCAAGCACATCATCAGCTGCAAGAAAAGCTTCTTTGAAAATGTTGAGCCATTCATGCACCCCTGAATTCGGGTACTTGAATCTCAGAGCCTCGGAAACACTCATGACAGCTGTGATCTTCGGAAGAGCTGTCTTCAGCCTTGTGAGCTCCTCTTCAATGTGCAGCATATGGTCACCTAAATACGAATAAGCCGTGTCGACTAGGTTGCTGACAATTGCAGATCCAGTCCATTCGGCAAGGGTTGAGAGAGCCATCTCATTAGAGTTTTTTCTTTTTATAAGAGTAATTGAAATTTGGAGATACAAAATAAATAGATATGCTACTAAAGGAAGAAATAACTTAATTGCAGACACCGAGTTTGAGCGAGGAAGGCAACAAGATCTGAGAAACAAAGACCACCAAAGGCAGAGATTGTGTGTGTGTATCTGAGAAACAGAGGCAGCAAAAAACTGGAAACTGATTGAAAGAGAGAAGCTAATTCCCGAAAGCAAAAAAAAAAAAAAAAAGATGAACCACAAAGTAATGGTTGACCTCAAATCTACTTCATTATTGGGGCATTTACATCAATATCTTCTGCAACAATATTTTAGATGAACTTTTGTGTGGCCTGCATAATGTAATAACTCGTGTAGAGAAACAGAGAGATTAAACTTTACAAATGTTCTCACAAAATCACTCATTTCTCACTGGACAACAGGAAAATATCCATGTGATTGTGTTGCTGCGATTATAGAGTTGAATGGTTGTTGTGGAGTCATGTCAAAGCTGGAACTGAATTGCCCATTTGTAACTTGTAAGCCCATCAACATCGCATTTTCCAATCTCTATTCAAAGTCTAAATTGAGATCGAGAACATTTCCAGAAGTCCATGTATTGGACTGGACTCGACTGGACTGGAAGTAAATTACATAGAAAAACATGTAGAGTTGACTATAAAGTAAAGTAAGCTATCCATCCATTCCTCTCTCACAATCTGACATACTCACGTAGACTTATGTGCTTGTCACAGTTACATAAATGTTACACTACCACAGAAAAAAGCATCAACAGCGGTTATTTATGAGAATTCCCAACGGTTCAGTGAGGGTTGGGAATACTAGGGTTGCTAATGCTTACTAAAGAACCGTTGTTGATACTGTTAATCAACAACGGTTTGTAAGAAGGAACCGTTGTTGATGATGGCAATTCCCAACGGTTTATAAGAAATAACCGTTGTTGATTCTTAAGAATTAACAACTGTTTTTTGTAAATAACCGTTGTTGATTCTTAAGAATTAACAACTGTTTTTTGTAAATAACAGTTGTTGATTCTTAGAAATTAACAACTGTTTTTTATAAATAACAGTTGTTGATTCTTAGAAATTAACAACTGTTTTTTGTAAATAACAATTGGGATGATGATTTTTTTTTAAAAAAAAAATTGTTTATTTATAGAGATCAGCCCTTTGCTCATTCAAATTAGATATTATATACCATATTAACAAAAAAAATGTACATTAACAAACTAATAATAAATTCTAATAATACCACAGATTAATTATCAAACTAAAATCCAATATAATATCATATTCATATATCCAACAAAATTAAAATCTATCATAATATAATAGAATTTCTCAAATCCTAATAATATCCGTATACATCAGCACCTTCTCCTAATCTTGCACCATCACTTCCTCCTGATCTTGCACCAGCATCTCCTAATCTTGCATCAGCACCTTCTCCTGTGCCCGAATCTACAAGGAGTACAGTGAGTTTGCAATAATATATTTTTTTGCAATATATTAGAAACAATTTTGTACATGAATTATTTACAATTTAGTTTGTTAATTTTTTTCTTGACTTTAGGGGAAGAAAGTTTGACTACGATTTGTTTGAACTTTGAGAGAGCAAGGAAAGGAAGTGCCGGTGCTACCTTGAGAGAGCATGAAAAGAGCAGTGATGGTGCTGCCTTCGCTGTCGGAGAGAGCAAGGAAAGCGAGGGTTGGTGCTGGGCTTCTTTGTGCGGAGAGCAGGGAGAGTGAAGTTGGTGGTAGCCTCCGTTGCGGGACCTTTTCGCAGAGAGTTGGTGCTGGCCTCTATTGCGCCGCCGTTGCCACTATCAAGCAGCCCTCCATCATGCTCCATGAAGAGGGAAGGGTTTTAGTCGGGTTTTGAAATTCGGGGAAATACAAATTGACTAAGGCCTGAAGTTGAAATTATAGTAGAGCAAAAGACGAAGTGGTGGGTGAGTTAGTGACATGATTCAAAAATTTTGTCTTTGAAAAGAATCAACAACGGTTTCATATAAAAAACAGTTGTTGAAAGATGTGGAGGCGGGAAACTAGGGAAAACAATCATCAATGGTCGTTAAACAAAACAGTTGTTAAATGGGCCATAAGAAGGAATCAACAACTGTTATTAATAAAAAACAGTTGTTAATTCTTGCACATGAATATTTTATGTTACCCAAGAATCAACAACGGTTATTAATAAAAAACAGTTGTTAAATGGGCCATAAGAAGGAATCAGCAACTGTTATTAATAAAAAAACAGTTGTTAATTCTTGCACATGAATATTTTATGTTACCTAAGAATCAACAACGGTTCCCAATGAATAACAGTTGTTAAATGGGCCATAGGAAGGAATTAGCAACTGTTATTAATAAAAAACAGTTGTTAATTCTTGCACATGAATATTTTATGTTACCCAAGAATCAACAATGGTTATTAATAAAAAACAGTTGTTAAATGGGCTATAAGAAGGAATCAGCAACTGTTATTAATAAAAAACAGTTGTTAATTCTTGTACATGAATATTTTATGTTACCCAAGAATCAACAACGGTTATTAATAAAAAAACAGTTGTTAAATGGGCCATAAGAAGGAATCAGCAACTGTTATTAATAAAAAACAGTTGTTAATTCTTGCACATGAATATTTTATGTTGCCCAAGAATCAACAACGGTTTATACTTTAGAAACCGTTGGGAATGCTGTCCCATTCCCAACGGTTTTTTATAGTGAACCGTTGTTAATTCTTGCACATGAATATTTTATGTTACCAAGAATCAACAACGGTTTCTATTTTAGGAACCGTTGGGAATGCTCTCCCTTTCCCAACGGTTTTTTATTGTGAACCGTTGTTAATTCTTGCACATGAATCAACAACTGTTTCTTCTTAAGGAACAGTTGGGAATGATATGCCTTTCCCAACTGTTTTTTAAAGGAACAGTTGTTGATTCTTTTTCAGATTTCGGGCAAGTCTTTCCCAACTGTTCCTTCTGATAAACCGTTGCTAATGTGTTTTATTAAATTTCCAAAATGCCACTGCCACTTTTCAACAACGGTTTTCTTGATAACAGTTGCTAAGTTGGGTTTGCTAAAGCCCATCTCTGTGGTAGTGTTACTTGTTCACTTGAAAGTGCACTACTTTTAAATTCCAACTGGACGGCAATTCAATCGCAAGCATACAATCAAGCTGTGGTATAGTATGGGGTCGAATCCACAGAGACAATTAGCAAAACCGGACTAGACTTAGTTTATTTCTAACACTACGGGTTGTTCACAATTCTAGGGGTTTTCTAGATTTCCTAAATAAAGCAAACAAGTAATAAAAGACGAAGTGCAATAAGATAAAAGGCGTTTCTAGGACGTCGGATTAGTTGTCACTTGGCCTCAGATCATGCTAAACATACCTGTCACATACGATCAACACAACTAACTGAACCGCGCTCTCACGGCTGTTAGATCAAAGTGTACGGGCCGTCACTCTCGCATAAGGCCGGTGCGCAATACAAGTTAATTGGTATTTATGAATTCTTGGTATTAACACGTTTAGTTCTGGTAAAAACAATTTCAGGCACCAAACCTCAGCTCTCGTTTGTTGGCCTAATTGGTAACACAGTTCTAACCACCACAGGTATAGATCGCACCTCTCGCTTGTAAACCCAACCTATGTCCCGGTACCGGTGCCCCAAAGTGTACCTCCCTCTCGGGTAGCGTAAGACTCAGCTCTCCTGTTTTGTCTGGTTGCCCTCTCGGATCTCTAACCCACTCTGAATACAAACTAGGCCCAGTCACATGCGTACTAAGGCTTAAAACCTAGGGTACCGGCCGATACTTACTGGTTACCTGTTCGAGCACCCAACCCAAGCATAGAATGCAATATTAAGTCATACACAGTACACAGAGAACTAAAATAAAGGATAACCAAGAAACTTCATAAAAACCAAAAACCAAGTTACATACATGCGTGGTATATATGGCACCACAAATTGGACAACTTCGTTAACCAAAAAGCCTAAAATTGGGGGACGAGCCCAAATGAGTTCGGACCTTCCAGGGATAATTTTCGTGCAGCTTGTGTTAGCGTAGTGAATTGATAAAAGTATTTCACATGCGAGTACGTAGCGTGTTTGCGTATTTCACGTGGTGTGTTTTTAAGCGTGACTTGTTCGGCCTCAATATAATTTCAACACATTCAAACACGCATGTTTAAACATGTGAACACGAGCACGCACGTGCAACGCTAATACAAACACTTACACAAATGTACTTCTAATATGTAGTAGTGCATCTATTTGTTGTAATATTCATTTTCATGTTTCATTTTTTAGACTTCCTTCAAAAAAAATAAATAAATAAAAGAAAACAAAATTTTTTTTTTTCTTGAAGCATTTTTCAGATTTTATGTATAGTTCAGCATTCTTAGCTTCATTAGAATCTCCTACATTCTCTATATGAAAAATCGAAAGTTCTCATAAACTGTTAAGCACCTTTAGTTCATCTATATGCTGACCTTTCTCCTTCCCAACAATAAATTTTAACTCCTGAAGAAAAATCAATTTTCCTACTCCCTTAATGTTTTCAATCATCCCAGAAGGAAGCTCCATATGGTGTAAGTTGATAAGATTTGTCAATCCTGTTGCATCAATAGGCGCTCCTGATTTCCACCTTAATACTTGCAAATGATACAGCTTCCAAATTGAGCAAGGAAGCACATGTCTCCCTGCTCCTCCAATATTCAGATAACGAAGGTGTACCAAGCCACAAATTTCCTCTAGCACATAGCAAATGTCTACTACCCCTGACTCTATATCCAGTACACGTAATGGTCTTTTAAGTAAATCATTTGGGAGAAGAAAGTATGGTTTCCCAATGGATTTCAACATTGTTATTACCAAGGTGCGTAAATTTCTAAGATGGAAGACCTTTTCTATAAAACAACTCTCTACAGATACATGTTGTGTACTGCTAGGTATGTTAACCGACTTTTCATTTGATTCTACTCTGCAACATTCCCCTTGAGAAACATTCTGAGCCAATTCGTGCAACAGATCATGCATAACATAGGAGTTTTCTTCCCAAGGATATGGTTCAAAAAATGATTTCATTAAAAGATGATTGAAGTACCTCTCTCCAGTATCCTCAAGTCTCTCATCTACACAAGATTTTCTTCCAAGGAATCCAGATGCCATCCACAATCTGATCAATGCATCTTTACCAAATACAAAATCCTCAGGAAATATGGCACAATATCTAAAGCATTGTTGCACATCTGTTGGTAAATGGAAGTAACTCAATCTCAATACATCTGCCACCTCTTTAGCATCTTCCAAGTTGATCAAGGAATCACATTTCAAAATTCTTCTCCAGTAATTAAAATCCATGTTTGAATTCAGCAGTCTTCCAATTACCTTTGCTGCCAGAGGGCTACCCCAGAGCTTTTTTACTATATCTTTTCCAATTGTTTGCAAATCTTTATAATTGTTAGCATTATAACCATGAAATGCATATTTATTGAATAACAACAACAACTCTTGCTCTTCTAACCCTTGGAAATCTAGACATTCTTGGTCCACATTTAGCACAAGAGCAAGCATTTCTACCATTGATTTCATTCTAGTCGTAAGTAAGATTTTACTTCCTTCTTGTACAAACCTCAAAGGGGCAATCAATTTCTCCCAATCACACATTTTATCATCATTCCATACATCATCTAGAATGAAAAGAACTTTTTTTGAAATGATATTTTCTTTCAACTTTTTCTGCAGGCCATTTAGCGACTCACCGCTGTGGCTTTTCTCACCTAGCTCTTCAAGAAACTTTCTTGTTATATCTTCAACATTAAAGCTTGTTGAAACACAAACCCAAATTATTTTATCAAAATGGTTCTCTCCATCCATCCCTCTATAGATTAACTGAGCAAGTGTGGTTTTCCCTAATCCACCAGCCCCAACAATACAGAAAGCAGAGATATGAGCATGGGATGTCGGTTTCTTTAACCATTCAATTACCTTGGCTCTCTCATTCTCACGGCCAAACACTTTGCTTTCAGTTAAAAAGGAAGTTGTTTCTCGACTAGAAATATCACTAGCCTCACGATGTGGTTGTGCAAAACCATTACTGTGCAGAGCAGTTGCATATTGCATAAAATTGCAAACACCAGCGGCAGCCATATCTAACATTTTCACAGCCTCTCTCATCCTCCCCAACGTATCTTTACTTATGTTAGAACTAGGAAATTTTCTTTTCAGAAAGCCACGGAGAGAACCAAGGATTGAAGAAGATGATTCACTCACCTGAGCTTGATTTCTCACCTTGTCACCAACTCCCAGTATTTCAGTTCGTCAAGCACATCATCAGCTGCAAGAAAAGCTTCCTTGAAATTGTTGAGCCATTCATTCACCCCTGAATCCGGGTACTTCAATTTCAGAGCCTCGGAAACACTCATGACAGCTTTAATCTTCGGAAGAGCTATCTTCAGCCTTGTTAGCTCCTCTTCGATGTCAGCTGGCAGCATGCGCTCACCTAAATACGAATAAGCCATTTCGACTAGATTGCTGACAATTGCAGATCCAGTCCATTCAGCAAGGGTTGATAGAGCCATCTTGTTGGATATTCTCTTTTCTTTGTTTCTTTGTTTCTTTTTTTTTTTGGTTTTTTTGTTTTTTTTCTTTTTTTTGGGCAAGAAATGCAGTGTACAGAATCAGAAAGAACACCAGAGTTTTTAGTAGTAAAGTGCTGGTTGAAAGAGAGATTGAAAGTTGGAGATAGCAAAAGAAATAGATCAGTTACTAAAGGAAGAACTAACAGGTGAACACAGAGTTTGATCTAGGAAGGCAAGGAGATCTGAGAAACAGTGTTGTGTGAGGAAGCAGAGATAGCAAAAGACTGTGATTGAGAGAGAGAGAGAGAGAGAACAGCTAATTCGTGTGTAAGAGAAAACTCATGCACAAAAACAGAGAGATTAATTTAATTTTTGTGTAAGAGATAGTAAATTAAGAAATAGACCATTGTCTTCTGCAACATTATATTAAATTAACTTATTTTGTTGGCATGCACAAAGTAATCACTCCATGTGATTATTAGCTGGCTGTTGCCAGTCGCCTCAAAAAAATAATAAGAAGAAATAAAAATAAAAATATAATATAAATAAGTTGATGTTAAGTTGAATGCTTAATATATTAAGTTGAATAATTAGTTCACTTAGTTGAATAATTAGTTTGTTTGACCAAGTCAAACTGTATGGAATCCCAATAGTATGCTCAATTGTATTACAATATCTAGACCCTAAAAACATATAATATGAAGATCTACGTACGCGCTTTCATTTACATGCCATATATAATTTTAATAATATATACTTTTTAGTTGAGTATTGATTGAACAAAAAAATTCATTCTAATAATATTTAAATGATATTTTATGTGAATGATGATTGCTTTAAATTCAGCTCCCTTATACAATTGCATGATATTTTTCTTTGGGAAGGGATTACTAGTACCTATTTATTGACAATATTGACAACCATTTTCAAATAAATTTATACAAAAACATAGAAAATGAAAATATGTTACAAACGTATTCTTGTACCTGTAGATTGATTTTCTTTTTCAAAATTAATCAAATTTAAGTATCATTTGATTATTCAACAACTATTTAAGCTTGGACCACTATTATCATCCTACAATTTTTATTTTGATCATTCATGATTGAATACCAAATAATTCTCAATTTTTATAATTCTTGATACAGAAGCATTCATTAGAATTGTATGTTGTTCAGTCACAACTAATTGATTTTAGATTTATTCATTAAGGTCAAAAGTTTTTGATCCAGAAACAATTCAAAAAAATAAAAGTTCGCTTTTTTAAGTTTCAAATAGTTGTCAAAGATTTTTCTATCTATAAGTATTTTGAGGGAAAAAACAATGATGCTCACAATTTATGAATTTAATTTTATGTAATGTTATAATTATTGGATTGTATGGAACTTTTGAGTCGACAAGAACAACCTATAAATATATTTTTGAAATTTAAGCTAATGAATATTGGTCATTGGACAATTTGTAACATAAGATCTAGACAAAGAAATAAGGAACAATAAACTACCGGAAAAGGCCGAAACACCGGGAAGAGTTATTGGATTCCCTAGATAAAAATCCAAATTGAAAGAGAAATATGTAAAGTCCACCCTATAAAGTAGGTTACCCATCCACCCTCTCACATTTTTGACACACCACGTACACCTATGTGCTTATCACAGTTGCATAAATGTTCACTGGAAATCGTAGTATATCTGTTCACTGTAAAGTATTATCTTTTAATCAAAAGATATAATTGTTTATTGAAAAATAATATTTATTCATTGACAATACGGTGGACCGGTGAATAAGAAAAAAAAGATAGACGCTACCTACTACTCAAATTGAAATTATATCCTATCCCTTCGCATGCAGTATCTTCTATTATTTTTGTTTTTTATTATTGGTAGCAGCCAGCCTACCAATGTATCTTCACATGCATGCATGATCAAATTAAAAGTTTAAAAAAATGCTCAAGTTGCACAACTGTCCCCTGTAATACATACAAATAAAACGAGTTTACCGAGGGGAGTAGTTGTGGAAGTTTGGAGTCGTGTCGAAGCTGCAATGAAATTACCCATTTGTAACTTGTAAGCCCATCGACACCAGAATTTCCAATCCCTGTTCAAAGTCTAAATTGAGAATAGAAACATATTGCGTCCATTCAAAAAGCGTTCATACGTACATAGACGTTCAAACCATTCATACGTTCATAGACGTGCATGGAATGACGAAATGTAACAAATACGTTCCAAAATGTAATCTATGGACGCTATGAACGGTTTTTCTATGGATGTTAGGTATTACTCGAGAAGAGAAAATATCTCCAGAAGTCTATGTATCGTACTGGGCTGGAAGTAAATTATATACGTGCATGATAGAACCGGTACCACAAATTGGACAACATGGGTGATCAGAAAGCCCAAAATAGGAGGACGAACTTGAAATGGGTTCGGACTTGAGAGATGCATTTCATGCAACTCCTTGCGAATTAGCTTTGGTAAGGTTTCAATGCTTCTATCGGACCTTTTGCGTTTGAATTTGAAGAAAATTATAGAGAAGAGTAGCTGAAACGAAAGGTTTTATATGTACCTGTGCAATTTGTATTCAGTCCTCTAAGTCAAAATGCCAAAAAATTGCTTGGAGTATTATTGTTTGGATGTTTAATTGTTTACCGAATTATATAAGCCTCAGTGTCTCTCAATGACCATTTTTCATGCTTTAACATACATGCTCAATGACGCAAAGCGGTCCCGCTACGGTATTGCCCATTAAGCTCATGAGTCGGTTTAGTAGTAGTAGAGATAGGAAAAGAGTTACTAAGAGAGAAAGAGAGACAAGATAACACTCATAAAACAATTCTATTGATCAAATTCTGAATTCTGAATAACTATCTTACAAAGGCAACATTTGGCTTCATATATAGCCTTACAAATAACATAGAAAACAACAAACATTAACTTTTTTTTATTCCTAAATTTACTAAATAATAACTCTTCTAGAAGACCACAAATATTAATTGTGAATTTCATGTATTTCCTTGTTCATTTATCTCTTAGTTCATGCATCTTCTTGAAGACCATGCCACTTAATTGTTTCTTGAAAATATCTCAAGCCATTATATATAAAATAATTGATCGGCTTAGATTCAACGTGGCCATCATTTACATCCAAGTGTGAGTTGGACATATGTCCATGCGCATTGCGTCACTCAATCCTCAATATTCCTCAATTCAGAGTTCATAATGTTCTTGGCAACGCTCTCCGTGTGGGAGGTCGCGGGTTCGAAACCTGGATGGAGATTTTTTATAGACATTTAAATTTGAGTGGCTTGACCCTCATCTTCATCTCAAAAAAAAAAAAGAGTTCATAATGTTCCCAAGCTTCTAAAATTTATGGCAAGTTTGCACCTCAACCCATATAAGTTGAGGAAACCAGGTACAGCCCTGTGCCGTTAGATCAGGCACCAGCTGCTGAGAACTTGACTGTTCGGCATTTGTATCAGTCCAAGTAAGCTGAACAGGTACATAATTGATATTGTACCTGTACCTGTACCTGTACCGGCCTGTACCAGTAAGGAAGTTGATGTTCAAAAGGTTCTCTGCACTCTTATAATTAGCATCGATCCTACAGTTGCAAGATAATAGGATGAAATGAGGTTTCAATGGCGAAGCCAAGAGGGGTTTTGGGGGGCCATGGCCCCCTCTTGACCAACAAAAATATGTTCTCCAATATATTTTTGCCCCCTTAATCTTTAATCCAATTGGCAAATTGATTTTTTTAGTACTTCAAAATTGTGAAAAAGTGTGATAATACAGTTCATTTATTAAAAATCTAATTTATTTAACAAAATACATATTTTTATGTTATATAATTGCTAAGAAATTTTAATTATGGACATAATTTTAGTGAATTTTATTGAAATACTGTACTAATTTTCATTTGTAATATACTACCAAATTTAATTACAATTGAAATTATGTATCTAATTTTTTTTTTTTTAAATTTACTTCATCTATTTTGGTCCCTGCTTATAATTCCTCCTGGCTTCGCCACTGTGAGGTTTTATAAAGCTTAATTAATGTCTTTTCTGCTAGTTCCACAACCGTTTGCTTGTGTCGAGGATGAGTTCCAGTTGTTAGGCGATACAAGGGTGCATATTATCTATTCTGCGGCAACCATATTTACGCATAGCACAGAAAATTAAAGGATTACTCATTTGACCTTCTTATAATACATCAACATCATGTGATCCGCTTTCAGCCGGCCAGGCACATAGCACATAGGCTAATTAAATTTTAAAACAGATTTATAAAATTCAATGCCTACGATCAGAGTTGCTCTCCTAATTAAGGACTATAAAACATTGAGCTTCTGTTTGAATCTGTTGTGAATTGCATAGTCATGTGTTTTTTTACTATAGTTTAATTTAATATTATGATATTATATATACTTCTATCAAAACGAATAACCATCCATCCATATTGTTCGAACCATATATTTGTAGTTTATAATAACTACTGGACTGAGTTTATATCAAACGAAAACTAAGAGTATGGGCCTCTGATGCGTAGGCTAGCTCTCGGCAGCTTAAATACAGTGTGATGAGTTTATACTCTCATCACGCCCGGCCGCTCCGTCAAATTGAGAACAAGATATCTTTCTAAAGGAAACAAATAAAGGGGAGGAATTTGAGGGTTTTTTTATTAATAAAAAAATAAAAAATCAAAATTACCCCTTTAAAAACTGTTTTTTCAAAAATTACAAAAATAGAAAGTGCGGCTTTATTCAGAGTGCGGCTCATCGTCAGTGCGGCTCATTCAGCAATACAGAAAACACTAGAAATTCGTAATAACAGAGAGAATACAGAAAATTGAACCCTCTCCACTAAAACAGCAATAACTCTCTGGTGAGAACTCCAAACGCCTTGGAAGTTGAACCATTGGAAAGTAGACTTCAAGAACTTTAAAATGGTAGGTCATTTATAAAAAAACAACCAACGTTTGCCCCTTCAAATATCTTTATAAATCCGCAGCAGAATACAGACTAAGCCGCACTTTAAAAGTGCGGCTTAGCACTGACGATGAGCCACACTTTCTTACTCTTAGCAGAGTGCGGCTTAGCAGGAGGTGAGCCGCACTTTCAGAGTGCGGTTTTTTTATTTTTGTAATTTTGAAAAAAAACTGATTATAAAGTGGTAATTTTGATTTTTTTATTTTTTTATTAATAAAAAAACCCCATAATATGAACCACTGTGTAGATAGTGAGCCCGCTCTGTCAGAACTCAGAAGACAAGCCAGGAGTCTTATAATCTGTCTGTTACGACAAAACGGTGAGAGTGCGGTGGGTGAGGCCAGCCAGCAGCCTCCCCGGCGAGCTAGGGTTTGAGGAAGGAGAGAGCAAGAGGAGGAGACCCAAAATTCTGAAAAGTTTCTATTCTCTCTCATAATTCTCATATTACATGATACAATATAAAGAGCAACAAACATACAAGGTCCGTAGGCCCAAAATACAATTCGGGCCATATCTAACACTATCTTTCTGTTGGGTATTATAAGAAGCTTGCTCCTGTGCTGCACATCTACAGCCCCAGGAAAAACAAAGGGTGCAACCTATATACCATCCATTCAATGGACATCCATAGAATGTTGTTACATTCTATGACAGATAGGACCAAGTGGGCCCCATTTGTAACAAAAACAATTACTTTCTGTGACTATGGATGTATGGATGGTGACACTCAATGGACGCAAGATGTTTCCCAAAAACAAATTGGTGGAAACTGTGTATACTACCAGTTCATGATGGCCGGTAATGCTGTTACTTCTTTTCTGTTAATTTTTCTTCATTTCCTGTTAAAAGATATGCAATTGAATGATTAACTTGCAAGTTGTGACTACTTATGAAAGATGGAGACATGCGATTCAAACCAGAAGAGCAAGACGTGAAAGAAAAAGAGAAAAAGGAGCAAGCAAACTCTAGGCGGGGAGGTTGGCGCCGCCGGCCTCCCCCGCCACCTTAGGCCTCCCTCCGCCTTCCCCGGCCTCCCTTCGCTCTCTTCTTCCCCAATAAAGTACAAGCAGCTACATTTTCGTTGGGTCTCCGCCTCGAACCGTCTCTTACCGCACCGCCTCCGCACCCGGCAGTCCCATCGTCCCTTGCCGCACTGCCCCCCGTGCCCGGAAGCCCCATCGTCCCTTGCCGCATCACCCCCCGCGCCTGGCAGCGCCCGCCGTCCTCTTGCCGCACCGTCCCTGCTGCCCGGCACCGTCCCCACGTCCGGCTGTCAGTCCGTCACCACCATCCCCTTGTCGCGCCGTCCCCTGGGCCCGGCTCCGCGCCGTCCTGCCGTCGCCTTGCCGCACTGTCCCCCCCGCCTGGCTCCACGCGCTCCGCCGTCCCCTGCGCCACCCACCAACCCCCGCGCCCCGCCATCCCCCCACCCAATGCCCCCCAGTTCCCACACCACACCGTCCTCCGTGCCCAGTACCTCCCGTCTTTGCTCACCTCGTCACTGCCTTCCATTTTTCCTTTTCCAACATTATTAGGGTTTAGGGTCTTGCTACTGCTTGTTATTTTATTTTTTAACTTTTTCCATTTGTAAATTCACTGTAACTTTTTATTTGTTTAATGAAAAATTGGTAGGTAAGTTTTACCTGCCACCTCAAAAAAAAAAAAAAGATGGAGACATGCATGATGTGTTGTTGTTTCGTTGCTGAGTTGAATCATGATCCTATTTTCTTTTCTCATTTTCATTGTTTCAGACTTTCAGTCTTTTGTCTTATCATTTACCAGATCATTTCGGAAATATTTCCAAATTTACTAATTTCCCAAAAAAAAAAAAACTCAGACTCAAATTTCCATGCAGTATTATGAACTGATTATAAACCTAGATAGCTCTTCTTCAATGATATATACCACTTCATAACTCTTCACTCTTCTTCAATCATATATATATACCACTACATATTCAATGTGAGTGGGTTGATTTCATCTGAGCTCATGTTGCTCTTACCTATCAGGGATTGTAGTGCAGTTGCCCCTTTGGCAATTTTGCCCTTAAATCCTTCAAATCAGTAAGGCAACTTGAATTAACTTATTTGTCCTTCTATTTCACCCTATCTTAATATATCTAACTATTATAATACTTACGTTCGGTTGAAAACTTAAAAAAGGGAACTACTGATCAATAGTTTCTGACTGAGATTCCAAAACTGGTACAGGTGGGTATGTTCAAAGATTTTGCATTGACATGAGAAATGCATTGGAGAATAACTTAAGTGATTAAGGTTTTCACAAATTCTAAATCAAGGATCGGTACAACTTCAAAAAGACTGAAACTGTGCACCAGTTAGATTGCAATGCCCCTATAACAGATCTGTTTGTACCACTGATAACACTGAAAACTGATAAACCACAATAATCGTGGCAATCTAGTTTAAATATCACTATGATGCTCAATTAATTGGCCTAATTAACAAAATAATCGTATGCTTTTTGACATATTATGCAAAAAAGTAAAATATACACATACATTTGGGAAATATATAGAAGGACAAAAAGGTCCTTTAATTGAATCTCACACGCGTTTTATAGAAATATCTGAGGATTTACCAATTTTTTTATCAATAAGCCCGCTGAGCAGCTGAGTTCGAGATGTAAGCCCTTCACTGAGCAATTTTGAAAAATAAGCCGGACGCACCAGAACGGCTGCGTCCTTCAATTTTATCTGGACGCCAAGGTATCATCACGTCCTCAGACCCGTCATTTTGCCACTGCGGTTGAGTGTTGTTGTCGAGAGCAGGACCGAGGACGCTCAACTACCGGAGCATCCACCTGTTAAAAAGCCAGAAGCTGATCTTCAGTGGCATCCTCTGCACGTTGGACGAGACGGAACCGGTGCGTCCTTGCCATTTCTGGACGCGATTGTTCTTAAGCGTCCCTCTGCGGGCTTATTTTTCAAAATTCTGCAGAGTGAGGCTTAAATCTCGAAGTCAGCGTCACCGGGGGCTTATTGATAAAAAAATCGGCACCCCACATGTTCCCCTGAACAGAAAATGGAACAGGAGATGCCAAACCAGAAAATCTAATTTTATGAAAACAGGCTGTTCAACTGAGTAATTGAGCAACTTTAAACCAGTTCAGGATGCTCCTCGTCTTAAATCAAACCTTGTGCTCTTCATTTTGGAAAAATTACTTATAGGTACAATTAATTTACATCCATTATATTCTGCAATATCCTTATGTGATGATTGTAAATTGACAGTTCTCAAACTTTTTGTAACCCTCCTCCTTTTGTCCGGGCTTGGGACCGGCTACATCATTATTTTAGATATAGGCGGAGTTAAAAGTTTGAAATGTGTTAGTATCTCTGAAATTAAATTTAAAAAAGAAATGTAGAGACAAACTAATAAATTTGAAAGGAGAGATATATACCTGCATGAAATTATCACAAGAAGGGTCAAAATAGAGTGAAATCAGAGTCATCAGTGGGACACGTTTAACTTCTTTCTCTACACACCAGCAGCACCTATGCAACTGCCACGTGGCACCTGACATGGGCTCAATGTTTGCTTATGCAAGAGTCATCGGTAAAAATTATTCATCGACCAATTTGCAAAATGGGACCTAATCAATTGCAATGTAGCCATTAACCAAAATACGTAAGCAATAATTAATGAGGGGATTCCAATGCCACAAACTTTTTGCGTCACCAAATGTCACAAACTTATTTTTTCATTTAAATTTCAAAAATATTACAATCAAATTTAAAATCAAAACCGATGATCTTATATATATTCATGAAAGTTGTATGCATATAAACTTCTATAAATTTTATAGTTCATTTCATACTACATCAAGTAGGTTAAAAATTGATGTATTAAAATTAATCAATCATAGTTATCTAGATTTATTCATTTTAAAGCCACTTGATCTAGTACACAATTAATGAAATTTTATATATATATATGTCTCATGAACATATATGATATCAATGATTTTGATTTGAAATTTGATAGCAAAATTTTGGAATATAAATGAGAAAATAAGTTTGTGACATCTTGTGACATACAAAACTTGCGTCATACCAGCAAAAACAATGATGAAAAATTATAGTGATGCTTACCTGGTGGATGAAATTTATTTGTCCAATTGAGACCTCATCCAACAAAAACTATTCCACCACAATGAATGGAAGTAGATATAAAGAGTATTTCAGACCAGCCAGCGGCCACCGACACCTTCAATTCGCTTCTCATGCAGATCAGCTGGCAATTCCGGAACTTCTTCCAGCAAAGTGGCTTCACGAATGTCTAGTGATCTCAGGGCAGTGAGCCTCACCATTGTACCAGGCAATGACCGGAGGGAGCTTGCATCTTCAATATATATATCCTTAAGGGTACTGCTGTTTTTCAGCAACCATTGTTCTGGCAAAGTCTCCAACCCAGAGCAATTTTGTACGAAGCAAGTGCTAACAAATCTTAGGCTTCTAAGTGGTTCAATATAAAGTAGAGAAAGGTGAGAAATGTCAATAATATTGATCTTTAAAGAGTCCATGTTGTTTCCTGGGCTGGCACCTCGTGCATGCTCCACAATTGAATATTTAACGAGCTTCTCACATTTCAAGATATTCAACCTTCTAAGAGATGGAAATACATTTTGTGAGGAAGGAATACGACTTATACTTGGACTGTCTGAAATGGTAAGCTCGTGAAGAGTACTGAGGCGTGCTGCTGACTCGAGCAATTGCACATCAAGTCCACCGCAGTTCCCTAATCTAAGAGTTTGGAGCTTCGTTGGAAGGAGATTTCTCTGGTTATCAACTGGAAGCAATTTTGGGCTGCCATGTATAGATAAGGTATTTAATGACTCAAACTTCCCAAAAGCACCAATTGGAATCTGCACCAAATTATTACAAAATGATACATATAAATGCTCAAGGGCTTGTAAATCTAGGTTTTCTTGTTGTAGAAATCCATCCAATGATTTTAAATTTGGACATCTCTGCATCGCCACACTTCTGAGTGATGATATTAGAGATGATGGTACTGCAGTGGTAGTGCTGGAAGTATCATATATATGTGGAATGGAATTAAGCCCCACATTTTCCAATACAAAATGGACCAGAGAAAGTGGCAATGCAGGTAATTCAGTTAGGCTTGGGCATTCGATAATAG
This sequence comes from Cyperus esculentus, assembly GCA_030179965.1. Taxonomy (NCBI): domain Eukaryota; kingdom Viridiplantae; phylum Streptophyta; class Magnoliopsida; order Poales; family Cyperaceae; genus Cyperus; species Cyperus esculentus. The sequence goes on along the minus strand of JASGLE010000055.1, from coordinate 1,080,508 downwards.
TAAGTTCTCTTAGATTTGGAAAGCCATAATTACTGAGTGGCCCTGCCCATGATGTCCAATTTGGCATGTGCCCACAGGATAACTTTTCTAAAGACGGAAAAGGACAATGATCATTTCCTGTGTTGTCAAGTGAGTAGTCCAGTTCTTTTACTTCACCCATTCTTTTCAGGGACAGATCCCTCAAATTTGGCATTTGTGCAAGCAAAGGTAGGTCTTCCCACAAAGGACAATTAAACAGTGAGAACGACGATAGTTCTAGACGAGGCATGTCTTTCATCCAATTGGGAGATCTGTGGCCTTCATAATGCTCAATCTTCAAGTTCTTAAGAGTTGGAGATGGCTGGAGGTTATCTAAGATATGTTCAGGGTTATTGGGGTTGCTCCCTGCTGTCCAAATTAGGGAAAGTGAAATAAGGCTTTCTTTTTTGGATAGTTCTGCATTCCTAACTTCCGTAGGGTCTCGAACATTCTCAATTTTCTGAATAGACAGTTCTCGGAGATTGTTAAGTACCTTTAATTCATTTATATGTTGACCTTTCTCATTCCCAACATAAAATTTCAACTCTTGAAGAGAAGTCAATATGCCCACACCCTTAATGTTTTGCATCATCTCATTAGGAAGCTTCATATAGCGTAAGCTTACAAGGTTGGTCATTCCAGTTGTAACAATGCACTCTCCATTCCACTCTAATACTTTTAGATGATGCAGTTTATAAATTGAGAGAGGAAGCACATTTTTCTGTAGTCCTCTAATAGTTAGATAGCGAAGGTGTACCAAGCCACAAATCTCCTCTGGCATGTCACATTTGTCGAATAGATTTACATCAAGTACACGTAATGTTTCTTTAAGTGAATCATTTGGGATAATAAAAGGAGTGCTATAAAATTTATGACCTTCATCATTTGGGATAATATAAGGAGTGGCATAAAATTTAGAACTTCTAATTATCAAGGTGCGTAAATTTCTAAGATGGAATATCTTTTCTATATTATATCTATCTACATATACATGTTGAGTACTGTTAGGTATGTTAATTGACATGTCATTTGATTCTATTCTGCAGCATTCCCCTTGAGAAACATTTTGAGCCAATTCATGTACTAAATCATGCATAATATAACAACTTTTTCTCCCAAGACATGGCTCAAAAAATGACATCATTATAAGATGATTAAAATACTTCTCTCCAGTATCCTCAGGCCTATCTTCGGCATATGATTGTTTGCCTAGGAATCCGGATGCCATCCATAATCTAATCAATGCATCTTTCTCAAATTCATAATCCTGAGGAAATATGGCACAAAATCTAAAGCATTGTTGCATAGCTGTTGGTAAATGGAAGTAACTCAATCTCAATATGTCTGCAACTTCCTTAGCATCTTCCAAGTTGAGAAAGGAATCACATTTCAAAATTCTTCTCCAGTAATTAGAATCCATGTTTGAATTTAGCAATTTTCCAATTACCTTTGCAGCTAAAGGGTTACCCCAGAGCTTTTTTACTATATCTTTTCCAATTGTTTGCAAACCTTTATAATTGATAGGTTTATAACCATGAAATGCATATTTATTGAACAACAAAAACAACTCTTGATTTTCTAAGCCTTTAAAGTCTAGATATTGTTGGTTCACATCTAGCACATGGGCAACCATTTCTACCACAGATTTCATTCTAGTTGTAAGTAATATTCTACTTTCTTCTTTTACAGACCTCAGAGGGGCAATCAATATCTCCCAATCTCCCATTTTATTATCATTCCAAACATCATCTAGAATGAAAAGAACTTTCTTTGAATGTATCTTTTTCTTCAAGCTATTTTGTAGGCCATTCAGTGACTCACTACGTTTGCTTTTCTCACCTAGCCCTTCAAGGATTTTTCGTGTTATGTCTTCAACATTAAAGCTTGTTGAAACACAAACCCAAATTATTTTATCAAAATGATTCCTGTCATTCATCTCTTTATAGATCAACTGAGCAAGTGTGGTTTTCCCTAATCCACCAGGCCCAACAATACAAAACGCAGAGATAGGAGCATCAGATGCCGGTTTCTTTAACCATTCAATTACCTTGGCTCTCTCATTCTTGCGGCCAATCACCTTGCTTTCGGTTAAAAAGGAAGTTGTTTCTCGACTAGAAATGTTACTGGACTCACAATGTGGTTGTGCAGGATTGTGACCATGCAGAGCAGTTGCAAATTGGAAAAAACTACCAAACTCTGTTGTAGCTAGATCTAACATTTTCACAGCTTTTCTCAACCTCTCTATTGTACCGTTACTAATGTTGGAACTAGGGAATTTTCTCTTGAGAGAGGCAAGAATTGAAGATGAGGATTCACTCACCTGAGCTTGGGTTTTCACCTTTTCTGCCAACTCCCAGTATTTCAGTTCGTCAAGCACATTGTCAGCTGCAAAAAAAGCTTCTTTGAAATTGTTGAGCCATTCATTCACCCCTGAATTTGGGTACTTGAATTTCAGAGCCTCGGAAACACTCATGACAGCTTTGATCTTCGGAAGAGCTGTCTTCAGCCTGGTGAGCTCCTCTTCGATGTCAGCCGGCAGCATACGCTCGTCCAAGTATGCATAAGCCGTGTCAACTAGGTTGCTGACAATTGCAGATCCAGTCCATTCAGCAAGGGTAGATAGAGCCGTCTTGTTGGTGTTTTTTGTTTTTCTTTTTTTCTTTGTGTTTTTTCTAATTGTTTCAAGAAATTTCGTGTAGAGAGAATCAAAATGAATGCTAGAGCGTTTAGTAATATGCTGTTTGAAAGAGTAATTGAAAGTTGGAGACAGAAATGAAGCAGATATGTTACTAAAGGAAGAAATAACTAGCAGACAGAGTTTGAGCGAAAAAGACAGAGATCTGAGAAACAATTAAAGATCGCCAACGACAGATTGTGTGTGAGAGAGAAACAGAGAACCAAAGTAAAACTCTAATTGAGGTAGAGAAAAGCTAATTCCCACAGCCATAGATGCACAAAAAGATGAACCACACAATATAATAGTTGACCCAAGACGGCAAGACCTCCAAGTCTACTGCATTATTGGGGCATTCACATGAATATCTTCTGCAACATTATTTTAATTATCTTTTGTGTGGCATGGACAAATTAAGAAATCACACCAAGTGCATAGGAGATAAATCTAGTACAAAATGAACTCCAAAATTCATGAAATTTTATATCCATACATCTCTCATGAACATATATATTATCAACAGTTTTAATTTGAAATTTTGGATGGAAAAATTTGAAATATAAATAAAAAAGTAAGTTTGTGGCATTAGAACCCTAAGGACTATAAAATATTAATTGAGCTTTTGTTTGAATCAGTTGTGAAATGTATAGTCCTTTTTTTTTTTTTTTTTTACTTTAGTTTAATATTATGATGTACTTTTACCAAAACGAATAATTATCCATCCTTAATGTTCAAACCATATATTTCTAGTTAATTTGGACAATTTATTTCCAAATGTTGGCACAAATTTCCACACGTACAGTATCATGAACTGAGTATAAACCTAGATAACTCTTCTTCAGTGATATATACACCACTTAATAATTCTTCACTCTTCTTCGATGATATATATATACCACTACATATTCAATGTGACTGTGCGATATCCTAACTCCTAATCAGCCCTCAACTCTTGAATTAGTTCTATTGTAAGTTGACTTCATCGGCGCTCATGTAGCTCATACCTTTCAGGGATTATACTGCTGTTTCCCCTTTGGCAATTTTGCCCATGGACCCTTCAAATCAGTAAGGCAACTTCAAGTAACTTTAATTGAAGTACAAAACTACAGATCATAGTTTCCGACTGAGATTCCGAAACTGGTACGAAAGAGAGTATGTTTAAACCTTTTGAATTGGCATAAGAAATGTTGTAGAGAATCTCAAGAAGTGCTTAACTAAAATGTTCACAAATTGTAAATGCAAGGATCGGTACACACTTCAAAATTACTGAAACTGTGCAGCAGTCAGGTTGCATTGTCCCTAAGAATTGGTCTGTACAAGTGAAAACTGAAAAACCACAATAATCATGTTAATCTAGTTTAGTTATCACTATGATGCTCAATTAGTTGGCCTAACACAATAATTCTGGATGTGTTTTGTCATTCTTATGCAAATAAGTGAAACACACATACATATGGAGGGGAATGCATAGGGCAAAAAAGTCCTCTGAACATCAGATATGTGTTTTTACAGGAGTTGTCGGAACAAAATTCTTCATAATCAAAGATGATTCATTCAGCAGAACAAAAATTCAAAGTGAAAAAATAGCATATCGGAGTACAAAAATGCCAGCTGGTACACCCATACCAAATGTAACCCTGAACAGAAAATGGAAAAGGAGATGCCAAACCAGAACATCTGATCTTATGAAAACACAGGCTGTTCAACTGAGCAATTGAGCAACTTTAAACCAGTTCAGGATGCTGTCAATCGTAAATCAAACCTTATGCTCTACATTTTGGACAATTTACTCATAGGTCCAACATTTTTTATAACTACTGTATTCCACAACAAATTTTCAAACTTTTTGTAACCCTCCTCCTTTTGTCCGGGCTTGGGACCGGCTACATCATTAATTTAGATATAGGCGGAGTTAAAAGTTTGAAATGTGTCAATATCTCTGAAATTAAATTTAAAAGGAAATGTACAGACAAACTAGCTAATAAATTAAAAAGGAAAAATATATACCTGCATGAAAATATCACAAGAAGGGTCAAAATAGAGTGAAATCAGAGTCATCAGTGGAACACGTGTAACTTCATTCTCTACACACCAGCACCTATGCAACTGCCACGTGGCACCTGACATGGCCTCAGTGTTTGCTTATGCAAGAGTCATCCGTAAAAATTATTCATCGACCAATTTCCAAAATGGGACCTAATCAATTGCAATGTAGCCGTTAACCAAAATATGTAAGCAATAATTAATGAGGGGGATTCCAATGCCACAAACTTTTTATACCACGAAATATCACAAACTTATTTTTTTCATTTAAATTTCAGAATATTACAATCAAATTTAAAATCGAAACCGATGATCTTATATATATTCAGGAGATGTATGCATATAAACTTCTATAAATTTTAAAGTTCATTTCGTACTAGATCAAGTGGGTTAAAAATGGATGTATTAATTAAAATTAATTAATCATAGTTATCTAGATTTATTCATTTTTTAAGCCACTTGATCTAGCACAAATGACTCCCAAAATTAATGAAATTTTATATACATGCATGTCTCATTAACATAAATAATATCAATGGTTTTGATTTGAAATTTGAGAGCAAAATTTTGAAAAAAAAAATGAGAACATAAGTTTGTGACATCTTGTGACATACAAAACTTGTGTCATACCAGCAAATACAATGATGAAAAATTATAGTGATGCTTACCTGGTAATTGAAATCTATTTGTCCAATTGAGACCTCATCCAATAAAAACTATTCCGCCACAATGAATGGAAGTAGATATATAGAGAGTATTTTTAGACCAGCTGGCGGCCACCAGCACATTTAATGTACTTCACACGCATATTAGCTGGCAATTCCGGGATTTCTTCCAGCAAAGTGGCATTAGAAATGTATAGTGATCTAAGGGCAGCGAGCCTCACCATTGAACCAGGCAATGACCGTAGGGAGCTTGCATCAGAGATGATCAAATCCTCAAGGGTACTGCTGTTTTGCAGCAACCATTGCTCTGGCAAAGTTTCCATCCCAGAGCAATTTTTTATCTTGCATTCACTAACAAACCTTAGGCTCCTAAATGGTTCAATAAAAAGAAGAGAGAGGTGAGAAATGTAAAGCTCATTGATCTTTAAAGAGTTCATGTTGTTTCCTGGACTGGCACCTCGTGCATGTTCCGTAGATGAATATTCAACGAGCTTATCACATCCAAAGATATGCAATACTCTGAGAGATGGAAATACATTTTCTGAGGATGGAAAACAACTTATACTTGAACTGTCTGAAATGGCAAGTTGCTGAAGAGTACTGAGGCGTGCTGCTGACTCGAGCAGTTGCACATCAAGTTCACCGCAGTTCTCTAACTTAAGAGTTTGGAGCTTCGCTGGAAGGAGATTTCTCTGGTTATCAACTGCAAGCAGCTTTGGGATGTTATGTATAGATAAGTCTTTTAATGACTCAAACTTCCCAAAAGCACCAGTTGGAATCTGCTCCAAGTTCTCACAGAAATCTATTCTTAATTTCTCAAGAGCTTTTAAATCTAGGTTCTCTTGCTGTAGAAATCCATCCAATGATTTTAAGTTTGGACAATCGTTTATCTTCACTTTTCTGAGTGATGATTTTAGAGATGATGGTACTGTAGTGGTAGTGCTAGAACTATCATATATTTCTGGAAGGGAACCAAGTCCCACATTCATCACTTTAAAATGGAATAGAGAAAGTGGCAATGCAGGTAATTTCACTAGGTTTGGGCAATTGCAAATACTAAGTTCTCTTAGATTTGGAAAACCATGATAACTAAGTGATCCTGCCCATGATTCCCAATTTGGCATATCCCTACAGCACAACTTTTCTAAAGACGGAAAAGGACAATGATCATTTCCAATGCTATCAAATGAGTAGTCCAGTGCTTTCACTTCACTCATTTTGCGCAAATATAGTTCCCTCAAATTAGGCATTTGTGCAACCAAAGGTAGGTCTTCCCACAAAGGACAATTAGATAGTTTGAGCGCTGATAACTCTAAATGAGACACATCATTCATCCAATTGGGAGATTTGTGGCCTTGATAATGCTTAATCATCAAGTTCTTAAGAGTTAGAGATGGCTGCAGGTTATCTATTATATGTTCATCATAATACGAATTGCTCTCTACTTTCCAAATTAGGAAAAGTGAAATGAGGCTTTCCTTTATACATAGTTCAGCATTCTTAGCTTCAATAGAATATCCTACATTCTCAATTTTCTCAATCGAAAGTTTTCTGAGACTGTTAAGTATCCTTAGTTCATCAATATGTTGACCTTTGTCCTTCCCAACAAAAAAATGTAACTCCTGAAAAGAGGTTAATCTGCCTATGCCCTTAAAGTTTTCCATCATCTTATCAGGGAGCTCCATATAGCGTAAGCTGATAAGATTGGATATTATAGGCAGTTCAAAAGTTACTGTAAACAATTTGAGTACTTGCAAATGATAAAGATTAGAAATCAAGTGAGGAACAACACTTCCATAACCTAGTGATGTAATAGCTAGATAGCGAAGATGTACCAAGTCACTAATCTCCTCTGGGAGATCAATCTCGTAATCTAACTCTATATCCAAGACACGCAATGTTTCCTTAAGTGAATCGTTTGGGAGAATAAAAAAGTTCAAAGCATCCTGTACAGAGTTGGGCTTTGTTATTTTCAAAGTACGCAAATTCCTAAGATGGAAGACCTTTTCTATATTACATATATCTACAGATACATGTTGTGTACTGCTAGGTATGTTAACCAAGTTTAACTTGTCATTTGATTCTACTCTAGAACATTCTCCTTTAGAAACATTCTGAGCCAATTCATGCACCAGATCATGCATGCAATATAAGTTTCCTCCCCAACCAGAAGGTTCAAAAAATGATTTCATTAAAAGATGATTGAAGTACTTCTCTCCAGTATCTTCAGGCCTCTTATCTGCACATGATCGTTTTCCTAGGAATCCAGATGCCATCCACAATTTGATCAATGCATCTTTCTCAAATTCATAATCCTGAGGAAATATGGCACAAAATCTAAAGCATTGTTGCAAATCCGTTGGTAAATGGAAGTAGCTCAATCTTAATACGTCTGCCACCTCTTTAGCATCTTCCAAATTTATCAGCGAATCACATTTCAAAATTCTTTTCCAGTAATCAAAATTCATGTTTGAGTTCAGCAATCTCCCAATTACCTTAGCTGCCAAAGGGCTACCCCAGAGCTTCTTCACTATATCGTTTCCCATCTTCTGCAAATCTTTATGATTGTTGGGGTTACGGCCTTGAAATGCATATTTATTGAACAACAACAACAAATCCTGCTCTTCTAAGCCTTTGAAGTCTAGACATTCTTGGTCCACATCTAGAACAAGAGCAACCATTTCTGCCACTGATTTCATTCTAGTCGTAACTAAGATTTTACTTCCTTCTTTTACAAACCTCAGGGGGACAATCAATTTCCCCCAATCACCCATTTTATTATCATTCTAGACATCATCCAGAATGAAAAGAACTTTCTTTAATACTATCTTTTCTTTCAACCTTTTGTGTAGGCCATTTAACGACTCACGGCCACCAAGGTTTTTTTCACCTAGCTCTTCTAGGATTTTTCGTGTCATATCTTCAACACTAAAACTTGTTGAAACACAAACCCAAATTATTTTATCAAAATGATTTTCTCCGTTCATATCTTCATAGATTAGTTGTGCAAAAGTGGTCTTCCCTAATCCACCCGGCCCAACAATACAGAAAGCAGAGATATGAGCAGGAGATGCCGGTTTCTTTAACCATTCAATTACCTTGGCCCTCTCATTTTCCCGGCCAAACACTTTGCTTTCGGTTAAAAAGGAAGTTGTTTCTCGACTAGAAATGTTACTAGCCTCACAATGTGGTTGTGCAAGACCATGACCATGCAGAGCAGTTGCAAATTGGATAAAACTACCAGACTCTACTGCAGCCAGATCTAACATTTTCACGGCCTTTCTCAATCTCACCAATGTATCATTATTAATGTTAGGACTAGCAAATTTTCTCTTGAGAGAGCCAAGGATATAAGAGGAAGATTCACTCACCTGAGCTCGATTTTTGACCTTGTGTGCCAACTCCCAGTATTTCAGTTCATCAAGTACATCTTCAGCTGCTAGGAAAGCTTGCTTGAATTGCTGGAGCCATGCAGTCATGCCTGAATTTGGGTGCTTAAACGTCAGCACCTCAGCAACACTCATGACAACTTCAATCTTGGGAAGAGCCATCTTCAGCCTGGTTAACTCCTCTCCAATGTCGGATGGCAGCATACGCTTGCCCAAGTACGCATAAGCAGTGTCAACTAGCTTGTTGACAATTGCAGATCCTGTCCATTCAGCAAGGGTTGATAGAGCCATCTTGTTGGATATTCTCTTTTCTTTGTTTCTTTGTTTTTTTTTTCTTGGTTTTGTTTGTTTTTCTTTTTTTGTTTTGTTTTTTTCTTTTCTTTTGGGAAGAACTGCAGTGTACAGAATCAGAAAGAACACTAGAGTTTGTGGTAGTAAATGCTGGTTGAAAGAGTAATTGAAAATTGGAAATAGCAAAAGAAATAGAACAGTTACTAAAGGAAGAACTAACAGGTGAACACACAGTTTGAGCTAGGAAGGCAAGGAGATCTGAGAAACAGTGTGTGAGGAAGCAGAGAGAGCAAAAGACTGTGATTGAGAGAGAGAGAGAACAGCTAATTCGTGTGTAAGAGATAACTCATGCACAAAAACAGAGAGATAAATTTAATTTTTGTGTAAGAGATATTACATTAAGAAATAGACCACTGTCTTCTGCAACATTATATTAAATTAACTTAATTTTGTGTGGCATGCACAAAGTAATCACTCCATGTGATTATTAGCTGGCTGTTGCCAGTCGCCTCAAAAAAAAAAAAACAAGAAGAAATAAAAATAAAAATATAATATAAATAAGTTGATGTTAAGTTGAATACTTAATATATTAAGTTGAATAATTAGTTCGCTTAGTTGAATAATTAGTTTGTTTGATCAAGTCAAACTGTATAGTATACCAATAGTATCCTCAATTGTATTAGTGTATTACAATATCTAGACCCTAAAAACATATAATATGAAGATCTACGTACGCGCTTTCATTTACATGCCATATATAATTTTAATAATATATACTTTTTAGTTGAGTATTGATTGAACCAAAAAATTCATTCTAATAATATTTAAATGATATTTTATGTGAATGATGATTGCTTCAAAAACATATAATATGAAGATCTACGTACGCGCTTTCATTTACATGCCATATATAATTTTAATAATATATACTTTTTAGTTGAGTATTGATTGAACCAAAAAATTCATTCTAATAATATTTAAATGATATTTTATGTGAATGATGATTGCTTTAAATTCAGCTCCCTAATACAATTGCATGATATTTTCTTTGGGAAGGGATTACTAGTACCTATTTATTGACAATATTTACAACCACTTTCAAATAAATTTATACAAAAACATAAAAAATGAAAATATGTTACAAACGTATTCTTGTACCTGTAGATTGATTTTCTTTTTCAAAATTAATCAAATTTAAGTATCATTTGATTATTCAACAACTATTTAAGCTTGAACCACTATTATCATCCTACAATTTTTATTTTGATCATTCATGATTGAATACCAAATAATTCTCAATTTTTATAATTCTTGATACAGAAGCATTCATTAGAATTGTATGTTGTTCAGTCACAACTAATTGATTTTAGATTTATTCATTAAGGTCAAAAGTTTTTGATCCAGAAACAATTCAAAAAAAAAAAGTTCGCTTTTTTAAGTTTCAAATAGTTGTCAAAGATTTTTCTATCTATAAGTATTTTGAGGGAAAAAACAATGATGCTCACAATTTATGAATTTAATTTTATGTAATGTTATAATTATTGGATTGTATGGAACTTTTGAGTCGACAAGAACAACCTATAAATATATTTTTGAAATTTAAGCTAATGAATATTGGTCATTGGACAATTTGTAACATAAGATCTAGGCAAAGAAATAAGGAACAATAAACTACTGGAAAAGGCCGAAAACACCAGGAAGAGTTATTGGATTCCCTAAATAAAAATCCGAATTGAAAGAGAAATATGTAAAGTCCACCCTATAAAGTAGGTCACTCATTCACTCCTCTCACATTTTTGACACACACCACGTACACCTATATGTTTATTACAGTTGCATAAATGTTCACTGGAAATCATAGTATATCTGTTCACTGGAAAGTGTTATCATTTAATCGGAAAGATATAATTGTTTGCTGAAAAATGATATTTGTTCGTTGACAATACGGTGGACTGGTGGATAAAAAGAAAGTAGACGCCACCTGCTACTCAAATTGAAATTATATCTTATCCCTACGCATGCAAGTATCTTCTATTATTTTTGTTTTTTATTCTCTCGAAAAGTTGGTAGCAGCCAGCCGACCAACATATCTTCACATGCATGCATGATCAAATTAAAAGTTTTAAAAAATGCTCAAGTTGCACAACTGGCCCCTGTAATACATATAAATAAAACGAGTTTACCGAGGGGAGTAGTTGTGGAAGTTTGGAGTGGTGTCGAAGCTGCAATGAAATTACCCATTTGTAAGCCCATCGACACCAGAATTTCCAATCTCTGTTCAAAGTCTAAATTACCCATTTGAAGGAAATTATAGAGAAGAGTAGCGGAAATGAAATGTTTTATTTCTGTACTTGTGCAATTTGTATTATGTCCTCTAAGTCAAAATGTCAAAAAAAATTGCTAGGAGTATCATTGTTTGGATGTTTACCGGAAGTAAGCCTCAGTGTCTCTCAATCCTCAATATATATATCTCAATTCAGAGTTCATAATGTTCCCATGCTTCTAAAATTTATGGCAAGATCATCAGTGGCAAGTTAATTTGCACTTCAATCCACATTAATAAATTAAGGAAACCAGATACACCTAGTGCTGGCAGATCAGGCGCCAGCTGCTGAGAACTTGATTGTCCGGCATTTGTATCAGTCCAAGTTAGCTGAACAGGCACATAATTGATATTGTACCTGGAGTTAGACCTGACATCTCAAAATTTATGTTATTGTATCCGAAATCACGATTTATGGTGCTTAATAAATTCTTTATATGAAAATATTGGAGAATACAAAAAAAATTTATTTTTAGAGTTTTCTAATTATTTATTTTGCATTTTTGAAAATAACATGTACAAACATCAATATTTTATTAACTGAGATTCCAGAACTACAGATCCTAACTGAGATTCCATAACTGATACAGTAGAGGACATGTTATTAGAAAACGTTTGAAACTTGGATAAGTTGTGGAGCAAGTAACAATTATTTGGGCAATCCGGTCACCCTCCTCGCCCCTCTTGTGGGCCACAGCCTTAAGCAGTCAAGTTGCAATGTCCCAAGATAAATTGGTCGTAGCAGTACTGAAAACTGATACAAAATTGTGCTTATCTGGTTTAGTTAACAGCAAGGTACCGAATTAATTGGCCAAACGCAAAAATTGAGGATCAGGTGTCATTCTTAAGCAAATAAGAAAAGCACATATGGCAAAGTATAGAAGGACAAAAAGGTCCTACGAACCTTTGATGTTATTTAATAGGAAACCTCTAAAAAACTGCAAAGGTTTAGAACAAAATGCTTTCCAAACGTAGATGCTCTATGATCACCAAAATTTTATCTGATAGGTTAGCAAATCAGGATACAGAAATGGCTGCTCAGTTGATCACCAAAATTTTATCTTCAAGAATTGTGATGCTTGTAAATTGATAGTTCTCAAATTTTTTGATAACCCACCTTCCTACATCATTAATCTAGATAGAAGTGGAGAATAATGTTTGAAATGTGTTAGTATATCTGAAATTACATTTAACAATAAATCTCTAGAAAAAAATTGGAATAGAGAGATATATACTTGCATGAAATTATCTCACAAAGGGTCACAATAGAGTTAAATCAGAGCATAGCACATGTACATTAATCGATCTCAACGCAGTGGGACACGCGTAACTTCATAATACCAAGTGGCACCTGACATTGGCTCGATGCTTGCCAATGCTAGAGTCATCAGTAGAAATTTCTTGAGCGACCAAAGGTTGAAAATGGGAACCTAATTAATTGTAATATAGCCATTAATAAAATTAAATATGTAAAGTGGCAGTAGTTAATTAAGCACAACAAAAGCAAAAATAATGATGAAAATATTATAGTGATGCTTACCATAATACCATGTGACGAATCTAGTCGACCAATTTAGAATTCAGGATCTCATTCATTCAAAAGTTAAAAACTATTCCACGATTATGAGTGGGAGTAGATATAAAGCGTACATCAAACTAGCTGGCGGCCACCAGCACCTTCAATGTGCTTCTCACGCAGATTAGCTGGCAATTCTGGGATTTCTCCAACAAAGTGGCTTTATAAATGTATAACATTCTAAGGGCAGTAAGCCTCACCATTGTCTTAGGCAATGACCGAAGGGAGCTTGCATCACGGATAGTCAAATTCTCAATGGTACTGCTGTTTTGCAGCAACCATTGCTCCGGCAAAGTGTCCATCCCAGAGCAATTTTCTACGGTGAATTCACAAACAAATCTTAGGCTTCTAAGTGGTTCAATAAAAAGTAGAGAGAGGTGAGGAATGTAAAGATCATGGATATTTAAAGAGGCCATGTTGTTTCCTGGGCTGGCACCTCGTGCATGTTCCATAGATGAATATTCAACGAGCTTATCACATCCAAAGATATGCAATACTCTGAGAGATGGAAACACATTTTCGGAGGAAGGAAAACAACTTAAACTTGGACTGTCGCTAACAGTAAGCTTATGAAGAGTACTGAGGCGTGCTGCTGACTCGAGCAATTGCACAACAAGTTCGCCGCAATTCCCTAATTGAAGAGTTTGGACCTTAGCTGGAAGGACATTTCTCTGGTTATCAACTGCAAGTAGTTTTGTGTTGCCACGTATAGACAAGTCTTTCAATGACTCATACTTTCCAAAAGCACCAGTCGCAATATGCACCAGCTGCTCACAGTATTCAATTCTTAATTGCTCAATAGCTTGCAAATCTAGGTTCTCTTGCTGTAGAAATCCATCCAATGATTTTAAGTTTGGACACATGCTAATCATAACTTCTCTGAGTGATGTTTTTAGAGATGTTGGTGCTGGAGTGGTAGTGCTAGAACTATCATATATATCTGGAAGGGATTCAAGTCCCACATTATCGACTCTAAAATATAACAGAGAAAGAGGCAATGCAGGTAATTCAGCTAGGTTTGGGCAATTGCTAATTGTAAGAGCTCTTAAATTTGGGAAGCCATGAATACCGAGTGCTCCTGCCCATGATTGCCATTTTGGCATATTCCTAAAGTATAATTCTTGTAAAGAGGGAAAAGGACAACAATTATTTTCTGTGCTGCCAAATGAGTAGTCAAGTTCTTTCACATCACTCATTACCCACAGGGACAACTTCCTCAAGTTAGACATTTGTGCAAGCAAAGGTAGGTCTTCCCACAAAGAACAATTAAATAGTTGGAGCGATGAAATATCTAAAGGAGTCACATCCTTCATCCAATTAGGTGATCTGCGGCCTTGATAATGCTCAATATTCAAGTTCTTAAGAGTTGGAGATGGCCGGAGGTTATCTATGATATATTCAAAGTTATTGGGGTTGCTCCCTGCTGTCCATATAAGGGAAAGTGAAATGAGGCTCTCTTTTTTGGTTAGTTCAGCATTCTTAGCTTCGTTAGTATCCCCAACATTCTCAATTTTCTCAATAGAAAGTTCTCGGAGATTGTTAAGTGTTTTTAGTTCATCTATATGTTGACCCTTCTCCTTCCCAACAAAAAATTTCAACTCTTGAAGAGAAGTTAAGATGCCTACGCCCTTAATGTTTTGCATCATCTCCTTAGGAAGCTTCATATAGCGTAAGCTGATTAGATTGGATGTTTCAATTGTTTGAAAATTTATTCCATGCAACTCTAATACTTGCAAATGATGAAGCATGTAAATTGTGCAAGGAAGCACATTTCTCTGTCCCGTTCTGATAGTTAGATAGCGAAGGTGTACCAAGCCACAAATCTCCTCTGGCACATCACATTTGTCCCATAGCTTTACATCGAGCACACGTAATGTTCCCTTAAGTGAATCATTTGGGAGAATAAAAGGAGTCATATCATATTCACGATCTGTTATTATCAAAGTGCGTAAATTCCTAAGATGGAAGACTTTTTCTACATTACATCTATCTACAGATACGTGTTGTGTACTGCTAGGTATGTTAACCGACTTTTCATTTGATTCTACTCTGCAACATTCCCCTTCAGAAACATTTCGAGCCAATTCATGCACCAAATCATGCATTATGTAGTAGCTTTTTCTCCAAGGATGTGGTTCAAAAAATGATTTCATCAGAAGATAACTAAAGTACTTCTCTCCTGTATCCTCAGGCCTCTCTTCTGCACATGATTGTTTTCCTAGGAACCCAGATGCCATCCATAATTTGATTAATGCATCTTTTTCATATTCATAATCCTCTTGAAATATGGCACAAAATCTAAAGCATTGTTGTACATCTGTTGGTAAATGGAAGTAGCTCAATTTCAATATGTCTGCCACCTCCTTAGCATCTTCTAAGTTGATTAGGGAATCACATTTCAAAATCCTTTTCCAGTAATTGAAATCCATGTTTGAATGCAGTAGTCTCCCAATTACCTTAGCTGCCAGAGGGCTGCCCCAAAGCTTTTTTACTACATCTTTTCCTATCTTTTGCAAATCTTTATGATTGTTGGGGTTACGACCATGAAATGCATATTTATTGAACAACAGTAACAACTCCTGCTCTTCTAATCCCTTCAAGTATAAACATTCTTGGTCCACATTTAACACGAGAGCAAGCAATCCTGTCACTGATTCCATTCTAGTTGTAAGTAAGATTTTACTTCCTTCTTGTACAAACCTCAAAGGGGCAACCAATTTCTCCCAGTCACACATGTTATCATCATTCCATACATCATCTAATATAAAAAGAACTTTCTTTGCAAGTATTCTTTCCTTCAAGCATTTCTGCTGGCCGTTCAACGACTCACCACCATAGCTTTTCTCACCTAGCTCTTCTAGAATTTTTCTTGTTATGGCTTCAACATTAAAGCTTGTTGAAACACACACCCAGATTATATTATCAAAATGATTCTCTCTACTTATTATCTCTTTATAAATTAACTGTGCAAGGGTGGTTTTCCCTAATCCACCTGGCCCAACAATACAGAAAGCAGAGATATGAGCATGAGATGCCGGTTTCTCTAACCATTCAATTACTTTGGCCCTCTCATTTTCCCGGCCAAACACTTGGCTTTCAGTTAAAAAGGAAGTTGTTTCTCGACTAGAAATGTTAATAGCCTCACAGTGTGGTTGTGCAAGACAGTGACCTTGCAAAGCCGTTGCAAATCGGGAAAACCTGTCAACTTCTTTTACAGCCCGATCTAACTTTTTCACAGCCTCTCTCAATCTCCCCAAAGTATCCTTGCTAATGTTAGAACTAGGGAATTTTCTTTTGAGATAGTTACGGAGAGAGCCATGGATCAAAGAAGATGATTCACTCACCTGAGCTTGGTTTCTCACCTTGTCAGCCAACTCCCAGTATTTTAGTTCGTCGAGCACATCATCGGCTGCAAGGAAAGCTTCTTTGAAAATGTTGAGCCATTCATTCACCCCTGCATCCGGGTAGTTGAATCTCAGTGCCTCAGAAACACTCATGACAGCTTTGATCATGGGAAGAGCTGTCCTCAGCCTTGTGAGCTCCTCTTCTATGTCAGCTGGCAGCATGCGCTCACCTAAATACGAATAAGCCATGTCGAGTAGGTTGCTGACAATTGCAGATCCAGTCCATTCAGCAAGGGTAGATAGAGCCATCTTGTTGGTGTTTTTTTTCCTTTTTTTCTTTGTGTTTTTTCGAATTGTTTCAAGAAATTTCATGTAGAGAGAATCAAAATGAATGCTAGAGCATTTAGTAATATGCTGTTTGAAAGAGTAATTGAAAGTTGGAGACAGCAAAAGAAACAGATATGTTACTAAAGGAAGAAATAACTTGCAGACACAGAGTTTGAGCGAAGAAGATGGAGATCTGAGAAACAATTAAAGATCGATCGCCAAGGACAGATTGCGTGTGTGAGAGAAACAGAGAAAGTAATTAAAAGACTCTAATTGAGATAGAGAATAGCTAATTTCCACAGCCATAGATGCACAAAAAGATGGACCACACAATATAATAGTTGACCCAAGACCTCCAAGTCTACTGCATTATTGGGGCATTCACATGAATATATATCTTCTGCAACATTATTTTAGTTATCTATTGTGTGGCATGGACAAATTAAGAAATCACACCAAGTGCATAGGAGACAAATCTAGTACAAAATGAACTCCAAAATTTATGAAATTTTATATCCATACATCTAATGAACATATATATTATCAACGGTTTTAATTTGAAATTTGAATGGAAAATTTTGAAATATAAATAAAAAAGTAAGTTTGTGTCGTATTTTTGAAAATAGCATGTACAAATTATTAATATTTATTAGCTATTTTCTAAAATTTAAATAAATACTTAGAAAACCCTAAAAATGAAAAAAATTTTGTATTCCCTGACATTTTCATATAAAGAATTTATTGAGCACAATATGTTATGAGTTCGGACACGATAAATAAATTCTGAGGCGTTAAACGTTAGTATAATAGTCTAAACTCTTCGTATCATACTAAAATAATAACGGCAACCACTGCCAGCTTTAATTTTCTGACTAGAATTTTGTCCAAAGCCATTTGGATGGTCTCCGTCCAAAGGCATGGCTAAACCGTTCGATTCAATTTATATGTTTATCAACGGTGATAACGTGTGTCATCATCATTCTAAATATAACCAGCATACTATTTTTAATACTTATACTATCAAATCACGGTCGATCAATTAGCAACAATTAGATCATACGGCTCTCCAAGCC
Organism: Cyperus esculentus; assembly: GCA_030179965.1. NCBI lineage: Eukaryota > Viridiplantae > Streptophyta > Magnoliopsida > Poales > Cyperaceae > Cyperus > Cyperus esculentus. The sequence continues at coordinate 1,062,785 of JASGLE010000055.1, read as the reverse complement.
CTTTGGACCGTCCAAAGGGCTTTAGACAATATCCAATTCCTTAATTTTCGGGGAAAAAAAGAAAAATCAAATGTTTAATTTCAATCCAAAATATTCGAAGCTAAAATATATTTTCTTAAATAGAAAATTGTAAATTAAATACATAGACGTCGCCTAATCAATCAAGAATTCGGAACATGCGATTTTCACTCTCTTTAACTGTCAGACATTTTGTTGCACCGAGTCTATAGTGGCTGTGCTCTCCTTCAGACCATCTTTTCTAAATTCTACAGCCCTTATACAATTACTACAAACAACTTTTAACCTTGCGATAGAGTGATAAACTAATTGATCAAATTCCCTTTATACGGATTCAAAATTATGTTAGCATTGTTCATAGGCTCTTTACAACTTTACCACGGTCCACGAAGCAACTGTGTCCGTATCCTCTAAGTTAACTCAAAAATTGAGTTTGCCCTTGGCATTAGAACCCTAAGGACTATAAAATATTAATTGAGCTTTTGTTTGAATCAGTTGTGAAATGTATAGTCCTGTGTTTTTTTTTTTTTTACTTTAGTTTAATATTATGATATACTTTTACCAGAACGAATAATTATCCATCCTTAATGTTCAAACCATATATTTCTAGTTTGGACAATTTATTTCCAAATATTGGCCACTGATGACAATTCCCCTCGTGGCTTGGGAGGATCTATCAGCAGGTTCAGACGTTCAGGTTTGACCTGATCAAATTAATGAACCCAAACCACAATGGCCCCTTTTACTTTTCACAAATAACGACTTGACTGAGGTCTGAGTTTATACCAAACGAGAACCGAAGAGTATGGGCCTCTGATCAGTAGGCTAGCTCCATCAAAATGAGAACAGGATATCTTTCTAGAGGAAACAAATAAAGGGGAGGAATATGAATCACTGTGTAGTGGGGCCCACTCCGTCAGGAGACAAGCCAGGAGTTTTATAATATGTCTGTTGGGGCCCATAAAGAAGCCTGCTCCCCTGCTGCCCATCTCAGTCCCGGGAATAACAAATTGGTGGAAACTGTAACTAAAAGATATTTAATTGAATGATCAACTCGCAAGTTGTGACTACTTATGAAAGATGGAGACATGCATGTTGTGTTGTTGTTGCTGAGTTCAATCATGAACCGATTTCCTTTTCTAATTTTCATAGTTTCAGTCTTTTATCTTATCATCATTTACCAGATCATTTCCGAAATCTTTAAAAATTTACTAATTTCCCAGGAAAAAGCTCGGACTCAAATTTACGCACGTACAGTATCATGAACTGAGTATAAACCTAGATTACTCTTCTTCGATGATATATAGTTATATACCACTACATATTTAATGTGACTGGGCGATATCCTAACTCCTAATCAGCCCTCAACAATTGATTTAGTTCTATTGTGAGTAAGTTGGCTTCATCTGGGCTCATGTTGCTCTTACCTGTCAGGGATTATACTGCTGTTTTCCCTTCGGCAATTTTGCCCATGGACCCTCAAATCAGTAAGCCAACTTCTAGTAACTTTAATTGAAGTGCAAAACTACAGATCATAGTTTCTGACTGAGATTCCAAAACTGGTACAAAAGAGGGTATGTTTAGACCTTTTGAATTGGCATAAGAAATGTTGTAGAGGATCACTTAAGAAGTGCTTAACTAAAATGTTCACAAATTGTAAATGCAAAGGATTGGTACAACTTCAAAATGACAGAAACTGTGCAGCAGTCAGGTTGCATTGTCCCTAAGAATTGGTCTGTACCAGTAAAAATTGAAAAACCACAATAATCGTGTTAATCTAGTTTAGTTATCACTATGATGCTCAATTAATTGGCCTAACACAATAATTATGGATGTGATTTGTCATTCTTATGCAAATAAATAAAACTGTATGCACAGGGAATGTATTGAAGGACCAAAAAGTCCTTTAAACCTCAGATGTGTATTTACAGGAGACCTCAAAAAATTTATATAGTTTTGGAGCAGAATTCTTCATAATCGATCATTGATGCTTCATACACCAAAATAAAAATTCAAAGTATAAATTAGTATATGAGAGTACAAAGATGCCAACTGGTACACCCACATGTACCCCTGAACAGAAAATGCAAAAGGAGCTAGATGCCAAACCAGAAGATCTAATCTTATGAAAACAGGCTGTTCTACTGAGCAATTGAGCAACTTTAAACCAGTTCAGGATGCTGCTTGTCGTAAATTAAACCTTATGCTCTACATTTTGGACAATTTATTCAAAGGTCCAACATTTTTACAACTACTATATTCTGCAACAAATTTTCAAACTTTTTGTAACCCTCCTCCTTTTGTCCGGGCTTGGGACCGGCTACATCATTATTTTAGATATAGGCGGAGTTAAAAGTTTGAAATGTGTTAGTATCTCTGAAATTAAATTTAAAAGGAAATGTACAGAGTGACAAACTAGTAAATTGGAAAGGAGAGATATATACCTGCATGAAAATATCACAAGGAAGGGTCAAAATGGAGTGAAATTAGAGTCATCTGTGGAACACGTGTAACTTCATTTTCACTCTGCCCATCCACACCCATGCGATTGCCACATGGCATCTGACATGGTCTCAATGTTTGCTTATGCAAGAGCCATCAGTAAAAACTAAAAATTATTCATCGACCAATTGGCAAATTGGGACCTATCCAATTGTAAAGTTGCCAGTAACAAAAATATTTTAAAATGGCAATAATTAATTAAGCATGACACAAGCAAAAACAATGATTAAAAAATCATAGTGATGCTTACAAGTGGGTGCCTTGGTGGAGATCGAGCCAACCAATTCAAAACTCAAACAATAAAAAACATTCTACAGAGTATGTTAGACCAGCTGGCGGCCACCCGCTATAATGTTCTTCTCACGCAGACTAGCTGGCAATTCCGGGATTTCTTCCAGGAAAGTGGCTCTATAAATGCGTAGTTCTTTAAGGACAGTGAGCCTCACCATTGAACTAGGTAATGCCCGAAGGAATCTTGCATCATAGATATCCAAAATCTCAAGGGTACTGCTGTTTTGCAGCAACTATTGCTCTGGCAATGTCTCCATTCCGTAGCAACGTTGTACCCGACATTTGCTAACAAATGTTAGGCTTCTAAGTGGTTCAATAAAAAGAAGAGAAAGGTGAGAAATTTTAAGCTCCTCGATCTTTAAGGTGGCCATATTATTTACTGGGCTAACACCTCGTGCATATTCCATCCATGAATATTCAATGAGCTTGTTGCATTTCTCGATATACAACTTTCTAAGAGATGGAAATACATTTCCTGAGGAAGGAATACGACTTATACTTGAACTGTTTCCTATGGTAAGATCATGAAGAGTACTGAGGTGTGCTGCAGACTCAAGCAATTGCACATCAAATTCACCACAGTTCCCTAAGCAAAGATTTTGGAGCTTCACAGGAAGGATATTTCGGTGGTTATCAACTGCAAGCAGTTTTGGGCTGTTAAGTATAGATAAGTCTATTAATGACTCAAACTTCCCAAAAGCACTAGTAGGAAGCTGCACCAAATTCTTACAGTCTGATATATGTAATTTCTCAAGAGCTTGTAAATCTAGGTTCTCTTGTTGTAGAAATCCATTCAATGATGTTAAGTTTGAACATCTGCATATCACCACTATTTTGAGTGATGATTTTAGAGATGATACTGCTGCAGTGGTAGCGCTAGTACTATCATATATGTCTGGAAGGGAATTAAGTGTCACATTTTGCACTGTTAAATAGGATAGGGAAAGTGGTAATGCAGGTAATTCCACCAGGTTTGGGCAGTTGCGAATGTGAAGTTGTCTTAGATTTGGAAAACCATAATTACTGAGTGATCCTGCCCACGATTGCCATTTTGGCATTTCCTCACAGCATAACACTTCCAAAGAGGGAAAAGGAGAACAATTATTTCTTGTGCTGTCAAATGAGTAGTCAAGTTCTTTCACTTCACTCATAAACTTTAGGGACAGTTTCCTCAAATTAGGCATCTGTGCAAGCAAAGGTAGGTCTTCCCACAAAGGACACTCGTATATACTGAATGATGATAGGTCTAAAGGAGGCACAGCATTCATCCAAATGGGAGATCTGCGGCCTTGATAATGCTCAATCTTCAAATTTTTAAGAGTTGAAGATGGCTGGAGGTTATCTATGATATGTTCACGGTTATCGCAATTGCTCCCTTTTGTCCAAAATAGGGAAAGTGAAATGAGGCTTTCTTTTTTCGATAGTTCAGCATTCTTAGCTTCAGTAGGATTTCCTATATTCTCAATTTCAGCAATAGAAAGTTCTCGGAGATTGTTAAGTGTTTTTAGTTCATCTATATGTTGACCCTTCTCCTTCCCAACAAAAAATTTCAACTCTTGAAGAGAAGTTAACATGCCTAAACCCTTAATATTTCGCATCACCCGCTCAGGAAGCCTCATATGGCGTAAGCTGACAAGGTTGGTCATATCAGTTTCATCAAAGTATTGTTCTGTATCCATCTCTAATGCTTGCAAATGATGAAGCTTATTAATTGGTGAGCAAGGAAGTTTATATCCTCCGCTAATAGTTAGATAGCGAAGGTGTATTAATCCACAAATCTCCTTTGGCACATCACAACCGTTTAATTCCATATCTAGTACACGTAATGTTCCTTTAAGTGAATCAATTGGGAAAGTAAAGTAACTCCAACTAGAAGCAGACTTCGTTATTTTTAAGGTGCGCAAATTCCTGAGATGGAAAACCTTTTCAATATTACATTTATCTACAGATACATGTTGTGTACTACTAGGTATGGTAATGGTAAGTGACTTTTCATTTGATTCTACTCTACAACATTCCCCTTGAGAAACATTCTGAGCCAATTCGTGCAACAGATCATGCATAACATAGGAGTTTTCTTCCCAAGGATATGGTTCAAAAAATGATTTCATTAAAAGATGATTGAAGTACCTCTCTCCGGTATCCTCAGGTCTCTCATCTACACAAAATTGTTTTCCTAGGAATCCAGATGCCATCCACAATCTGATCAATGTACCTTTCTCAAATTTATGATCCTGAGGAAATATGCTACAAAATCTAAAGCATTGTTGTAAATCTGTTGGCAAATGGAAGTAGCTCAATTTCAAAACATCTACCACCTCCTTGGCATCTTCTAAGTTTAGCATAGAATCACAATTCAAAATCCTTTTCCAGTAATTCAAATCCATATTTGTGTTCAGTAAGGTCCCAATCACCTTTGCTGCTAGAGGACTGCCCCAGAGCTTCCTTACTATATCTTTTCCAATTGTTTGCAAACCTTTATAATTGTTAGGGTTATAACCTTGAAATGCATATTTATTGAACAACAACCACAACTCCTGATTTTCTAAGCCTTTAAAGTCTATAAATTGTTGGTTCACATCTAGCACACGGGCAACCATTTCTGCCACAGATTTCATTCTAGTTGTAACTAAGATTTTACTGCCTTGTGTTACAAACTTCATAGGGGCAATTAATTTTTCCCAATCACACATTCTATTATCATTCCAGACATCATCTAGGAAGAAAAGAACTTTCTTTGAATGTATTTTTTTCATCAAGCTTTTTTGCAGGCCATTCAACGACTCACTGCCATCGGTTTTCGTACCTAGATCCTCAAGGATTTTTCTTGTTATGTCTTCAACAGTAAAGCTTGTTGAAACACACACCCATATTACTTTATTAAAATGATTATCTCTGTTCATATCCTCATAGATTAGTTGCGCAAGGGTGGTCTTCCCTAATCCACCAGCCCCAACAATACAGAAAGCAGAGATATGAGCAAGAGATGTTGGTTTCTCTAACCATTCAATTATCTTGGCCCTCTCCTTCTCGCGGCCAAACACTTTGCTTTCAGTTAAAAAAGAAGTTGTTTCTCGACTAGAAACATTACTGGCCTCATGACATGATTGTGCCTGACTGTGCAGAGCAGTTGCAAATTGGAAAAAACTACCAACCTCTGTTGTAGCTAGATCTAGCATTTTCACAGCTTTTCTCAACCTCTCTATTGTACCGTTACTATTGTTGGATTTAAGGAATTTTCTCTTGAGTGAGCCAAGGATTGAAGAGGAAGATTCACTCACCTGAGCTTGGTTTTTTACTTTGTCCGCCAACTCCCAGTATTCCAGTTCGTCAAGCACATCTTCAGCTGCTAGGAAAGCCAGCTTGAATTGCTGGAGCCATTCATTCAGGCCCGGGATCGGGTTCTTCAACTTAAGTGCCTCAGCAACACTCATGACAGTTATGATCTTGGGAAGAGCGGTTTTCAGCCTTGTGAGCTCCTCTTCAATGTCAGCCGGCAACATACGCTCACCCAAGTACGAATAAGCCGTGTCAACTAGCTTGCTGACAATTGCTGATCCAGTCCATTCGGCAAGGGTTGATAGAGCCATCTTGTTGGATATTCTCTTTTCTTTGTTTCTTTGTTTCTTTGTTTCTTTGTTTTTTTTTTCTAGGTTTTTTATTTCTTTTTGTTTTTTTTTTTCTTTTTGCAAGAAATGCAGTGTACACAATCAGAAAAAACACTAGAGTTTCTAGTAGTAAAATGCTGGTTGAAAGAGAGATTGAAAATTGGAGATAGCAAAAGAAATAAATAGATCAGTTATTAAAGGTAAAGGAAGAACTAACTGGTGAGCAAGGAAGGCGACGAGATCTGAGAAACAGTGTGTGTGAGGAAGCAGAGATAGCAAAAGACTGATTGAGAGGGAGAGAGAAGCTAATTTTGTGTCTAGGAGATAACTCGTGCATGCACAAAAACAGAGAGATTAAATTAACTTTTATCTAGGAGATTGTAAAATAAGATAAAGAGCACCGTCTTCTGCAAACATTAGATTAAACTAACTTTTGTGTGGAATGCACAAAGTAATCAATCCAAGTGCGTAGGCCGTAGGAGATGACTCGTGTATAAAAACAGAGATTACATTTTGTAATGGTTCTCACAAATCACTCGTTTCTCATTTCACCATTTGAATATTTAGCAGAAATTCAGTCTTCATAGTATTATTCCTCTGCTATTTTGGTTGCTAAATTTAAAAAATTATCATGTCTCTTCTAATTGTATCAGTACTCGCTTACTGTTTAGGCCATTCAATTTCGTAATAGAATTCTTCAATTATAATTGAAAACATAGATTATGATGATTTACGTTCATTTACATGCCATAATATAATTTTTAGTATTATATATTTTTTTGAGAAAATCTTACGATACCCTTATTTCTGTACCCCGCACGAGTACCCCGGGCTTTTGCGGATCGAGAGCGTCGTTTCGACCCAACTCAACTCGTCAGCCCTTCGATACCCTTATCTTGTAGCATGCTGGGATTAGTTCTGATTACTAGCCCCAGTGTACTGAAAATCTAAGTATTGTAAACAGTAAAGTTCTTTAATTTTGGAGCATGCTGTGATTAGTTCTGTAATTTTGTAGCATGCTGTGAATAGTGCAAAGTCATTTTATTATCTTTCTGGATTGTTGATTTTTGATAGAGATTTTTGTAAAATATAAACACTCGTTGGAGAAATATAAATACTCGTACGAGAAATATAAACACTTGCACTGCGAGTACTCAGACGAGAAATATAAACACTCGCACTGCGAGTACTCAGACGAGAAATATAAATACTCGGACGAGAAATATAAACACTCGGACGAGAAATATAAACACTCGGACAAGAAATATAAACACTCGGACGAGAAATATAAACACTCGCAAATCCGGGTGCTCGGACGAGAAATATAAACACTCGCAAAAAAAATATAAACACTTGCAAATTCGAGTTGCGCTGCTGAGCCTAAACGGATTGGGTTTTGAGTTGGGCTGCTGAGCCCAAACAGTTTTGGTTGTCGTGCGTTAGCGCGTGAGCACGCATTTTGAGTTGGGTTGGCGCATCATCATGCAGAGCATTAATTTCGAGGTACTATTTCGGGGTACTAATACTGGGGTACTAATAGCACAACTCTATTTTTTTTAGTCAGATATTGATTGAACAAAAGAATACATTCTAATATAATTTAGTTGATATTTTATGCCATAAACGACGGTTGCTTTAAATTCAGCTCATACAATCGCATGATATTTTCTTTGGGAAAGGATTACTAATACCTATTTATTGACAATTTAACAACCACTTTCACATAAATTCAGACAATATTTTATAAAAATGAAACTATGTTACAAACATGTTATTATACTTGCAGATTTATTTTGTTTCAAAATCAATCAAATTTGATTGTTATTTAATTACTCATCAAGAACCATGAAGACCACAATTTTGATAATTCTTGATAGATATCAAATAATACTTAAATAAAAAATAATTTAAAACAAAAATAATCTTTAAGCTTAAAGACATGCTTGCAAAATATTTTTTTCCCTTTTTTCTTGAGGTTGCAAAATATGTTGATTTTGTTTCAACAGAGTAGTATGTTGGTTTAGTCACAACTCACCACTAATTGATTTGAGATTCATTCGTTGAGGTCAAAAATTCAGGATTCGGAAAACAATTTGAACAAATCTAGGTATTGTTGTTTTAAATTTCAAGTAATTATCACATTTTTTTATCTATAATTAAAAATTTTGAGAAAAAAGCAGTGATGCTCACAATTTATGAATTTATTTTATGTAATTTAATTATGAAATATAAATAGATTTTTTTTTTTTGCAATAAAATGAAAATCAAACTACTCAAATTTTAATGTCTATAAAAGACCGGCCAATCCGAATTTCGAACCTGTGACCTCTCATACAAAGAGGGTTGCCTTTAGCCACTATACCATTGGCCAGTTCCTTGACTTGTAACGTAGGACAACTTGTAACATAAACTACTGCAAAATTGGTCATAGGACAAGTAACATAAAATCTAGGCAAAAAATCAAGGAACAATAAACTAATCCTGAAGACCGTAAACACCGGAAAAAATTATTGGATTCCCCAGATAAAATTCAAATTGATAATTTGCGCTCTCTTCAGTCTTCAAATGCAGTATCTTTTATTTATTTATTTATTTTTTGAAGTCAGTAGCAGCTACCAACGTATGTTCACATGTTATTGAAAAAAAAAAAAAAAAAAAACGTATCTTCACATGCATGATCAGATTGAAGTTCTCAAACAGCTCAAGTTGAAAAACTGGCCCTGTAGTACATACAAATAAAACGATTTTACCGAGGGGAGTAGTTGTGGAAGTTTGGAGTGGTGTCGAAGCTGCAATGAAATTACCCATTTGTAAGCCCATCGACACCAGAATTTCCAATCTCTGTTCAAAGTCTAAATTGAGAGAACATTTCCAGAAGTCTATGCGTCGTATTGGGCTGGAAGTAAATTATATACATGAATGATAGAACCGGTACAACAAATTGGACAACATGGGTGATTAAAAAGCCCAAAATTAGCTTTGGTAAGGTTTTAATGCTTCTGACCTTTTGCAATTGAATTTGAAGAAAATTAATAGAGAAAAATAGCGGAAACTAATGAAATGTTTTATTTCTGTACTTGTGCAATTTGTACTCTGCCCTCTAAGTTAAAATGTCAAAAAGTTTGCTAGGAGTATTATTGTTTGGATGTTTACCGAATTATATAAGCCTCAGTGTCTCTCAATGACCATTTTTCATGCTTCAACTGTGCTCAATCCTCAAAATTTCTCAATTCAGAGTTTATAATGTTCCCATGCTTCTAAAATTTATGGTAAGATCATGATCAGTGGCAAGTTTGCACTTCAACCCATATAAATTAAGGAAACCAGGTACAGCCCAGTGCTGTCAGATCAGGCACCAGCTATATGCTAAGAACTTGACTGTTCGGCATTTGTATCAGTCCAAGTAAGCTGAACAGGCACATAATTGATACTGTACCTGTTACCCTGTACCAGTACGGAACTTGATGTGGAAACCATATTTAGGCATGGCACAAAAAATTGAAGGATTACTCATTTGACCTTCTTATAATACATCAACATCATGTGATCCGCTTTCTGCCATCCAGGCACATAGCACATAGGCTAATTAAAATTTAAAACAGAATTATAAAATTCAATGCCTACGATCAGAGTTGCTCTTCTAATTAAGGACTATAAAATATTGAGCTTCTGTTTGAATCAGTTGTGAATTGTATAGTCATGTGTTTTTACTATAGTTTAATATTATGATATATACTTTTATCAAAACGAATAACCATCCCTCCTTATTGTTCAAACCATATATTTGTAGTTTAGACAATATTTCCAAATATTGGCCACTAATGACAATCCCCCTCGTGGCTTGGGAGAATATATCTATCGGGTCCGGGTTTTACTTCCCAGTAATAACTACCGGACTGAGTTTATACCAAATGAGAAACGAAGAGTATGGGCCTCTGATGAGTGAGTAGGCTAGCTCTTGGCAGCTCTTGGCCGCTCCGTCAAAATGAGAACAAGATATCTTTCTAGAGGAAACAAATAAAGGGGAGGAATATGAACCACTGTGACTACTTATGAAAGAAGATCGAGACATGCATGTTGTGTTGTTGTCGCTGAGTTGAATCATGAACCGATTTTCTTTTTCTGATTTTCATAGTTTCAGACTTTCAGTCTTTTGTCTTATCATTTACCAGATCATTGTCGAAATCTTTCAAAATTTTCTTATTTCCCAAAAAAAAAAAAAAAAAAAACTCAAGACTCAAATTTCCACACGTACAGTATCATGAACTGAGTATAAACCTAGATAACTCTTCTTCGATGATATATACCACTCAAGGTTCTAAATAGCGCGCTATAGTGTTTTCGGACCTCAAACGCTACGCTATAGGCTAACGCTGCACTAGTTGCGCTACTGTCGCTATAGACGCAATAGCGGACCGCTATTGCATATAGCGCGAGGCAACAAAATAGCACGCTATGTTACTTAAGGAGGGTTCCAATGCCTCATTTTTTGTACCTCCATCATGCCTCCACTTTTTAAAATTTAAATAACTCAAAATTTAAAATTATTTTTTCGAAACAAAACCGTTAGATTTAATAGTTTTTGACTGAGATTCCGAAACTGGTACAAAAGAGGGTATGCTTAAACCTTTTCAGTTGGCATAAGAACTGTTGTCGAGGATCAGTTAAGAAGTGCTTAATGTTCACTCAAAAGTGGACTACTTTTAAAGTCCCTACTAGACAACAAATCGGCTGCAAGCGTACGACCAAGTTGGAGTATAGTGCGGGCTCGAATCCACAAGGACAATTGGCAAACCGGACTAGACTTTGTTTATCTCTAAAACTACGAGGTTTGTTTGCAATTTGGGGGTTTGGTGAATTTTCCCTAAATTAATAATAAAATGCAAATATGAGAAACAATAAGATAAAAGACGTTTCTAGGATGTCAGACTAGTAATCACTCGGCCTCGTATCACGCTAACCGTTCCTGTCACGGACGAATCACACAACTACTGAACTGCGCTCTCGCGTCTGTCATATAGAAGTGTACCGGTCGTCACTCTCGCATACGACCGGTGCGCAATACAAGTAAATTGGTCTCTACAAATTCTTGGTATTAACACGTTCGGTTCTGGTTTAAAACAGTATCAAGCACCAAACCACAGCTCTCGCTCGTTGGCTTAATTCCTAACACAGTTCAAATCACCATAGGATTAGATTCCGACTCTCGCCTGTAAACCTAGCCTATGCCCCGATATCGGTGCTCAAAGGTATACCTCCCTCTCGGGTAGTGTAAGGTCCCGCTCTCGCGTGTAACTTGATTGCCTTCTCGGGTCTCTAACCTACCTTGCATACTAACTAAACTCGATCACGTGTGTACTAGGGCTTAAAACCGAAAGCATGGCCAATACTATTGGTTACCGGTTCGGACACACAACCAACCTTTAGCAAGCAATTTGCATTTATACACAATACTCGGAAAACCGAAATAAAAGATAACTAAGATTTAATAAAAACCAAAAACCAAGTTACTACATTGTCTTAATCCTAGAAACTATGGATCTAGCTGGACATGGCTACAACGATAACAAACAAGCAAGTACAATGAACGAGATACATCATGCACAAAACAATCCTAGATCCAATCGCTAAAGAGTAAGGAAAAGAAATAAAAACTCGATTGAAGTTCGGATCCAACGTGCACGTGCGTGTCTTGCTCGTCGGCTCGCCGGAACGTCACCGTCGACCGCCGGCCTTCTCCCCTTGGTTCGGCTTCACCACTAGAAAAGGCAAGTCAAATTCTGTGTAAAGGATACCCCCTGGCTGCCCCCAATCCACCTTTTTATCTGATTAATTCGAGAATTGATGGCCATTAACACAAATGATCCTGCCTTAATTGCCTTGATCTCGGCTGCAATGCTTACGGTCCGTAAGACCTGGTTTCAGGTCTAGAATGCTCCAAAATCCTTTCCTCTCGCTCCATTGGACCTAAAACAACCAAAAACAAAGAAGTAACTAGAAAACACAAGAAAATGCATGTAATCGGGTACAAATGCCTATGATTTGGATCAATTCTGCAGGTATTTTTCTAGGTAAAAGTGTGTATTTTTTGGTGCGATCACTTAACTAAAATGTTCACAAATTGTAAATGCAAGGATCGGTACAACTTCAAAATGACTGAAACTGTGTAGCAGTCGGGTTGCATTGTCCCTAAGAATTGGTCTGTACCAGTTAGTTAAAACTGAAAAACCTCAATAATCATATTAATCTAGTTTAGTTATCACTATGATGCTCAACTAATTGGCCTAACCCAATAATTATAAATGTGTTTTGTCATTCTCCATAATAGATCATTGATGCTTCATACATTAAAAAGAAAATTCAAAGAAAAAAAATAGCATATCAGAGTACAAAGATGCAAGCTGGTACACCCATATGTACCCCTGAACAGAAAATGGAACAGGAGATGCATGCTAAACCAGAATATCTAATCTTATGAAAACAGGCTGTTCAACTGAGCAATTGAGCAACTTTAAACCAGTTCAGGATGCTGCTTGTCGTAAATTAAACCTTATGCTCTACATTTTGGACAATTTACTCATAGGTCCAACATTTTTTACAACTACTATATTCTGCAACAAATTTTCAAACTTTTTGTAACCCTCCTCCTTTTGTCCGGGCTTGGGACCGGCTACATCATTAATTTAGATATAGGCGGAGTTAAAAGTTTGAAATATGTTAGTATCTCTGAAATTAAATTTGAAAAGAAATGTACTGACAAACTAGCTAATAAATTGGAAAGGAGAGATATATACCTGCATGAAAGTATCACAAGAAGGGTCAAAATAGAGTGAAATCAGAGTCATCAGTGGAACATGTGTAACTTCATTCCCACTCTGCACATCCGAAGCCATGCAACTGCCACGTGGCACCTGACATGGGCTCAATGTTTGCTTATGCAAGAGTCATCGGTAAAATTTATTCATCGACCAATTTGCAAAATGGGACCTAATCAATTGCAATATAGCCGTTAACCAAAATATGTAAGCAATAGTTAATGAGGGGTTCCAATGCCACAAACTTTTTGTGACACAAAATGTCACAAACTTATTTTTCAATTGAAGTTTCAAAATATTATAATCAAATTTAAAATTATAACTGATAATCTTATATATATTAATGAAAGATGAATGCATATAAGCTTTTATAAATTTTAAAATTCATTTCATACTAGATCAAGTAGGTTAAAAATGGATGTATTAAAATTAATCAATCATAGTTATCTAGATTTATTCATTTTTAAGCCACTTGATCTAGTACAAAATGAACCCCAAAATTAATGAAATTTTATATACATACATGTCTTATGAACATAAAAAATATCAATGGTTATGATATGAAATTTGATAGAAAACTTTTAAAAAAAAAAATGAGAAAATAAGTTTGTGACATCTTGTGAGATAAAGCTGGTGGCATTCAAGCAAAAACAATGATAAAAAAATTATAGTGATGCTTACCTGGTAATTGAAATCTATTTGTCCATTTGAGACCTCATCCAATAAAAACTATTATACCACAATGAATTGAAGTAGATATAGAGTATTTTTCAGACCAGCTGGCGGCCACCAGCACCTTCAATGGTCTTCCAAACCAGATTAGCTGGCAATTCCGGGACTTCTTCAAGCAAAGTGGCACTATAAATGTGTAGTTCTCTAAGGGCAGTGAGCCTCACCATTGAACCAGGTAATGACCGTAGGGAGCTTGCGTCAAAGATAGTCAAATGCTCAAGGGTACTGCTGTTTTGCATTAACCATTGCTCTGGCAAAGACCCCATCCCAGAGCAATTTCCTACGTAGCATTTGTTGACAAATCTTAGGCTTCTAAGAGGTTCAATAAAAAGTAGAGAGAGGTGAGAAATGTCAAGATCATTGATCTTTAAAGAGTTCATGTTGTTTCCTGGGCTGGCACCTCGTGCATGTTCCATAGATGAATATTCAACGAGCTCATCACATCCAAAGATTTTTAAACTTCCAAGAGATGGAAATACATTTCCTGAGGAAGGAATACGACTTATACTTTGACTGAATCTAATGCTAAGAACATGAAGACGACTGAGGTGTGCTGCTGACTCAAGCAGTTGCACATCAAGTTCGCCAGTACAGTTCCCTAATCGAAGAGTTTGGACCTTAGCTGGAAGGAGATTTCTCCGGTTATTAACTGCAAGCAGTTTTCTATTGCACTGCATACATAAGTATTCCAGTGACTCAAACTTCCCAAAACCACCAGATGGAATCTGCTCCAATTGCTCACAGTATTCTATTATTAATTGCTCAAGAGCATGCAAATCTAGGTTCTCTTGCTGTAAAAATCCATCCAATGATTTTAAGTTTGAACACCTGCAAATCATAACTTCTCTAAGTGATGATTTTAGAGATGATAGTGCTGCAGTGGTAGTGCTAGAACTATCATATATATCTGGAAGGGATTCAAGTCCCACATTATCCACTCTAAAATATAACAGAGAAAGTGGCAATGCAGGTAATTCCACTAGGTCTGGGCAATCGCAAATACTAAGTTCTCTTAGATTTGGAAAGCCATAGTTACTGAGTGGTCCTGCCCATGATTTCCATTCTGGCATGTCCTCACAGGACAACTTTTCTAAAGATGGAAAAGGACAATGATCATTTCCTATGATGTCAAATGAGTAGTCCAGTTCTCTCACTTTATACATTAGGCTCAGGTGCAGTTCCCTCAAATTAGGCATCTGTGCAAGCAAAGGTAGGTCTTCCCACAAAGGACAATAAGATAATGTTAGCAACGATAGGTCTAAAGGAGGTGCATCTTTCATCCAGTTGGGAGATCTGTGGCCTTCATAATGCTCAATCTTCAAGTTCTTAAGAGTTGGAGATGGCTGGAGGTTATCTATGATATGTATAGAGATATCGGGATTGCTCCAATTTCCCCAAATTAGGGAAAGTGAAATGAGGTTTTCTTTTTGGGATAGTTCAGCATTCTTAGCTTCGTTAGGATCCACTACATTCTCAATTTTTTCAACAGAAAGTTCTCGGAGATTGTTAAGTGTTTTTAGTTCATCTATATGTTGACCCTTCTCCTTCCCAACAAAAAATTTCAACTCTTGAAGAGAAGTTGAGATGCCTATACCTTTAACGATTTGCATCATCTCCTTAGGAATTAGCTCCATATAGCATAAGCTGATTAGATTGGATATTTCACTTGTCGCAAAATCTATACTACCCAAATCTATTCCATCCAATTCTAATGCTAGCAAATGATAAAGCTTGTAAAATGAGAGAGGGCCAAATCCGAGTAAATTTGTTCTGATAGTTAGATAGCGAAGGTGTACCAAGCCATTCACCTTTCGCAGTGTATCAATGTCAATGTAATCTCCCTTAATTTGCAATGCACGTAATGTTTTCTTAAGTGACTCTTTTGGGAGAATGATAGAATTATATGAAAATTTACGGTTTGCTATTATCAAGGTGCGTAAATTCTTAAGATGGAAGACTTTTTCTATATTATCATTATTATCCAAAAATACATGTTGTGTACTGCTAGGTATGTTAACAAAAATGTCATTTGATTCTACTCTGTAACATTCCCCTTGAGAAACATTTTGAGCCAATTCATGCATCAGATCATGCATAAGATAGTAGTGTTTTCCATTATAATGATGTGGTTCAAAAAATGATTTCATTAAAAGATGATTGAAGTACTTCTCTCCAGTATCCTCTGGCCTCTCTTCAGGACATGATTGTTTTCCTAGAAATCCAGATGCCATCCACAATTTGATCAATGCATCTTTCTCAAATTCATAATCCTGAGGAAATATGGCACAAAATCTAAAACATTGTTGCACATCTGTTGGTAAATATAAGTAGCTCAATTTTAATACGTCTACCACCTTCTTAGCACCTTCTAAGTTGATCAGGGAATCACATCTTAAAATTTTTTTCCAGTAATTTAATTCCATGTTTGAGTTCAGCAATTTCCCAATCATCTTCGCTGCCAGGGGGCTACCCCAGAGCTTCTTTACTATATCTTCGCCGATCTTTTGCAAATCTTTATGATCGTTCGGGCTATGACCATGAAATGCATATTTGTTGAACAATGCCAACAACTCATACTCTTCTAAGCCTTTGAAATCCAGAAATTCTTGGTCCACATTTAGAACAAGAGCAAGCATTTCTGCCACTGATTTCATTCTAGTCGTAAGTAAGATTTTACTTCCTTCTTGTACAAATCTCAGTGGGGCAACCAATATCTCCCAGTCACACATTTTGTCATCATTCCATACATCATCTAGAATGAAAAGAACTTTCTTTGAAATTATCTTTTCCTTCAACTTTTTCTGATGGATATTTAAAGTTTTATTAACATTTGTTTCCTCCCCTAGTTCTAGGAGAATTTTCCTTGTTATGTCTTCAACATTAAAGCTTGTTGAAACACACAACCAGATTATTTTATCAAAATAATTCTCGTTACTTATCTCTTCATAAACTAACTGTGCAAGGGTGGTTTTCCCTAATCCACCCGCCCCAACAATACCAAAAACAGAGATATGGGCATGAGATGCTGGTTTTTTTAACCATTCAATTACCTTGGCCTTCTCATTTTCACGGCCAAACACTTTGCTTTTAGTTAAAATGGAAGATGTTTCTGTACTAGAAATATTAAGAGGCTCATAAAGTGGACCTGCAACATTATTTTTGTGCAGAGCAGTTGCATACTGGATAAAATCGCCAACACCAGCGGCAGCCATATCTAACATTTTCACGGCCTCTCTCATCCTCCCCAACGTATCCTTGCTAATGTTAGAACTAGAGAATTTTCTTTTGAGAAAGCCACGGAGAGAACCAAGGATCGAAGAGGAAGATTCACTCACCTGAGTTTGGCTTTTCACCTTGTCCGCCAACTCCCAGTATTTCAGTTCGTCGAGCACATCATCAGCCGCAAGAAAAGCTTCTTTGAAAATGTTGAGCCATTCAGTCACCCCTGAATCTGGGTGCTTGAATCTCAGCACCTCGGAAACACTCATGACAGCTTTGATCTTCGGAAGAGCTGTCGTCAGCCTCTTTAGCTCCTCTTCAATGTCAGCTGGCAACATACGCTCGCCCAGGTACGAATAAGCCGTGTCAACTAGCTTGCTGACAATTGCAGATCCAGTCCAGTCAGCAAGGGTTGAGAGAGCCATTGTTGGAGTTGTTGTGATCTGAGAAACAGAGATTGATAGATTAAAGACAAACAGATGGAAAGAGAGATCAAAGCTAAAAGATTTGGAGAGGACAAGAAAGCAAATTTCCACGGATGTAATATGTATACACGTTGACTACGCTTTGGAAGTTTTCATATTTTTGGTTTTGTTAAAGTCAAAATAATATGGAAAAATGCGGAACACTATGCAGCAACGCAATTAACTTACTAAGAAATAAATTAGGTCCATGGTCTACGATTGAGTAAAAGCTGCATAAAGTCTCCAATTTCTTTAACATTCATAATTTAGCAGCATCATTGGCAGCACGTAGATGAAGTTACGTACGTTATTTTTGAATTTATTTATGTCCAATTACTTTTTGTTAACATTCATAATTTAAATTTGTTAACCGTTGTTTCTAACTAATAGCTGCATTTAAGAACTAGATAACTACCGAGTAATACCTACTGTCCATATAATATCCGTTCATAGCATTTATATATAGGTTACAAAATTGGATACATTTGTTACAAAATCGAATCTATCAGTTACATTCTTTATATGTCTATGGATGCATGGACGAGTTTTCAATGGACGCAAGATGTTTCTCTTTGCACAAGTATTATCTACGATTATTATTAGAATACTAATTAATAATTTTATGGTATACTCAACGAGCATGACCCTCATCTTTTTTATAAATTTAAAAAAAAAATGTAGTACCCGAACCAATGAGCGCTGAAATCGTACCTCCTCTCCCATCTTTGCCGCTACTGTTCGTACCTCCTCTCCTATCTCTCCTCCCGCCACCCGTCCTATGCCTTCTCCTCCCTCCAGGTTCTCTGATCTCTCCCTTGTCTCTGATGATCACCATCATTTTTGAGTTCGATAATGTTGTGTATGTCATATGTATGTTCCTTTTTATTTCTATGCTAGTATTTTGCCCGTGCGTTGCAATGGGTCTTATTTAATAAAATTTTGATATGAATATTTTCATTATCGTTATAACTAAATAAAATTATCCGTAACTAAAACATTAAGATTTGAATTCATTTTGTTTATTAGTTTTTAATAAGAACAATGTTTAATGTGAAGAAACAAAAAAAAAAAAAAATACAACGTTAAAATGATATTGTAACATATGATACATTTAATTTAATTTATTTTATCTTATTATTTTTGAATTAATTAATTTAGTAACCAAATCTAAAATGAGATTTTTGCTATTTTGAAACTTATATAATTTTGATATATGTTATATGTATAACGGGGCACCTAAAAATATTAATCCATAATCATATGTCTAAGTTCATAATTGTTCATGACTTCTAATTCCCCAAGTCATATAATTTTGTAATTATAAATTTTTTATTTTAATTAAAAACTAACTTGTACCTCTAGGCCAATACGCGACTAAAAACCCAATTTAACTCAACCATGCGTCGCCCAGCCCAGTATCCCATATTCCCATATCCGCGTTTTCTTTTTTTCTTTTGTTTTTTTTTTGAGAAAAGACAACACCAAGATCGAATCATCAAAATTAGATGATCAACAGTAAAGATTTAACATGTTGATATATCGAACGGTCAAAAATTAGTTTGGACATATAGTCATTTCAATCTCCAAATCAACTCCTCCTTTTATAAGTAGTTTGGATAAACACTTTCTGTTACTATATAAATACTTTTGGTTGTTATATAAACACTTCTGTTTCACTTTCATATCTGATGATCGTGATTTTTTGTCTCTTGTGGCTAGAGGTGTCAAAAAGTGACCCGACCCGAAGTGACCCGAAGGTAAATGGGTCGGGTATGGGTCAAAGTTTTTTGACCCGCCACAGGTCGGGTCGGGTATGGGTCAACCCGACCCGACCCGATTAATTGTGTTGTAATTTTGTTTTATTTTGAGATTGAATATTGATAATAACTTATATATATTAATTGAGATTAATTATACATAAGTTGACATAAAATTTCAATTCAAAATACTTATTTTAAATCCCTCCAATTTTTTAATATTTGTAAAAAAAAAAATGAATCGACATGCAACTGTTGTGCTCATGGTCTAATTACCGTAGATGTAGATTTATGGCAATAATTACAACAAACAATATATTTTGGAACTCTAAGATGTTTGTTAATGGCATATAAATTTTATATTATTATTACTGATCTTGAGTTCAAAATATTATTTTTAAATCATTGTTAGAATATTTCACCTATGTATTGTTATATGAGACATTTTGCTATCGATAGATTGTGCAACCGTCCATTTTTAATTGAGTAGTTCTCTTTATCATAGATAAAGCGCCCTTCTAATTTAATTGTGATACATTTATATTTGATTCTGAAAAATGAACGGTCTTTATTTTTTTTTATCCAAGCAAAATGCACTTTATGATATTAATCATAAATTTATATTACTTAATTAATATCCTTCATTAATAGTTAATCTCGTAGTGATAATATATTTTTTTTTGATAAAAAGATGAGGGTCCAGCTCTCAAATTTTATTTTATTAGAACCATGCAAAATATCAGTACAAGAAAGAGCAAAGCAAAGACTGCCAGCTTCATTTACAATTTATTTTATAAAGCAAAGAACTAAAAGTTAAGGGGAATAAGAAAATAGAAAGGCTAAGTAAACCATGCTGCAACTTGTGATAATATTCATGTAAGTATTTATAGATTAATAGGATAAGAGCTAAATTGTAATTATACTTATGCCATACAATGAAATAGAGTACGTACCACTTACTTAGCAGTAAAAGAGTGAAAAAAAAAATGTTCCTCAAAAAAATAAATTGAAGCAAGCGCCGAGACTAGAGGTCCGCTCATTCTGCATGTGGGACAAGCCTAGAAAACTACTTAGAATTAGTTAAAAGAAAAAAGATTTCATTTTAATAAAAAATATGCAGCTACCCAGGTTCGAACCCAGCTCTTGGCCACGCTAAAGCACCCAATATACCACTTGACCAAATTCATTTCGTGTTTTTATGCCGTATCAAGTAATACTAGTTATAACACGGGTCGGGTCGGGTTGACCCGTGACCCGCCGGGTCGGGTATGGGTCAGCCTTTTTCGACCCGTGATGGGTCGGGTCGGGTCAGACCCGTTTAAGAGAAATGAATAAAATAATACGACCCAACCTAAACCCGACCCAACCCGACCCATTGACACCCCTACTTGCGGCCATGATCTCTCTCGTATTTGACAAACACGATCTCTCTTATCTCTAGCAAGCGTGATCTCTCTCGTATCCGGCGATCCCTTAATCGCTCTACCTTCTTTATTGATTTAGAAATCCATCTCATATTTCTATATACACACTATGTTTCTGTGTAAGCAATTTTTTCATTTATAAAAATACTTAAGTTACCTATCTAAACACTTATTACTCTAAGAACATAGTGCTGGAATGCTTTAAATTAAGCACGTAGATAATAAGTATGTTAGTTTTTGAGAAAGTGATGATCTGAAATGATTTTTTTTTAGCAGTCTGATATTCTGTACAAATTGGAAAGGGCTTGTATGAAAGGATGTGTTTTGAAAGTTATTTATGTTTATGATTAAATGTGTTTTTGATATGCATTTATGTTCCTTAAAATTTAATAATATCATTCCTTTAGAAGAATTCAGGAAGATGCTCTTGGTCCTGAATCATAGAACTCTAAAGATGGGATATGTATTTCTAAATTAGCTCATGATCTTGATAATTAAAGAGGAACATTAATTATCAGTAAGATCATCATGTTGATAAAAGTATATTGTAGTTCTATAAATATAAAGTTTATCACTATAAACATGAGTGTATAAAATTAGATGGATATTTTATACATTGAGCATGACCAATTTAAATGAAACATCATATGGATTGTGTTTTGTGTCATTGATGTTTCATTGTGTCTTTGAATCTACGATATGAGATATGTATATTTTTCACATGAGTAACACATGATGTGATTATCATTTAAACCCTATCAAGTTATAGGATAAAGTGATAGTTCGTTGTGTGAAACTTGTGCGGGAGAAATCTATGTATCAACAGTATCATTGTCACTCAATATGAGTAGTGATATTACTGGGCCCCTTGGTAAAGTGGGATTATAATGCTAGCAATATAACTGGTATCAGTTATAATTATAATTCACTTATAGAGACCAAGAAAACGAATGCAGTGCAAAAATGACACGTTCCTATTTTGCGCAGCATTCAGAATATCACGTGACAAGGATAGACACAATACTAGAGGATTTGGCAAAATATTGTGCAGCATTATTTATGTCATTTGAAGGACTATATGTAGTGATAGAACCTCTGTAGTCATTTGATATAGACTAGTTATATCCTAACTTCAACATGACATAAATCCCTAAACGGTCACACCAAATGAATAAGAAACAACTAGGTTCTATATCTTATAGATTATTTCATGGTTGAAATAATAAGGATAAGATATTAGAATTAACTTTCTAAAATTACTTTATAAAGTAATTAGATGGAATTATTGGAGGCGGTTTTAACTATCTAATTTAATTTATAAAACAAATAGGGGTGTTTTTTTTTTGTCATGCCGAAATGGGAAACAAAAATAGGGCCATGCTATATATATATTAATAATAATATTAAGAGCGCTATTATTAGTTTGGTGCTATTATTAAGTTTTTTCTGATCTTCGCCTATAAATATAGGCGATCAGATCACAAACAATGATCATCCAAAAATTAGTAGTTATTTTTCAGCCTCCCTCTTCCTCCATTGTTCTTCTCATGTGTTGAGAATTAAAGAACAACTAATTCCATTAGAGAGTGCTAGGGTTAGGTGTTCATCTATCGTGAACACCGATCGCGAGTTGTTTGTAGATTCAAGGTGAACTAAGGGCTCTTCCGCACCGCTGCCTCGCCTTGAAGTCGATCGATTCAGGAGGAGAAGAGGAAGAACGAGCAACGAAGAATAGCCAATCACCTTATCAATTCCGCGCAAATCAAGGTACAATTCTTATGTCGTCTTTGTGAATTAATTAGAGTTTAATTAATTGAGAAGATGATTGGATTGCATGTGTTCTCCCATGCAATCATGATAGAATTGTTTTGTGTAATATGTTAGAATTACATGTGTTCTCCCATGTAATTAGATGTTTGATTGTTGCATTAACGAAGATCTTTTAGTATAGTTATGAACTTGGGGTTAAAAATTTTTAAAATTTGACCCTAGGCTATACATGAATCCCAACATTGTATAGCCCCTATTCCAACGGTCACTAATGTTACAATTTCTAACGGTCAGAAAAATAAATAGAAGTTCATTTCTATATTTAAGACTCTTTATTTTTCTAAAATATCCAATGATGAAAATACCCTCTGAGGCTAATTAACTCTAATACTATTCTAATCTTCAACACTCCCTCTCAAGCTCGGCGTATATATATCATATAACCCGAGCTTGTGTAGAATGTTTTCAAAATTTTTACTACACAATCCTTTCGTGAACACATCCGTCAATTGATCTTCACTCTTGACAATCAAATGACAATCAACTTCAATATGTTTGGTTCTCTCATGAAATACGGGATTGGCCACAATGTGCCTTGCGCCTTCATTATCACAGTACATCTTAATTGGAGTTTGAGCTTGAATGCCGAGGTCCGCAAGGAGTTGTTTTATCCATACCAACTCACTTGTGGTTGGTGCCATGGCTCGATATTCCGCTTTAGCGCTTAATCTAGCCACGACATTTTGTTTCTTGCTTTTCCATGTGACTAAATTTCCGCCTACAAATGTGCAAAAACCGGTCGTAGATCGTCGATCAAAACTCCCGACCCAGTCTGCATCGGAATAGCCACATATATCATTAGAATTATTATTTTTCATCCACACACCCTTTCCGGGTGTTCCTTTCAAATATCTCAAAATTCTATTTACGGCTTCTAAATGTGGTGTTCTCGGTGCATGCATAAATTTGCTAATTTGAGATACCGAAAAAGAAATGTCGGGTCTAGTTACCGTGAGATAAATTAATTTCCCTACAAGTCTTTGAAATTGGCTTATATCGCTCAAGGGTTCACCATCTTCACTATTTAACTTTACATTTATATCAATTGGGGTTATGGCCAGTTTGCATCCTAGTTTGCCGGTTTCTTTAAGCAAGTCAAGTGTATATTTCCGTTGAGATATAAATAGTCCCTTTGATGAATGAGCTATTTCTATCCCAAGAAAATATTTTAATCTTCCTAAGTCTTTAGTTTCAATTTTTTGTTTAAGGTCCTTCTTGACTTGGTCAATTTCAAATTGGTCATCACCGGTTATAATTAGATCATCTACATAAATTAATATCACGGTTGTTGTACCTTTGATATTATGTTTAATAAAAAGCGATGAATCGGCACTACTAATTTTAAAATTACAAGAAAGTAAAAAATGAGAAAGTTTGCCATACCATGCCCTTGGAGATTGCTTGAGACCATAAATTGATTTATTTAACCTACAAACATAATTAGAATTTTGTTCATTTTGATGACCCGGTGGAAGGGTCATATATACCTCTTCTTCAAGTGTCCCTTGAAGTTTTTAACATCCATTTGATAAAGATTCCAATTTTTATTTATTGCTATTGAAAAAAGAATTCTTACGGTGTTCATTTTTGCTACCGGTGCAAAGGTTTCATAATAATCAATACCTTGAGTTTGAGTGTATGCTTTGGCCACTAATCTAGCTTTGTATCTTATGGAACCATCACTATTATATTTAATTTTGTATACCCATTTACATCCAACCGGTTTTTTATTTTTTGGTAAAATACGGAGTTCCCAAGTTTGATTTTTTTTCTAAGGCAGAAAGTTCTTCTTCCATTGCCTTGCACTATTTTGGATCATTCTTAGCCACCTCATAAGTAGACGGTTCCTCAATTTTTGAAAAAGTGGTTATAAAAGAATAATGGTCATTTGAAACATTGTTATACGAAATGTAATCTTGTATTGGATAATTTACCGTATACGTGACATAATCCTTAAGTCTTGTTGATGGTTGTGGTTGGCGATTTGATCTCCTTGATACGATTTCTTCGTCTTCTTCAGTTTCTTCCATATCTCCGTTTCCGGCTTCTTGAGTTTGCTCATCCTCACTCTCTTCAAAGTTGTTTTGAGTGGCATTGTTCCCTACAACAATTACTTGTCTTTCTAGATTAGTAGTAATGGGTATTACAAATTCATTTAAAATGCTATTATTATCCTTATTCTCTTTATTTTTAAAAAACGCTTCATCTTCAAAAAAATATACATTTCTTGAAATATGAATTTTCTTGTTTATCGGATCATAGCATTTGTACCCCTTTTTTTGAGATGAATACCCTAAGAAAATAGTTTTAATTGAAGTAAAATATAATTTATCTACTTTATTTTTGTATACAAAACAAGTGTAACCAAACACCTTCAAATGGTCAAGATTAAATTTTCTATTATAAATAATTTCAAAAGGACTCTTAAAATTAAGTATAGAGCTTGGTAATCGATTTATTAAATAGGTTGCGGTGAGTACGGCATCCGACCAAAAAATTTTTGGAACATTGTTTTGAAATAAAAGAGTTCGTGTCATTTCTAATAAATGACGGTTTTTTCTTTCCGACACTCCATTTTGTTGTGGAGTATAAACACAAGAGGTTTGATGTAAAATTCCTTTTGAATTTGTAAAGTTTTCAAATTTTTGGTTAATAAATTCCGTTTCATTGTCCGTTCTAAGGATTTTAATTTTTTTGTTGTATTGAGTTTCAATAAGATCCACAAAGTTTTGAAAATGGAAAAAAAACTTCATTCTTATTTTTCATCAAATATATCCACGTTGCTCTTGAAAAATCATCAATAAAGATAACATAATATTTAAAGCCATTGTATGAATCTATGGGAGCGGGTCCCCATACATCGGAATAAATTAACTCAAAAGTTTCATTACTCTTAGAATT
This sequence comes from Cyperus esculentus, assembly GCA_030179965.1. Taxonomy (NCBI): domain Eukaryota; kingdom Viridiplantae; phylum Streptophyta; class Magnoliopsida; order Poales; family Cyperaceae; genus Cyperus; species Cyperus esculentus. Next base: position 1,037,224 of record JASGLE010000055.1, on the reverse strand, counting down.
TGAATTACAAAAAGGAAGTTTAGTTTGTTTTGCAAACTTACAAACTTCACACTCGTTACAAAAGTCTTTTGAAATATCAAACATTAATTTTAAAATCTTGTCGGAAGGATGCCCTACTCGTCTATGCCAAAGATTACTTAAATTATTCATGTCGTTTTGTATTCAAAATACACTTGTTGCTATCCAAAAAATATAAGCCATTTTCCAAAAAGCCTTCACCAATTTTCTCCTTGCTGATTACATCCTAAAAAAATGACACCATTTTGTTTAAATGTAATTTCACAATTCAATTATTTCGTAAGTTTACTAATAGAAAGTAAGTTTACCGAACAATTTTCAACAAAAAACACATCTTGGAGAAAGTTTTTATTTAAGATACTAATCATGCCCCATTCGTAAAAAATTGATCACCTTCGAGTGTCCTAAATCGTCTCAACAAATTTTGATTACCGGTCATATGGTCGGTAGCACCGGAATCAAGAACCCATCTAAAAATATTTTTAGGAGCAAGTTTGGTAGTGAGACCAATATTTGGACATTGATTTTTACAATATAATTTGGGTTTTACGGTTTTCATTTGGTCACTGAGTAATTCGGACTGGATGGGGGGTCCAATCTTTACTAATTCAAATTTTTTGGGCTGAGAAAAATAATGAGTTTTAGATGAACCTTCTTGGCCCAACTTCTGGTCCATTAACGCAGCCAACATGGCTTCTAATCGATCAATCCTGGAGTCCTCATTCCGACTTGGTTCGACCGAGTCTGGCTTGACCCATCTCCGCTTGAGTCTGTTCTGGCCGACAGAAAACCTCTCTTCTCCCCCTCTCGTGCATCTAGGGTTCGGGTTTTCTTCTTCGCCGCTTCACCCTGAGTCCGACTCCCGGCCTTTGGGCGGAGGTGCGGATGAAGGATCCAACATTTTTCTTGATTGTGCCCGTCTCTCTTGCAATGTGAGCAGTGTTCCTTCTCCCCTTTCCATGGTGCCCTCCCGGCGATGAGGTGCTGAGCCGTGAAGGCATGGGCTTCCGGCTTTGGGTTTGAGTTGGAAGTTCCCATCGCAATCCGTCTCGTCGCCTCATCCCGAATACAAGCTGTCACCTCATTATAGGTGAGTTTGTGGGTGGTGAGAAGGATCTGAGCTCGGATTGGTTCGTAGCTCGAATCGAGAGCGGCAAGGAAGGTGTAGACCTTATCAGTTTCTTCTCTTTCCCGCAGTACGGCAAGGTCAGTTGTGGGTGGTCTATAGAGTTTCAATTCTTCGTATTTGGCTTTTACATGCCCGATTAACTCGGCTACGCTTCTCGATTCTTGTTGAATTTTTGCAATCTCTCGCTTGAGATGAAAGACTTGAGAATAACTCTCTTTGTTGCTAAATTGTTTCTCAATGTCTTTCCACAATTTTTCTGCTGTTTCACAATGACAGAATTCTTGCAATAGCTCTTGTTCTAATGAGTTTATGATTAACGTCATGGCTTGACAGCCGATGATGTCCCACTCCTCTTGTTCATCGGTTCCTTCTTTGGGTCTCACCTTATTTCCGGTGATGTACTCGAGAAGGCCTTTGCCCTTGAGGGTGGTTCTCGCCGCCTTTGCCCATGGTATATAGTTTCTGCCATTTAGCGGAACATTTGTGAGTTTTTCAGAAGCATTGAAATTTGGATGGAGTTTTTGTATGATTTGGGGATGCACTTGAGCAACTGGTTGCGGATTTCCTGTGGATGAATTTTCTGTCATGGTTGAGAATTTTTGGTTGCAGAAATATTATCAGACTTGCTTTGATACCATGTTAGTTTTTGAGAAAGTGATGATCTTAAATGATTTTTTTTTTAGCAGTCTAATATTCTGTACAAATTGGAAAGGGCTTATATAGCCTCTATTCCAACGGTCACTAACGTTACAATTTCTAAAGGTCAGAAAAATAAATAGAAGTCCATTTCTATATTTAGGACTTTATTTTTCTAAAATAGCCAATGACGAAAATACCCTCTGAGGCTAATTAATTCTAATATATTCTAATCTTCAACAAAGTACAACAAAAAAAAGTTACAAATTTGCCATTTTTAGCAATATTCTAAGCATATTTTTTTTGTCAAAAAAAAAAGTTAGGGAGATTTGGTTTGAGAGACTATTAGTTGTACTCTCGATTTTCAAACCAGATCTTGTAGTTAGAGGTGGCAAATCGGGCAGGCGGGTCGGGTTCGGGTCGGGTCAGTTTGACCTTCTAGAATATCTCGGGTCAGGTCGGGTCGGGTGATGGCGGGTCGGGTTGGGTCAATCTTAATATCTACTTTTTTTGGATCATATGTTGATTTGAGTTGGATTGGATACTATTTGATCTCGGATCGGGTCGGATTTGGATCAAGTAGGGTCGAATCGGGTCAGTTTGACTATCTGAAAAATTTCGGGTTGGGTCGGGTTCGAGTCGGGTCGGGTCGGGTCGGGTCAGGTGGGTTTCTCGGGTCGGGTTTTGCCACCTCTACTTGTAGTTCATGCAATTATTTCCCAATTTGTGTTTGTTATTATAACGACAAATCCGTCGTGAGTCGTGACTTGGGTGAATCTATCGGGTCTATGTTTGACTTGGGCCTGATCAAAAGAACCCAAAGCAGGATGTGTGGTTTTCCTTTTCAAGAATATGGGCCGCTAATAAGTAGGCTAGCTCTTGGCAGCTTAAATGAAGTGCGATCCAACATCCAAGTCGGAAAGATAGAGAGACTCATCCATCAAGTGGTGCGAAATGAGATCCTGTGCGGTAACTCAATATTTGAGTTACCGCAGAGGATATGAACTCCAAGCGGTGCCGCTCTGTCAGAATATGAGACCAAGATATCTTTGTAGGAGGGAACAAACAAAGGAGAGGGATATGAATCACTGTGTAGTGGGGCCCACTCCGTCAGAAAACACAACCCGCCAGTAGTCTTGTGATCTGTCTGTTGGGGACCAAAAAAAGCCTGCTCCTCTGCTGCACATCTTCAGTCCGAGGAAAAATAAATTGGTGGTAATGGTGGAAATTAACTGTGTGACACTGCCAGCTCTTAGAAGGCGGTAAAGGCGTAAAGCTGTTACTTATTTTTGTTAACTTCCCTGATTTTCTGTTATAGATATCCAATTGAATGATTGACTAAAGCTAGTTATAAAACATGGAAACATGCAGGTTTTGTTGTTGTTGTTGATGGAGTTGAATTACGAACATCTTTTTAATTTTCATAGTATCAGTCTATTCTCTTATCATTTACCAGATAATTCCGAAAATCTCTTAAAATTAACCAAATTCCCCAAAAAAAAAAAAAAAACTCTACTCAAATTGCCGCACAGTTGGACCGAGTATAAACCAAGCATAACTCTGGTAGGATGCACATATCAACGGTTAGTCTTTGTGATTGATCAGCATGGTCCTATTTACCCTCGAGACATGCTTAATTTTGTTTTAATTTGTATGGCTCTTACGGTCTTATTAAATCTGCAGCTCTACTTTGGCAAGTTCCCCTAGTATCCTTCAAATCAGTAATGCAGCTTAAAGTATTTTTTTTTTTGGTCCATTTATTTGACCCTATGTTAATGCAAATAGTAATTACAGTTTATTTGTTCAGTTGAAAGTTCAAAAACAGAATTACACATGGGTACTCACTGAAAGAGATTCCAAGAATTGTACAGTAGACGGTACGTTATGTGTGCACATTCTTGCATTTCCATAACAATTTATTGAGAATCACTTAAGAAGTGCTTGAAATGTTCACAAAATCTATATGCAAGGATCGGTACAACTTCAAAATGACGGAAACTCCGCAGCAGTCAGGTTGTTTAAAATGACTGAAAACAGAATTGTTGATCAGTACTCAGTCAGATGTATTTCACAGGAGATCTCCAAATTTTTGTACATAGTTTTGGTACAAAATTCCTTATAATCATAGATGCTCCTTTCACCAAAAAAGTTTCAATGCCAGAAATTAGTAAATCACAGTACAATGCCAGCTGGTACACCCACATGTACCAGTCAACAGAAAATAAAACAGGAGATATATACTGAAGCAGAACACTTAAGCTTATCGTGAAAATAGGCTGTTCAACAGAGCAACTAAGCAACTTTAAGTCAGTTAACAATGGTGCTTATCATAAATAAAATCTTATGATCTGCACTTTCAGGTTCTCACTCATGGCACATTAAGTTTGCAAGTATTATGTTCTGCAAGTATTGTGATGATTGTAAATTGACACCTTTCAAACTTTTTTATTACCCTCCTCCTTTGGTCCGGGCTTGGGACCGGCTACATCATTTAGAAATAGGCTGAGATAAAAGTTTGAAATGTGTTAGTATCTCTGAAATAATATTTAACAAGAAATCTCTAGTAAATAACTAATAAATTGGAAAGGAGAGATATATACCTGCATGAATTTATCACAAGAAGAGTCAAAATAGATTGAAATCAGAGCATGGCAATGCAACTGCCACGTGGGACAAGCGTAACTTCATCCTCTACTCTGCAGTCTGCACATTCGCGCCAATGCAACTGCCACGTGGCACATGGTCTCCATGCTTGCTTATGCTAGAATCATCTGTAAAAATTCTTGAACGACCAAAGGTTGCAAATGGGGACCTAACCAATTGTAATATAGCCATTAATAAAATTAAATATGTAAAATGGCAGTAGTTAATTAAGCACAACAAAAGCAAAAACAATGATGAAAATATTATAGTGATGCTTACCATGTGATGAATCTAGTCGACCAATTGAGAATTTGGGACCTCATCCACCGCAATGAGTGGGATTAGATATAAAGCTTCGTGTTTAGACCAGTTGGCGGCCACCTGCACCTATAATGTGCTTACGGAGCAGAGTTGCTGGTAACTCCGGGATTTCCTCAAGCAAAGTGGCTTCACGAATGTCAAGTGATCTAAGGGCAGTGAGCCTCACCATTGAACCAGGCAATGACCGTAGGGAGCTTGCATTGCAGATAGTCAAATCCTCAAGGGTACTGCTGTTTTGCAGCAACCATTGCTCTGGCAAAGTTTCCAACCCTGAGCAATTTTGTATGAAGCATTTGCTAACAAATCTTAGGCTTCTAAATGGTTCAATAAACAGAAGAGAGAGGTGAGAAACGTGAAGCTTGTTGATCTTTAGAGAGGCCATATTGTCTCCTTGGCTGGCACCTTGTAAATTCTTCATGCGTGAGTATTCATTGAGCTTGCCACATCCAAAGATGTCCAATTCTCTGAGAGCGGCAAACTCATTTTCTGAGGAAGGAATACAACTAATACTTCGACTGTTTAAAATGGTAAGATGATCAAGAATACTTAGGCGTGCTGCAGACTCGAGCAATTGCACATCAAATTCACCACAGTTTCCTAACTCAAGAGTTTGGAGCTTCGCTGGAAGGAGATTTTTCTGGTCATCAAATACAAGCAGTTTTGGGCTATCACGTATAGCTAAGTCTTTTAGTGACTCGAACTTCCCAAAGCCACCGGTTGGAATCTGCACCAAATTGTCACAATAATATACACATAAACACTCAAGAGCTTGTAAATCTAGGTTCTCTTGCTGTAGAAATCCATCCAATGATTTTAAGTTCGGACATTCAGTTATCACCACTTTTCTGAGTGATGATTTTAGAGATGCTACTGCTGCATTAGTAGTGCTAGAACTATCATATACATCTGGAAGGGAACAAAGTCCCACATTTTCTACTCTAAAATTGAACAGAGAAAGTGGCAATGCAGGTAATTCCTCCAGGTTTGGGCAATGAAAAATACTAAGTTCCCTTAGATTTGGGAAACCGTGACAACTGAGTGGCCCCAGCCACGATTGCCATTTTGGCATTGTATGACAAAATAAGTATTCCAGAGAGGGAAAAGGACAATGATCATTTCTTGTGCTGTCAAATGAGTAGTCCAGTTCTCTCACTTTTGTCATTCCATGAAGGTACAGTTCCCTCAAATTAGGCATCTGTGCAAGTAAAGGTAGGTCTTCCCACAACGGACAAATAAATAGCCGGAATGATGATAGGTCTAGAAGAGGCACGTCTGTCATCCAATTGGGAGATCTGTGGCCTTGATAATGCTCAACATTCAAGTTCTTAAGAGTTGGGGATGGCTGGAGGTTATCTATGATATGTTCAGGTTTATCAGGATTGTTCCCTGCTGTCCAGATTAGGGAAAGTGAAATGAGACTTTCTTTTTTGGATAGGTCAGCATTCTTTGCTTCGGTAGGATCTCCAACATTCTCAATTTTCTCAATAAAAAGTTTTCGAAGATTGTTAAGTTTCTTCAGTTCATTTATATGTTGACCTTTGTCCTTCCCAACAAAAAAATTCAACTCCTGAAGGGAAGTTAATTTCCCTATACCCTTAAAGTTTTGCATCATCTCATTAGGAAGCTTCAAATAGCGTAAGCTGACAAGATTAGTCATTTCAGTTGTATAAATGAGCTTTCCAGTCCACTCTAATACTTGCAAATGATAAAGCTTATAAATTGAGCATGGAAGCACATGATCATATCCTTCTTTAATAGTTAGATAGCGGAGGTGTATTAAGCCACAAATCTCCTCTGGCACAACACAATTGTCGAATACCATAATATTCAGTACACGTAATGTTCCTTTAAGTGAATCATTTGGGAGAATAAAGGGAGTCCCGCTAGAATTGGCCTCTGTTATGTTTAAGGTCCGTAAATTCCTGAGATGGAAAACTTTTTCTATATTACATTTATCTACAGATAAATGTTGTGTACTATTAGGTATGTTAATTGACTTTCCATTTGATTCAACTCTGCAACATTCCCCTTTAGAAACATTCTGAGCCAATTCATGCACCAAATCATGCATAACATAGGAGTTCTCTTTCCAAGGATATGGTTCAAAAAATGATTTCATCAAAAGATGATTGAAGTACCTCTCTCCAGTATCCTCAGGTCTCTCATCTGCACAAAATTGTTTTCCTAGGAATCCTGATGCCATCCACAATCTGATCAATGTACCTTTCTCAAATTTATGATCCTGAGGAAATATGCTACAAAATCTAAAGCATTGTTGCAAATCTGTTGGTAATTGGAAGTAGCTCAATTTCAAAACATCTGCCACCTCCTTAGCATCTTCTAAGTTTAGCATAGAATCACAATTCAAAATCCTTTTCCAGTAATTCAAATCCATATTTGTGTTCAGTAAGGTCCCTATCACCTTTGCTGCTAGAGGACTGCCCCATAGCTTTTTTACTATATCTTCCCCAACCCTTTGCAAATCTTTATGGTTGCTTGGGTTGCTATCATGAAATGCATATTTATTAAACAACAACAACAATTCCTGAATTTTTAAGCCTTTAAAATCTAGACATTGTTTGTTCGCATCTAGCACACGAGCTACCATTTCTGTCACAGATTTCATTCTAGTTGTAACTAAAATTTTACTGCCTTGTTTTACAAACCTCATAGGGGCAATCATTTTCTCCCAATCTCCCATTTTATTATCATTCCAAACATCATCTAGGATAAAAAGAGCTTTCTTTGAAATTAACTTTTTCTTCAAGCTATTTTGCAGGCCATTCAATGACTCACTGCCATTAGTTTTCTCACCTAGCTCTTCAAGGATTTTTCTTGATATGTCTTCAACATTGAAGCTTGTTGAAACACACACCCATATTACATTATCAAAATAATTACCTCTGTTCATATCCTCATAGATTAGCTGTGCAAGAGTGGTCTTCCCTAATCCACCCGGTCCAACAATACAGAAAGCAGATATATGAGCATGAGATGCCGGTTTTTTTAACCATTCAACTACCTTGGCTCTTTCATTCTCGCGGCCAAACACTTTGCTTTCAGTTAAAAAGGAAGTTGTTTCTCGACTAGAAATGTTACTGGCCTCATAATATGGTTGTGCAAGACTGTGACTGTGCAGAGAAGTTGCGAATTGTAAAAAGTTGCCAATATCTGCTGTAGCCAGATCGAACATTTTCACAGCCTTTCTCAACCTTTCCAACGTATCCTTACTTATGTTAGAACTACGGAATTTTGTTTCGAGAGAACCAAGGATTGAAGAGGAAGATTCACTCACCTGAGCTTGGTTTTTCACCTTTTCTGCCAACTCCCAGTATTTTAGTTCATCAAGCACATCATCAGCTGCAAGAAAAGCTTCTTTGAAAATGTTGAGCCATTCATGCACCCCTGAATTCGGGTACTTGAATCTCAGAGCCTCGGAAACACTCATGACAGCTGTGATCTTCGGAAGAGCTGTCTTCAGCCTTGTGAGCTCCTCTTCAATGTGCAGCATATGGTCACCTAAATACGAATAAGCCGTGTCGACTAGGTTGCTGACAATTGCAGATCCAGTCCATTCGGCAAGGGTTGAGAGAGCCATCTCATTAGAGTTTTTTCTTTTTATAAGAGTAATTGAAATTTGGAGATACAAAATAAATAGATATGCTACTAAAGGAAGAAATAACTTAATTGCAGACACCGAGTTTGAGCGAGGAAGGCAACAAGATCTGAGAAACAAAGACCACCAAAGGCAGAGATTGTGTGTGTGTATCTGAGAAACAGAGGCAGCAAAAAACTGGAAACTGATTGAAAGAGAGAGAAGCTAATTCCCGAAAGCAAAAAAAAAAAAAGAAAAGATGAACCACAAAGTAATGGTTGACCTCAAATCTACTTCATTATTGGGGCATTTACATCAATATCTTCTGCAACAATATTTTAGATGAACTTTTGTGTGGCCTGCATAATGTAATAACTCGTGTAGAGAAACAGAGAGATTAAACTTTACAAATGTTCTCACAAAATCACTCATTTCTCACTGGACAACAGGAAAATATCCATGTGATTGTGTTGCTGCGATTATAGAGTTGAATGGTTGTTGTGGAGTCATGTCAAAGCTGGAACTGAATTGCCCATTTGTAACTTGTAAGCCCATCAACATCGCATTTTCCAATCTCTATTCAAAGTCTAAATTGAGATCGAGAACATTTCCAGAAGTCCATGTATTGGACTGGACTCGACTGGACTGGAAGTAAATTACATAGAAAAACATGTAGAGTTGACTATAAAGTAAAGTAAGCTATCCATCCATTCCTCTCTCACAATCTGACATACTCACGTAGACTTATGTGCTTGTCACAGTTACATAAATGTTACACTACCACAGAAAAAAGCATCAACAGCGGTTATTTATGAGAATTCCCAACGGTTCAGTGAGGGTTGGGAATACTAGGGTTGCTAATGCTTACTAAAGAACCGTTGTTGATACTGTTAATCAACAACGGTTTATAAGAAGGAACCGTTGTTGATGATGGCAATTCCCAACGGTTTATAAGAAATAACCGTTGTTGATTCTTAAGAATTAACAACTGTTTTTTGTAAATAACCGTTGTTGATTCTTAAGAATTAACAACTGTTTTTTGTAAATAACAGTTGTTGATTCTTAGAAATTAACAACTGTTTTTTATAAATAACAGTTGTTGATTCTTAGAAATTAACAACTGTTTTTTGTAAATAACAATTGGGATGATGATTTTTTTTAAAAAAAAAATTGTTTATTTATAGAGATCAGCCCTTTGCTCATTCAAATTAGATATTATATACCATATTAACAAAAAAAATGTACATTAAAAAACTAATAATAAATTCTAATAATACCACAGATTAATTATCAAACTAAAATCCAATATAATATCATATTCATATATCCAACAAAATTAAAATCCATCATAATATAATAGAATTTCTCAAATCCTAATAATATCCGTATACATCAGCACCTTCTCCTAATCTTGCACCATCACTTCCTCCTGATCTTGCACCAGCATCTCCTAATCTTGCATCAGCACCTTCTCCTGTGCCCGAATCTACAAGGAGTACAGTGAGTTTGCAATAATATATTTTTTTGCAATATATTAGAAACAATTTTGTACATGAATTATTTACAATTTAGTTTGTTAATTTTTTTCTTGACTTTAGGGGAAGAAAGTTTGACTACGATTTGTTTGAACTTTGAGAGAGCAAGGAAAGGAAGTGCCGGTGCTACCTTGAGAGAGCATGAAAAGAGCAGTGATGGTGCTGCCTTCGCTGTCGGAGAGAGCAAGGAAAGCGAGGGTTGGTGCTGGGCTTCTTTGTGCGGAGAGCAGGGAGAGTGAAGTTGGTGGTAGCCTCCGTTGCGGGACCTTTTCGCAGAGAGTTGGTGCTGGCCTCTATTGCGCCGCCGTTGCCACTATCAAGCAGCCCTCCATCATGCTCCATGAAGAGGGAAGGGTTTTAGTCGGGTTTTGAAATTGGGGGAAATACAAATTGACTAAGGCCTGAAGTTGAAATTATAGTAGAGCAAAAGACGAAGTGGTGGGTGAGTTAGTGACATGATTCAAAAATTTTGTCTTTGAAAAGAATCAACAACGGTTTCATATAAAAAACAGTTGTTGAAAGATGTGGAGGCGGGAAACTAGGGAAAACAATCACCAATGGTTGTTAAACAAAACAGTTGTTAAATGGGCCATAAGAAGGAATCAACAACTGTTATTAATAAAAAACAGTTGTTAATTCTTGCACATGAATATTTTATGTTACCCAAGAATCAACAACGGTTATTAATAAAAAACAGTTGTTAAATGGGCCATAAGAAGGAATCAGCAACTGTTATTAATAAAAAAACAGTTGTTAATTCTTGCACATGAATATTTTATGTTACCTAAGAATCAACAACGGTTCCCAATGAATAACAGTTGTTAAATGGGCCATAAGAAGGAATCAGCAACTGTTATTAATAAAAAACAGTTGTTAATTCTTGCACATGAATATTTTATGTTACCCAAGAATCAACAATGGTTATTAATAAAAAACAGTTGTTAAATGGGCTATAAGAAGGAATCAGCAACTGTTATTAATAAAAAACAGTTGTTAATTCTTGTACATGAATATTTTATGTTACCCAAGAATCAACAACGGTTATTAATAAAAAAACAGTTGTTAAATGGGCCATAAGAAGGAATCAGCAACTGTTATTAATAAAAAACAGTTGTTAATTCTTGCACATGAATATTTTATGTTGCCCAAGAATCAACAACGGTTTATACTTTAGAAACCGTTGGGAATGCTGTCCCATTCCCAACGGTTTTTTATAGTGAACCGTTGTTAATTCTTGCACATGAATATTTTATGTTACCAAGAATCAACAACGGTTTCTATTTTAGGAACCGTTGGGAATGCTCTCCCTTTCCCAACGGGTTTTTATTGTGAACCGTTGTTAATTCTTGCACATGAATCAACAACTGTTTCTTCTTAAGGAACAGTTGGGAATGATATGCCTTTCCCAACTGTTTTTTAAAGGAACAGTTGTTGATTCTTTTTCAGATTTCGGGCAAGTCTTTCCCAACTGTCCCTTCTGATAAACCGTTGCTAATGTGTTTTATTAAATTTCCAAAATGCCACTGCCACTTTTCAACAACGGTTTTCTTGATAACAGTTGCTAAGTTGGGTTTGCTAAAGCCCATCTCTGTGGTAGTGTTACTTGTTCACTTGAAAGTGCACTACTTTTAAATTCCAACTGGACGGCAATTCAATCGCAAGCATACAATCAAGCTGTGGTATAGTATGGGGTCGAATCCACAGAGACAATTAGCAAAACCGGACTAGACTTAGTTTATTTCTAACACTACGGGTTGTTCACAATTCTAGGGGTTTTCTAGATTTCCTAAATAAAGCAAACAAGTAATAAAAGACGAAGTGCAATAAGATAAAAGGCGTTTCTAGGACGTCGGATTAGTTGTCACTTGGCCTCAGATCATGCTAACCATACCTGTCATATACGATCAACACAACTAACTGAACCGCGCTCTCACGGCTGTTAGATCAAAGTGTACGGGCCGTCACTCTCGCATAAGGCCGGTGCGCAATACAAGTTAATTGGTATTTATGAATTCTTGGTATTAACACGTTTAGTTCTGGTAAAAACAATTTCAGGCACCAAACCTCAGCTCTCGTTTGTTGGCCTAATTCGTAACACAGTTCTAACCACCACAGGTATAGATCGCACCTCTCGCTTGTAAACCCAACCTATGTCCCGGTACCGGTGCCCCAAAGTGTACCTCCCTCTCGGGTAGCGTAAGACTCAGCTCTCCTGTTTTGTCTGGTTGCCCTCTCGGATCTCTAACCCACTCTGAATACAAACTAGGCCCAGTCACATGCGTACTAAGGCTTAAAACCTAGGGTACCGGCCGATACTTACTGGTTACCTGTTCGAGCACCCAACCCAAGCATAGAATGCAATATTAAGTCATACACAGTACACAGAGAACTAAAATAAAGGATAACCAAGAAACTTCATAAAAACCAAAAACCAAGTTACATACATGCGTGGTATATATGGCACCACAAATTGGACAACTTCGTTAACCAAAAAGCCTAAAATTGGGGGACGAGCCCAAATGAGTTCGGACCTTCCAGGGATAATTTTCGTGCAGCTTGTGTTAGCGTAGTGAATTGATAAAAGTATTTCACATGCGAGTACGTAGCGTGTTTGCGTATTTCACGTGGTGTGTTTTTAAGCGTGACTTGTTCGGCCTCAATATAATTTCAACACATTCAAACACGCATGTTTAAACATGTGAACACGAGCACGCACGTGCAACGCTAATACAAACACTTACACAAATGTACTTCTAATATGTAGTAGTGCATCTATTTGTTGTAATATTCATTTTCATGTTTCATTTTTTAGACTTCCTTCAAAAAAAATAAATAAATAAAAGAAAACAAAATTTTTTTTTTCTTGAAGCATTTTTCAGATTTTATGTATAGTTCAGCATTCTTAGCTTCATTAGAATCTCCTACATTCTCAATATGAAAAATCGAAAGTTCTCATAAACTGTTAAGCACCTTTAGTTCATCTATATGCTGACCTTTCTCCTTCCCAACAATAAATTTTAACTCCTGAAGAAAAATCAATTTTCCTACTCCCTTAATGTTTTCAATCATCCCAGAAGGAAGCTCCATATGGTGTAAGTTGATAAGATTTGTCAATCCTGTTGCATCAATAGGCGCTCCTGATTTCCACCTTAATACTTGCAAATGATACAGCTTCCAAATTGAGCAAGGAAGCACATGTCTCCCTGCTCCTCCAATATTCAGATAACGAAGGTGTACCAAGCCACAAATTTCCTCTAGCACATAGCAAATGTCTACTACCCCTGACTCTATATCCAGTACACGTAATGGTCTTTTAAGTAAATCATTTGGGAGAAGAAAGTATGGTTTCCCAATGGATTTCAACATTGTTATTACCAAGGTGCGTAAATTTCTAAGATGGAAGACCTTTTCTATAAAACAACTCTCTACAGATACATGTTGTGTACTGCTAGGTATGTTAACCGACTTTTCATTTGATTCTACTCTGCAACATTCCCCTTGAGAAACATTCTGAGCCAATTCGTGCAACAGATCATGCATAACATAGGAGTTTTCTTCCCAAGGATATGGTTCAAAAAATGATTTCATTAAAAGATGATTGAAGTACCTCTCTCCAGTATCCTCAAGTCTCTCATCTACACAAGATTTTCTTCCAAGGAATCCAAATGCCATCCACAATCTGATCAATGCATCTTTACCAAATACAAAATCCTCAGGAAATATGGCACAATATCTAAAGCATTGTTGCACATCTGTTGGTAAATGGAAGTAACTCAATCTCAATACATCTGCCACCTCTTTAGCATCTTCCAAGTTGATCAAGGAATCACATTTCAAAATTCTTCTCCAGTAATTAAAATCCATGTTTGAATTCAGCAGTCTTCCAATTACCTTTGCTGCCAGAGGGCTACCCCAGAGCTTTTTTACTATATCTTTTCCAATTGTTTGCAAATCTTTATAATTGTTAGCATTATAACCATGAAATGCATATTTATTGAATAACAACAACAACTCTTGCTCTTCTAACCCTTGGAAATCTAGACATTCTTGGTCCACATTTAGCACAAGAGCAAGCATTTCTACCATTGATTTCATTCTAGTCGTAAGTAAGATTTTACTTCCTTCTTGTACAAACCTCAAAGGGGCAATCAATTTCTCCCAATCACACATTTTATCATCATTCCATACATCATCTAGAATGAAAAGAACTTTTTTTGAAATGATATTTTCTTTCAACTTTTTCTGCAGGCCATTTAGCGACTCACCGCTGTGGCTTTTCTCACCTAGCTCTTCAAGAAACTTTCTTGTTATATCTTCAACATTAAAGCTTGTTGAAACACAAACCCAAATTATTTTATCAAAATGGTTCTCTCCATCCATCCCTCTATAGATTAACTGAGCAAGTGTGGTTTTCCCTAATCCACCAGCCCCAACAATACAGAAAGCAGAGATATGAGCATGGGATGTCGGTTTCTTTAACCATTCAATTACCTTGGCTCTCTCATTCTCACGGCCAAACACTTTGCTTTCAGTTAAAAAGGAAGTTGTTTCTCGACTAGAAATATCACTAGCCTCACGATGTGGTTGTGCAAAACCATTACTGTGCAGAGCAGTTGCATATTGCATAAAATTGCAAACACTAGCGGCAGCCATATCTAACATTTTCACAGCCTCTCTCATCCTCCCCAACGTATCTTTACTTATGTTAGAACTAGGAAATTTTCTTTTCAGAAAGCCACGGAGAGAACCAAGGATTGAAGAAGATGATTCACTCACCTGAGCTTGATTTCTCACCTTGTCACCAACTCCCAGTATTTCAGTTCGTCAAGCACATCATCAGCTGCAAGAAAAGCTTCCTTGAAATTGTTGAGCCATTCATTCACCCCTGAATCCGGGTACTTCAATTTCAGAGCCTCGGAAACACTCATGACAGCTTTAATCTTCGGAAGAGCTATCTTCAGCCTTGTTAGCTCCTCTTCGATGTCAGCTGGCAGCATGCGCTCACCTAAATACGAATAAGCCATTTCGACTAGATTGCTGACAATTGCAGATCCAGTCCATTCAGCAAGGGTTGATAGAGCCATCTTGTTGGATATTCTCTTTTCTTTGTTTCTTTGTTTCTTTTTTTTTTGGTTTTTTTGTTTTTTTTCTTTTTTTTGGGCAAGAAATGCAGTGTACAGAATCAGAAAGAACACCAGAGTTTTTAGTAGTAAAGTGCTGGTTGAAAGAGAGATTGAAAGTTGGAGATAGCAAAAGAAATAGATCAGTTACTAAAGGAAGAACTAACAGGTGAACACAGAGTTTGATCTAGGAAGGCAAGGAGATCTGAGAAACAGTGTTGTGTGAGGAAGCAGAGATAGCAAAAGACTGTGATTGAGAGAGAGAGAGAGAGAGAACAGCTAATTCGTGTGTAAGAGAAAACTCATGCACAAAAACAGAGAGATTAATTTAATTTTTGTGTAAGAGATAGTAAATTAAGAAATAGACCATTGTCTTCTGCAACATTATATTAAATTAACTTAATTTTGTTGGCATGCACAAAGTAATCACTCCATGTGATTATTAGCTGGCTGTTGCCAGTCGCCTCAAAAAAATAATAAGAAGAAATAAAAATAAAAATATAATATAAATAAGTTGATGTTAAGTTGAATGCTTAATATATTAAGTTGAATAATTAGTTCACTTAGTTGAATAATTAGTTTGTTTGACCAAGTCAAACTGTATGGAATCCCAATAGTATGCTCAATTGTATTACAATATCTAGACCCTAAAAACATATAATATGAAGATCTACGTACGCGCTTTCATTTACATGCCATATATAATTTTAATAATATATACTTTTTAGTTGAGTATTGATTGAACAAAAAAATTCATTCTAATAATATTTAAATGATATTTTATGTGAATGATGATTGCTTTAAATTCAGCTCCCTTATACAATTGCATGATATTTTTCTTTGGGAAGGGATTACTAGTACCTATTTATTGACAATATTGACAACCATTTTCAAATAAATTTATACAAAAACATAAAAAATGAAAATATGTTACAAACGTATTCTTGTACCTGTAGATTGATTTTCTTTTTCAAAATTAATCAAATTTAAGTATCATTTGATTATTCAACAACTATTTAAGCTTGGACCACTATTATCATCCTACAATTTTTATTTTGATCATTCATGATTGAATACCAAATAATTCTCAATTTTTATAATTCTTGATACAGAAGCATTCATTAGAATTGTATGTTGTTCAGTCACAACTAATTGATTTTAGATTTATTCATTAAGGTCAAAAGTTTTTGATCCAGAAACAATTCAAAAAAAAAAAAAGTTCGCTTTTTTAAGTTTCAAATAGTTGTCAAAGATTTTTCTATCTATAAGTATTTTGAGGGAAAAAACAATGATGCTCACAATTTATGAATTTAATTTTATGTAATGTTATAATTATTGGATTGTATGGAACTTTTGAGTCGACAAGAACAACCTATAAATATATTTTTGAAATTTAAGCTAATGAATATTGGTCATTGGACAATTTGTAACATAAGATCTAGACAAAGAAATAAGGAACAATAAACTACCGGAAAAGGCCGAAACACCGGGAGGAGTTATTGGATTCCCTAGATAAAAATCCAAATTGAAAGAGAAATATGTAAAGTCCACCCTATAAAGTAGGTTACCCATCCACCCTCTCACATTTTTGACACACCACGTACACCTATGTGCTTATCACAGTTGCATAAATGTTCACTGAAAATCGTAGTATATCTGTTCACTGTAAAGTATTATCTTTTAATCAAAAGATATAATTGTTTATTGAAAAATAATATTTATTCATTGACAATACAGTGGACCGGTGAATAAGAAAAAAAAGATAGACGCTACCTACTACTCAAATTGAAATTATATCCTATCCCTTCGCATGCAGTATCTTCTATTATTTTTGTTTTTTATTATTGGTAGCAGCCAGCCTACCAATGTATCTTCACATGCATGCATGATCAAATTAAAAGTTTAAAAAAATGCTCAAGTTGCACAACTGTCCCCTGTAATACATACAAATAAAACGAGTTTACCGAGGGGAGTAGTTGTGGAAGTTTGGAGTCGTGTCGAAGCTGCAATGAAATTACCCATTTGTAACTTGTAAGCCCATCGACACCAGAATTTCCAATCCCTGTTCAAAGTCTAAATTGAGAATAGAAACATATTGCGTCCATTCAAAAAGCGTTCATACGTACATAGACGTTCAAACCATTCATACGTTCATAGACGTGCATGGAATGACGAAATGTAACAAATACGTTCCAAAATGTAATCTATGGACGCTATGAACGGTTTTTCTATGGATGTTAGGTATTACTCGAGAAGAGAAAATATCTCCAGAAGTCTATGTATCGTACTGGGCTGGAAGTAAATTATATACGTGCATGATAGAACCGGTACCACAAATTGGACAACATGGGTGATCAGAAAGCCCAAAATAGGAGGACGAACTTGAAATGGGTTCGGACTTGAGAGATGCATTTCATGCAACTCCTTGCGAATTAGCTTTGGTAAGGTTTCAATGCTTCTATCGGACCTTTTGCGTTTGAATTTGAAGAAAATTATAGAGAAGAGTAGCTGAAACGAAAGGTTTTATATGTACCTGTGCAATTTGTATTCAGTCCTCTAAGTCAAAATGCCAAAAAATTGCTTGGAGTATTATTGTTTGGATGTTTAATTGTTTACCGAATTATATAAGCCTCAGTGTCTCTCAATGACCATTTTTCATGCTTTAACATACATGCTCAATGACGCAAAGCGGTCCCGCTACGGTATTGCCCATTAAGCTCATGAGTCGGTTTAGTAGTAGTAGAGATAGGAAAAGAGTTACTAAGAGAGAAAGAGAGACAAGATAACACTCATAAAACAATTCTATTGATCAAATTCTGAATTCTGAATAACTATCTTACAAAGGCAACATTTGGCTTCATATATAGCCTTACAAATAACATAGAAAACAACAAACATTAACTTTTTTTTATTCCTAAATTTACTAAATAATAACTCTTCTAGAAGACCACAAATATTAATTGTGAATTTCATGTATTTCCTTGTTCATTTATCTCTTAGTTCATGCATCTTCTTGAAGACCATGCCACTTAATTGTTTCTTGAAAATATCTCAAGCCATTATATATAAAATAATTGATCGGCTTAGATTCAACGTGGCCATCATTTACATCCAAGTGTGAGTTGGACATATGTCCATGCGCATTGCGTCACTCAATCCTCAATATTCCTCAATTCAGAGTTCATAATGTTCTTGGCAACGCTCTCCGTGTGGGAGGTCGCGGGTTCGAAACCTGGATGGAGATTTTTTATAGACATTTAAATTTGAGTGGCTTGACCCTCATCTTCATCTCAAAAAAAAAAAAGAGTTCATAATGTTCCCAAGCTTCTAAAATTTATGGCAAGTTTGCACCTCAACCCATATAAGTTGAGGAAACCAGGTACAGCCCTGTGCCGTTAGATCAGGCACCAGCTGCTGAGAACTTGACTGTTCGGCATTTGTATCAGTCCAAGTAAGCTGAACAGGTACATAATTGATATTGTACCTGTACCTGTACCTGTACCGGCCTGTACCAGTAAGGAAGTTGATGTTCAAAAGGTTCTCTGCACTCTTATAATTAGCATCGATCCTACAGTTGCAAGATAATAGGATGAAATGAGGTTTCAATGGCGAAGCCAAGAGGGGTTTTGGGGGGCCATGGCCCCCTCTTGACCAACAAAAATATGTTCTCCAATATATTTTTGCCCCCTTAATCTTTAATCCAATTGGCAAATTGATTTTTTTAGTACTTCAAAATTGTGAAAAAGTGTGATAATACAGTTCATTTATTAAAAATCTAATTTATTTAACAAAATACATATTTTTATGTTATATAATTGCTAAGAAATTTTAATTATGGACATAATTTTAGTGAATTTTATTGAAATACTGTACTAATTTTCATTTGTAATATACTACCAAATTTAATTACAATTGAAATTATGTATCTAATTTTTTTTTTTTAAATTTACTTCATCTATTTTGGTCCCTGCTTATAATTCCTCCTGGCTTCGCCACTGTGAGGTTTTATAAAGCTTAATTAATGTCTTTTCTGCTAGTTCCACAACCGTTTGCTTGTGTCGAGGATGAGTTCCAGTTGTTAGGCGATACAAGGGTGCATATTATCTATTCTGCGGCAACCATATTTACGCATAGCACAGAAAATTAAAGGATTACTCATTTGACCTTCTTATAATACATCAACATCATGTGATCCGCTTTCAGCCGGCCAGGCACATAGCACATAGGCTAATTAAATTTTAAAACAGATTTATAAAATTCAATGCCTACGATCAGAGTTGCTCTCCTAATTAAGGACTATAAAACATTGAGCTTCTGTTTGAATCTGTTGTGAATTGCATAGTCATGTGTTTTTTTACTATAGTTTAATTTAATATTATGATATTATATATACTTCTATCAAAACGAATAACCATCCATCCATATTGTTCGAACCATATATTTGTAGTTTATAATAACTACTGGACTGAGTTTATATCAAACGAAAACTAAGAGTATGGGCCTCTGATGCGTAGGCTAGCTCTCGGCAGCTTAAATACAGTGTGATGAGTTTATACTCTCATCACGCCCGGCCGCTCCGTCAAATTGAGAACAAGATATCTTTCTAAAGGAAACAAATAAAGGGGAGGAATTTGAGGGTTTTTTTTATTAATAAAAAAATAAAAAATCAAAATTACCCCTTTAAAAACTGTTTTTTCAAAAATTACAAAAATAGAAAGTGCGGCTTTATTCAGAGTGCGGCTCATCGTCAGTGCGGCTCATTCAGCAATACAGAAAACACTAGAAATTCGTAATAACAGAGAGAATACAGAAAATTGAACCATCTCGACTAAAACAGCAATAACTCTCTGGTGAGAACTCCAAACGCCTTGGAAGTTGAACCATTGGAAAGTAGACTTCAAGAACTTTAAAATGGTAGGTCATTTATAAAAAAACAACCAACGTTTGCCCCTTCAAATATCTTTATAAATCCGCAGCAGAATACAGACTAAGCCGCACTTTCAAAGTGCGGCTTAGCACTGACGATGAGCCACACTTTCTTGCTCTTAGCAGAGTGCGGCTTAGCAGGAGGTGAGCCGCACTTTCAGAGTGCGGTTTTTTTATTTTTGTAATTTTGAAAAAAAACTGATTATAAAGTGGTAATTTTGATTTTTTGATTTTTTTATTAATAAAAAAACCCCATAATATGAACCACTGTGTAGATAGTGAGCCAGCTCTGTCAGAACTCAGAAGACAAGCCAGGAGTCTTATAATCTGTCTGTTACGACAAAACGGTGAGAGTGCGGTGGGTGAGGCCAGCCAGCAGCCTCCCCGGCGAGCTAGGGTTTGAGGAAGGAGAGAGCAAGAGGAGGAGACCCAAAATTCTGAAAAGTTTCTATTCTCTCTCATAATTCTCATATTACATGATACAATATAAAGAGCAACAAACATACAAGGTCCGTAGGCCCAAAATACAATTCGGGCCATATCTAACACTATCTTTCTGTTGGGTATTATAAGAAGCTTGCTCCTGTGCTGCACATCTACAGCCCCAGGAAAAACAAAGGGTGCAACCTATATACCATCCATTCAATGGACATCCATAAAATGTTGTTACATTCTATGACAGATAGGACCAAGTGGGCCCCATTTGTAACAAAAATAATTACTTTGTGTGACTATGGATGTATGGATGGTGACACTCAATGGACGCAAGATGTTTCCCAAAAACAAATTGGTGGAAACTGTGTATACTACCAGTTCATGATGGCCGGTAATGCTGTTACTTCTTTTCTGTTAATTTTTCTTCATTTCCTATTAAAAGATATGCAATTGAATGATTAACTTGCAAGTTGTGACTACTTATGAAAGATGGAGACATGCGATTCAAACCAGAAGAGCAAGACGTGAAAGAAAAAGAGAAAAAGGAGCAAGCAAACTCTAGGCGGGGAGGTTGGCGCCGGCGGCCTCCCTTCGCTCTCTTCTTCCCCAATAAAGTACAAGCAGCTACATTTTCGTTGGGTCTCCGCCTCGAACCGTCTCTTACCGCACCGCCTCCGCACCCGGCAGTCCCATCGTCCCTTGCCGCACTGCCCCCCGTGCCCGGAAGCCCCATCGTCCCTTGCCGCATCACCCCCCGCGCCTGGCAGCGCCCGCCGTCCTCTTGCCGCACCGTCCCTGCTGCCCGGCACCGTCCCCACGTCCGGCTGTCAGTCCGTCACCACCATCCCCTTGTCGCGCCGTCCCCTGGGCCCGGCTCCGCGCCGTCCCCTGGGCCCGGCTCCGCGCCGTCCTGCCGTCGCCTTGCCGCACTGTCCCCCCCGCCTGGCTCCACGCGCTCCGCCGTCCCCTGCGCCACCCACCAACCCCCGCGCCCCGCCATCCCCCCACCCAATGCCCCCCAGTTCCCACACCACACCGTCCTCCGTGCCCAGTACCTCCCGTCTTTGCTCACCTCGTCACTGCCTTCCATTTTTCCTTTTCCAACATTATTAGGGTTTAGGGTCTTGCTACTGCTTGTTATTTTATTTTTTAACTTTTTCCATTTGTAAATTCACTGTAACTTTTTATTTGTTTAATGAAAAATTGGTAGGTAAGTTTTACCTGCCACCTCAAAAAAAAAAAAAAGATGGAGACATGCATGATGTGTTGTTGTTTCGTTGCTGAGTTGAATCATGATCCTATTTTCTTTTCTCATTTTCATTGTTTCAGACTTTCAGTCTTTTGTCTTATCATTTACCAGATCATTTCGGAAATATTTCCAAATTTACTAATTTCCCAAAAAAAAAAAAACTCAGACTCAAATTTCCATGCAGTATTATGAACTGATTATAAACCTAGATAGCTCTTCTTCAATGATATATACCACTTCATAACTCTTCACTCTTCTTCAATCATATATATATACCACTACATATTCAATGTGAGTGGGTTGATTTCATCTGAGCTCATGTTGCTCTTACCTATCAGGGATTGTAGTGCAGTTGCCCCTTTGGCAATTTTGCCCTTAAATCCTTCAAATCAGTAAGGCAACTTGAATTAACTTATTTGTCCTTCTATTTCACCCTATCTTAATATATCTAACTATTATAATACTTACGTTCGGTTGAAAACTTAAAAAAGGGAACTACTGATCAATAGTTTCTGACTGAGATTCCAAAACTGGTACAGGTGGGTATGTTCAAAGATTTTGCATTGACATGAGAAATGCATTGGAGAATAACTTAAGTGATTAAGGTTTTCACAAATTCTAAATCAAGGATCGGTACAACTTCAAAAAGACTGAAACTGTGCACCAGTTAGATTGCAATGCCCCTATAACAGATCTGTTTGTACCACTGATAACACTGAAAACTGATAAACCACAATAATCGTGGCAATCTAGTTTAAATATCACTATGATGCTCAATTAATTGGCCTAATTAACAAAATAATCGTATGCTTTTTGACATATTATGCAAAAAAGTAAAATATACACATACATTTGGGAAATATATAGAAGGACAAAAAGGTCCTTTAATTGAATCTCACACGCGTTTTATAGAAATATCTGAGGATTTACCAATTTTTTTATCAATAAGCCCGCTGAGCAGCTGAGTTCGAGATGTAAGCCCTTCACTGAGCAATTTTGAAAAATAAGCCGGACGCACCAGAACGGCTGCGTCCTTCAATTTTATCTGGACGCCAAGGTATCATCACGTCCTCAGACCCGTCATTTTGCCACTGCGGTTGAGTGTTGTTGTCGAGAGCAGGACCGAGGACGCTCAACTACCGGAGCATCCACCTGTTAAAAAGCCAGAAGCTGATCTTCAGTGGCATCCTCTGCACGTTGGACGAGACGGAACCGGTGCGTCCTTGCCATTTCTGGACGCGATTGTTCTTAAGCGTCCCTCTGCGGGCTTATTTTTCAAAATTCTGCAGAGTGAGGCTTAAATCTCGAAGTCAGCGTCACCGGGGGCTTATTGATAAAAAAATCGGCACCCCACATGTTCCCCTGAACAGAAAATGGAACAGGAGATGCCAAACCAGAAAATCTAATTTTATGAAAACAGGCTGTTCAACTGAGTAATTGAGCAACTTTAAACCAGTTCAGGATGCTCCTCGTCTTAAATCAAACCTTGTGCTCTTCATTTTGGAAAAATTACTTATAGGTACAATTAATTTACATCCATTATATTCTGCAATATCCTTATGTGATGATTGTAAATTGACAGTTCTCAAACTTTTTGTAACCCTCCTCCTTTTGTCCGGGCTTGGGACCGGCTACATCATTATTTTAGATATAGGCGGAGTTAAAAGTTTGAAATGTGTTAGTATCTCTGAAATTAAATTTAAAAAAGAAATGTAGAGACAAACTAATAAATTTGAAAGGAGAGATATATACCTGCATGAAATTATCACAAGAAGGGTCAAAATAGAGTGAAATCAGAGTCATCAGTGGGACACGTTTAACTTCTTTCTCTACACACCAGCAGCACCTATGCAACTGCCACGTGGCACCTGACATGGGCTCAATGTTTGCTTATGCAAGAGTCATCGGTAAAAATTATTCATCGACCAATTTGCAAAATGGGACCTAATCAATTGCAATGTAGCCATTAACCAAAATACGTAAGCAATAATTAATGAGGGGATTCCAATGCCACAAACTTTTTGCGTCACCAAATGTCACAAACTTATTTTTTCATTTAAATTTCAAAAATATTACAATCAAATTTAAAATCAAAACCGATGATCTTATATATATTCATGAAAGTTGTATGCATATAAACTTCTATAAATTTTATAGTTCATTTCATACTACATCAAGTAGGTTAAAAATTGATGTATTAAAATTAATCAATCATAGTTATCTAGATTTATTCATTTTAAAGCCACTTGATCTAGTACACAATTAATGAAATTTTATATATATATATGTCTCATGAACATATATGATATCAATGATTTTGATTTGAAATTTGATAGCAAAATTTTGGAATATAAATGAGAAAATAAGTTTGTGACATCTTGTGGCATACAAAACTTGTGTCATACCAGAAAAAACAATGATGAAAAATTATAGTGATGCTTACCTGGTGGATGAAATTTATTTGTCCAATTGAGACTTCATCCAACAAAAACTATTCCACCACAATGAATGGAAGTAGATATAAAGAGTATTTTAGACCAGCCAGCGGCCACCGACACCTTCAATTCGCTTCTCATGCAGATCAGCTGGCAATTCCGGAACTTCTTCCAGCAAAGTGGCTTCACGAATGTCTAGTGATCTCAGGGCAGTGAGCCTCACCATTGTACCAGGCAATGACCGAAGGGAGCTTGCATCTTCAATATATATATCCTTAAGGGTACTGCTGTTTTGCAGCAACCATTGTTCTGGCAAAGTCTCCAACCCAGAGCAATTTTGTACGAAGCAAGTGCTAACAAATCTTAGGCTTCTAAGTGGTTCAATATAAAGTAGAGAAAGGTGAGAAATGTCAATAATATTGATCTTTAAAGAGTCCATGTTGTTTCCTGGGCTGGCACCTCGTGCATGCTCCACAATTGAATATTTAACGAGCTTCTCACATTTCAAGATATTCAACCTTCTAAGAGATGGAAATACATTTTGTGAGGAAGGAATACTACTTATACTTGGACTGTCTGAAATGGTAAGCTCGTGAAGAGTACTGAGGCGTGCTGCTGACTTGAGCAATTGCACATCAAGTCCACCGCAGTTCCCTAATCTAAGAGTTTGGAGCTTCGTTGGAAGGAGATTTCTCTGGTTATCAACTGGAAGCAATTTTGGGCTGCCATGTATAGATAAGGCTTTTAATGACTCAAACTTCCCAAAAGCACCAATTGGAATCTGCACCAAATTATTACAAAATGATACATATAAATGCTCAAGGGCTTGTAAAACTAGGTTTTCTTGTTGTAGAAATCCATCCAATGATTTTAAATTTGGACATCTCTGCATCGCCACACTTCTGAGTGATGATTTTAGAGATGATGGTACTGCAGTGGTAGTGCTGGAAGTATCATATATATGTGGAATGGAATTAAGCCCCACATTTTCCAATACAAAATGGACCAGAGAAAGTGGCAATGCAGGTAATTCAGTTAGGCTTGGGCATTTGCTAATAGTAAGTTCTCTTAGATTTGGAAAGCCATAATTACTGAGTGGCCCTGCCCATGATGTCCAATTTGGCATGTGCCCACAGGATAACTTTTCTAAAGACGGAAAAGGACAATGATCATTTCCTGTGTTGTCAAGTGAGTAGTCCAGTTCTTTTACTTCACCCATTCTTTTCAGGGACAGATCCCTCAAATTTGGCATTTGTGCAAGCAAAGGTAGGTCTTCCCACAAAGGACAATTAAACAGTGAAAACGACGATAGTTCTAGACGAGGCATGTCTTTCATCCAATTGGGAGATCTGTGGCCATCATAATGCTCAATCTTCAAGTTCTTAAGAGTTGGAGATGGCTGGAGCTTATCTAAGATATGTTCAGGGTTATTGGGGTTGCTCCCTGCTGTCCAAATTAGGGAAAGTGAAATAAGGCTTTCTTTTTTGGATAGTTCTGCATTCCAAACTTCCGTAGGGTCTCGAACATTCTCAATTTTCTGAATAGACAGTTCTCGGAGATTGTTAAGTACCTTTAATTCATCTATATGTTGACCTTCCTCATTCCCAACATAAAATTTCAACTCTTGAAGAGAAGTCAATATGCCCACACCCTTAATGTTTTGCATCATCTCATTAGGAAGCTTCATACAGCGTAAGCTTACAAGGTTGGTCATTCCAGTTGTAACAATGCGCTGTCCATTCCACTCTAATACTTTTAGATGATGCAGTTTATAAATTGAGAAAGGAAGCACATTTTTCTGTAGTCCTCTAAAAGTTAGATAGCGAAGGTGTACCAAGCCACAAATCTCCTCTGGCATGTCACATTTGTCGAATAGATTTACATCAAGTACACGTAATGTTTCTTTAAGTGAATCATTTGGGATAATAAAAGGAGTGCTATAAAATTTAGGACCTCTAATTATCAAGGTGCGTAAATTTCTAAGATGGAATATCTTTTCTATATTACATCTATCTACATATACATGTTGAACACTGTTAGGTATGTTAATTGACATGTCATTTGATTCTATTCTGCAGCATTCCCCTTTAGAAACATTTCGAGCCAATTCATGCACCAAATCATGCATTATGTAGTAGCTTTCTCTCCAAGGATGTGGTTCAAAAAATGACATCATTATAAGATGATTAAAATACTTCTCTCCAGTATCCTCAGGCCTATCTTCGGCATATGATTGTTTGCCTAGGAATCCGGATGCCATCCATAATCTAATCAGTGCATCTTTCTCAAATTCATAATCCTGAGGAAATATGGCACAAAATCTAAAGCATTGTTGCACAGCTGTTGGTAAATGGAAGTAACTCAATCTCAATATGTCTGCAACCTCCTTAGCATCTTCCAAGTTGAGAAAGGAATCACATTTCAAAATTCTTCTCCAGTAATTAGAATCCATGTTTGAATTTAGCAATTTTCCAATTACCTTTGCTGCCAGAGGGCTACCCCGAGCTTTTTTACTATATCTTTTCCAATTGTTTGCAAACCTTTATAATTGATAGGTTTATAACCATGAAATGCATATTTATTGAACAACAACAACAACTCTTGATTTTCTAAGCCTTTAAAGTCTAGATATTGTTGGTTCACATCTAGCACATGGGCAACCATTTGTACCACAGATTTCATTCTAGTTGTAAGTAATATTCTACTTTCTTCTTTTACAGACCTCAGGGGGGCAATCAATGTCTCCCAATCTCCCATTTTATTATCATTCCAAACATCATCTAGAATGAAAAGAACTTTCTTTGAATGTATCTTTTTCTTCAAGCTATTTTGTAGGCCATTCAATGACTCACTACGTTTGCTTTTCTCACCTAGCTCTTCAAGGATTTTTCGTGTTATGTCTTCAACATTAAAGCTTGTTGAAACACAAACCCAAATTATTTTATCAAAATGATTCCCGCCATCCATCTCTTTATAGATTAACTGAGCAAGTGTGGTTTTCCCTAATCCACCCGGCCCAACAATACCAAAAACAGAGATATGAGCATGAGATGCTGGTTTCTTTGACCATTCAATTACCTTGGCCCTCTCATTTTCACGGCCAAACACTTTGCTTTCAGTTAAAAAAGAAGTCGTTTCTCGACTAGAAACATTACTGGCCTCATGACATGATTGTGCCTGACTGTGCAGAGCAGTTGCAGATTGGAAAAAACTACCAACCTCTGTTGTAGCTAGATCTAACATTTTCACAGCTTTTCTCAACCTCTCTATTGTACCGTTACTAATGTTGGAACTAGGGAATTTTCTCTTGAGAGAGGCAAGAATTGAAGAGGAGGATTCACTCACCTGAGCTTGGGTTTTCACCTTTTCTGCCAACTTCCAGTATTTCAGTTCGTCAAGCACATCGTCAGCTGCAAAAAAAGCTTCTTTGAAATTGTTGAGCCATTCATTCACCCCTGAATTTGGGTACTTGAATTTCAGAGCCTCGGAAACACTCATGACAGCTTTGATCTTCGGAAGAGCTGTCTTCAGCCTGGTGAGCTCCTCTTTGATGTCAGCCGGCAGCATACGCTCGCCCAAGTATGCATAAGCCGTGTCAACTAGGTTGCTGACAATTGCAGATCCAGTCCATTCAGCAAGGGTAGATAGAGCCATCTTGTTGGTGTTTTTTGTTTTTCTTTTTTTCTTTGTGTTTTTTCTAATTGTTTCAAGAAATTCGTGTAGAGGGAATCAAAAGGAATGCTAGAGCGTTTAGTAATATGCTGTTTGAAAGAGTAATTGAAAGTTGGAGACAGGCAAAAGAAACAGATATGTTACTAAAGGAAGAAATAACTAGCAGACAGTTTGAGCGAAGAAGACAGAGATCTGAGAATCAATTAAAGATCGATCGCCAAGGACAGATTGCGTGTGTGAGAGAAACAGAGAAAGTAATTAAAAGACTCTAATTGAGATAGAGAATAGCTAATTCCCACAGCCATAGATGCACAAAAAGATGAACCACACAATATAATAGTTGACCCAAGACGGCAAGACCTCCAAGTCTACTGCATTATTGGGGCATTCACATGAATTTCTTCTGCAACATTATTTTAATTATCTTTTGTGTGGCATGGACAAATTAAGAAATCACACCAAGTGCATAGGAGATAAATCTAGTACAAAATGAACTCCAAAATTTATGAAATTTTATATCCATACATCTCTCATGAACAT
This sequence comes from Cyperus esculentus, assembly GCA_030179965.1. Taxonomy (NCBI): domain Eukaryota; kingdom Viridiplantae; phylum Streptophyta; class Magnoliopsida; order Poales; family Cyperaceae; genus Cyperus; species Cyperus esculentus. Next base: position 1,008,970 of record JASGLE010000055.1, on the reverse strand, counting down.
ATATATTATCAACGGTTTTAATTTGAAATTTGAATGCAAAATTTTGAAATATAAATGAAAAAGCAAGTTTGTGGCATTAGAACCCTAAGGACTATAAAATATTAATTGTGCTTTTGTTTGAATCAGTTGTGAAATGTATAGTCCTGTGTTTTTTTTTTTTTTTTTTTTTTACTTTAGTTTAATATTATGATATACTTTTACCAAAACGAATAATTATCCATCCTTAATGTTCAAACCATATATTTCTAGTTTGGACAGTTTATTTCCAAATATTGGCCACTGATGACAATTCCCCTCGTGGCTTGGGAGGATCTATCAGGTTCAGGCGTTCAGGTTTGTCCTGATCAAATTAATGAACCCAAACCACAATGGCCCCTTTTACTTTTCACAAATAACGACTTGACTGAGGTCTGAGTTTATACCAAACGAGAACCGAAGAGTATGGGCCTCTGATCAGTAGGCTAGCTCCGTCAAAATGAGAACAGGATATCTTTCTAGAGGAAACAAAGGGGAGGAATATGAACCACTGTGTAGTGGGGCCCACTCCGTCAGAACACAAGCCAGGAGTCTTATAATCTGTCTGTTGGGGCCCATAAGAAGCCTGCTCCTGTGCTGCACATCTACAGCCCCAGGAAAAACAAATTGGTGGAAACTGTGTATACTGTTCATGATGGCCGGTAATGCTGTTACTTCTTTTTGTTATTTTTCTTGCGTTCCTGTTGAAATATATTTAATTGAATATATGATTGACTCGCAAGTTGTCACTTATGAAAAATGGAGACATGCATGTTTTGTTGTTGTTGCTGAGTTCAATCATGAACCAGTTTTCTCTTCTGATTTTCAGAATTTCAGTCTTTTGTCTTATCATTTACCAGATCATTTCGGAAATCTTCCAAAATGTACTAATTTCCCAAAACAAACTCAGACTCAAATTTCCCCACAGTAGCATGAACTGAGTATAAACCTAGATAACTCTTCTTCAGTGATATATATATATATATACCACTTCATAACTCTTCTTCGATGATATATGTTAATTAAACTCAAATATAAGTGTGAAAAGGAAATGTCTAAAGTAAAAAATGGTGGGTGCCAAAGTTGAAATTGAATTCTTATCATGATAGTTAGAAGCAAATTTGAGTTGTATTCTACTTAGTTGTATTTGAGTTGTACTTTGATAGATATAACGGTTTTTGCTTTGAACCGACTTTGTAGCCTATAAATAGGAATATTGTGACATGTATCAAATACATATTGAAATATGTTATGAAAAGGAAATATGAGAATATAGTTCTATAGTCTCTCTTTCTCTCTTCCTATTTGAAATCCTTATTTGAAATTTGCTTCTGTCAACAAATTGGTATCAGAGCGGGGTTAACATGGCCACCAAAAATCCTAGTATCTCCTTCCAATATCCAGTTCTAACCAAAACCAATTATGATAAATGGTCGCAGCGGATGAAGGCTATCATTGGCGCTTATGGCTTTTGGGATGTTGTCGAGAACGGCTTCGAAGATCCCGAAGATGACGCGGGGCTTACGCTAGCTCAAGTGGGTGCCTTACAGAGAAGAGAAAAGCAGATCAAGGCGCTCTAAGTATCATCCATCAGGGATTGGATGACGACATGTTCGAGAAGGTCGCCAATGAGACGCAAGCGAAGGATGCATGGAAAATTCTTCGCAACTCGGTGGTTGGAGCTGAAAAGGTGAAAAATGTACGACTACAAACTCTAAGGGGTGAGTTTGAATCGACTATGATGAAGGAGAGTGAGTCCATAGGAGACTATTTTACTCGAGTGTTGGCAATAGTGAATCAAATGAAGAGGCTTGGCGAAAAGATGCAAGATGTAAGAGTTGTAGAGAAGATATTGCGTTCTCTCAATTCTAAATTCAATCATGTGGTGGTAGCAATTGAAGAATCAAAAGACACGAAGTCCATGACGATCGATGAGTTGAATGGATCATTGCTAGCGCATGAAGAGCGAATGAAGAGAAGCCAACGAGAGCTGCTAGAGCAAGCTTTGCAAACAAAAGTTTCCTTTAATGATAAAGGAGGAAGAGGACAAGGTCGAGGACGAGTCTGTGGCGGCTATGGAGGTCACGGATATGGTCACAGTAGAGGACACGGCTATGAACAAGAAGAAAAACAAAATAAAGAAGAGAGAAGTCAATATAATTGGCGTGGTAGAGGACACGTCACGGAGGGGGCGACCGTGCATACCGTCTGAATGTAATGTTACAATTGCGGCAAATATGGACACTATGCAAAGAACTGTAGATCTCCAAAGAAGGTAGAAAAGAGCACGAATCTCGTGACAGAAGAGGCAAGAGATGACAGTGTCCTCTTGATGGCGTATGATGATACCACTCCCAGAAGCGACACAGTGTGGTATCTCGACACCGGTGCCAGCAACCATATGTGCGGCCACAAACATCTATTTGTGGAGATACAAGAAATTAAAGATGACACGTGTCATTCGGTGATGCATCAAAGATCAGTGTAAAAGGACGAGGTAAAATTTGTTTCTTCCATAATGGGAAAGAAAGTATAATAAAAAATGTGTACTATGTGCCGGACATGAAAAGCAACATCCTAAGTATGGGGCAACTTATGGAGAAGGGCTATTCGGTTTTTATGAAAGATCGGTCGATGCAATTGAAAGATAAAAGAAGCTGCTTAATTGCTCGTATTGAAATGGCCAAGAATCGCATGTACAAACTCAATTTGAGGAACGTGCGAGAGAAATGTTTGAAGATCGATATGATGGACAAAGCCTCGCTGTGGCATTTACGGTTCGGGCACCTGAACCAAGACGGCATAAGAGAACTAGCCTAGAAAGGCATGGTCCATGGGCTACCCGACATGGACTAATCGAGATCATTTTGTGAAGGATGTGTACTCGGCAAACAAGCAAGGAATTCATTTCCTAGAAGAGCATAATATCGTGCAAAGAATATTCTCGAGTTTATTCATACAGACATATGTGGCCCGATCACACCTAAATCATTTGGAGAAAATAGATACTTCATCACTTTCATTGATGACTACACAAGAAAGACATGGGTGTACTTCCTTAAAGAGAAATCTGAAGCACTCGAAACTTTCAAGAAGTTCAAGGTGATGGTTGAAAAAAGGACGGGCTATTGTATTAAGGTGTTGCGATCGGATAGAGGTGGCGAATACATGTCTACTGCCTTCACAAATTTTTGTGAAGAACAAGGAATTAAGAGATATTTGACTGCACCTACTCGCCTCAACAAAATGGTGTGGCAGAAAGGAAGAATCAAACCATTCTCGACATGGTTCAGTCAATGTTGAAAAGCAAGAATATGCCGAAAGAATTATGGGTGGAAGCAGTACAATGCGTCGTATATGTACAAAATCGATGTCCACATGCAAAATTGACGAATATAACACCACAAGAAGTCTGGAGTGGGATCAAACCAACTGTGTCACATCTCAAGATATTTTGGTAGTGTGGCCTACGTGCACATACCAGATCAAAGAAGAACAAAGCTAGATGATAAAAGTAAAAGATATGTGTTCATAGGATATGATGAGAAGACGAAGGGTTTCAAGTTATTCGACCGGATTGAAAAGAAAGTGACTGTGAGCAAAGATGTGCATGTGAATGAAGAAAGCACGTGGAACTGGGAATCGATGGAAGAGATGCCTCAAGAAAAGGTGAAGAAAGCTCCAACAATCATAACTACTTCACCGCCAATTACTCAAGCTGATGCACTTTCATCCAATGATGAAGAACGAAGAGAACCAAGAATGAGAAGTTTGCAAGACCTATACGAATCAACAAGTGAGGTGCACTTGGTGTGTCTACTAGCAGATGCTGAGAACATCACATTTGAGCAAGCTATTAGAGATATGAAATGGCAAGCTGCGATGGATGAAGAGATCGCTGCTATTGAAAAGAATAGCACTTGGGAGCTGGTAGAGTTGCCAGAAGGTCATTAACCCATAGGAGTTAATTAGGTATACAAAAAGAAGGTAAATGCCCAAGGAAAAATAGAGGTACAAGGTGAGACTCGTTGCAAAAGGGTATTGACAAAAGGCTGATATCGACTATGATGAAGTCTTTGCTCCGGTTGCAAGAATGGAGACAATTCGACTTCTCATATCGCAAGCAGCTCAATTTAATTGGCCAATATATCAAATGGACGTGAAATCAGCATTTTTGAACGGCGTACTTGAAGAAGAAGTTTATGTCAAGCAACCACCCGGGTACATGAAGGCCGGTAAGGTGACGAAAGTACTGAAATTAAAGAAGGCTCTCTATGGCCTGAAGCAAGCCCCTCAAGCATGGAATACCCGAATTGACTCATATCTTAAGAAGAACGGGTTCGTGCAGTGTCCATACGAACATGCACTATATGTGAAGGAAAAGGAAGCTAATTTGTTATATGTTGCTTTGTATGTTGATGATCTCATATTTATGGGGAATGATGAGAATATGATTAAAGAATTCAAAAAGGTGGTGACTCAAGAATTTGAGATGACAGATTTGGGGTTAATGAAGTATTTTCTTGCACTACAAGTTAGACAAGATAAAACAGGAATATTTGTGTGTCCCAAGAAGCGTATGTGAAGGATATCCTGAAGAAAAGCAAGATGGATGAATGCAACCCCGTGTCAACACCGATGGAGCTCGGTGCAAAACTCTCTAAGTTTGAGGGAGGAGATCGTGTAGATGCAAGCAAATACCGGAGCTTAGTTGGAAGCTTGCGGTATCTGACATGCACAAGACCGGATATCTCATATAGCGTCGGCGTGGTGAGCCGATTCATGGAGGAGCCAAAATATTCCCATTGGAAGGCGATTGAGAGAATACTCCGATATATCAAAGGAACAGAGTCACTCAGATTATTTTATTCAAAGTCGAATGAAAACAAATTGATGGGCTACTCGGACAGTGATTGGTGTGGAGATGTAGATAATCGGAAGAGCACATCAGGCTATGTGTTCTATATGGGAGACACCGCATTCACATGGATCTCCAAGAAGCAGCCGATAGTAACATTGTCAACTTGTTAAGCAGAGTACGTAGCAGCATCATGGTGTGTTGGACACGCAATTTGGTTAAGGAATCTACTACACGAGCTTAAACTCCCTCAACATGAGGCAACCGAGATTAGAATCGATAATAAATCAGCAATTGAATTAGCAAAGAATCCGGTGCATCACGAGAAAAGCAAACACATAGATGTTTGTTTCCATTTTATCCGGGAACATATTAAGAATGAAGATGTGCAAATAAATCATGTGGCAAGTCGTGATCAAGCGGCCGATATTTTCACGAAGGCGCTACCAATGGAGCTATTCAATTACTATAAGACAAATATCGGAATGAAGAATGGAAGAAATTTGAGTTTAAGGGAGGAATTTGTTAATTAAACTCAAATATAAGTGTGAAAAGGAAATGTCTAAAGTCAAAAATGGTGGGTGCCAAAGTTGAAATTGAATTCTTATCATGATAGTTAGAAGCAAATTTGAAATTGAATTCTTAGTTGTACTTGAGTTGTATCTTAGTTGTATTTTAGTTGTATTCTGCTTAGTTGTATTTGAGTTGTACTTTGATAGATATGACGGTTTTTGCTTTGAACCGACTTTGTAGCTTATAAATAGAAATGTTGTGCCATGTATCAAATACATATTGAAATATTTATGAAAAGGAAATATGAGAATATAGTTCTATAGGCTCTCTTTCTCTCTTCCTATTTGAAATCCTTATTTGAAATTTGCTTGAGTGTCAACAATATATACCACTAGTCCACTACATATTCAATGTGACTGGGCAATGTCCTAACTCCGAATTAGCCCTCAACACTTGATTTAGTTCTATTGTGTGAGTTGATTTCAACTGAGCTCATGTTGCTCTTGCTTATCAGGATTATACTGTTGTTTCCCCTTTGGCAATTTTGCCCATCAATGCTTCAAATCAGTAAGGCAACTTCAGGTAACTTTAATTGAAGTGCAAAACTACAGATCATAGTTTCCGACTGAGATTCGAAAACTGGTACAAAAGAGGGTATGCTTAAACCTTTTCAGTTGGAATAAGAAATGTTGTATAGGATCACTTAAGAAATGCTTAACTAAAATGTTCACAAACTGGAAATGCAAGGATTGGTACAACTTCAAAATGACTGAAACTGTGCAGCAGTCAGGTTGCATTGTCCCTAAGAATTGGTCTGTAAAAATTGAAAAACCACAATAATCATGTTAATGTAGTTTAGTTATCACTATGATGCTCAATTAATTGGCCCACACAATAATTATGGATATGATTTGTCATTCTTATGCAAATAAATAAAACTGTACGCACAGGGAATGTATTGAAGGACCAAAAAGTCCTTTAAACCTCAAATGTGTATATTTACAGGAGACCTCAAAAAATTTATATAGTTTTGGAGCAAAATTCTTCATAATCAATCATTGATGCTTCATACACCAAAAAGAAAATTCAAAGAAAAAAATTAGCATATCAGAGTACAAAGATGCAAGCTGGTACGCCCATATGTACCCCTGAACAGAAAATGGAACAGGAGATGCATGCTAAACCAGAATATCTAATCTTATGAAAACAGGCTGTTCAACTGAGCAATTGAGCAACTTTAAACCAGTTCAGGATGCTGCTTGTCGTAAATTAAACCTTATGCTCTACATTTTGGGCAATTTACTCATAGGTCCAACATTTTTTACAACTACTATATTCTGCAACAAATTTTCAAACTTTTTGTAACCCTCCTCCTTTTGTCCGGGCTTGGGACCGGCTACATCATTAATTTAGATATAGGCGGAGTTAAAAGTTTGAAATGTGTTAGTATCTCTGAAATTAAATTTGAAAAGAAATGTACTGACAAACTAGCTAATAAATTGGAAAGGAGAGATATATACCTGCATGAAAGTATCACAAGAAGGGTCAAAATAGAGTGAAATCAGAGTCATCAGTGGAACATGTGTAACTTCATTCCCACTCTGCACATCCGAAGCCATGCAACTGCCACGTGGCACCTGACATGGGCTCAATGTTTGCTTATGTAAGAGTCAAATGGGACCTAATCAATTGCAATATAGCCGTTAACCAAAATACGTAAGCAATAGTTAATGAGGGGTTCCAATGCCACAAACTTTTTGTGACACAAAAATGTCACAAACTTATTTTTCAATTTAAGTTTCAAAATATTATAATCAAATTTAAAATTATAATTGATAATCTTATATATATTAATGAAAGATGTATGCATATAAGCTTTTATAAATTTTGAAGTTCATTTTGTAATAAATCAAGTGGGTTAAAAATGGATGTATTAAAACTAATCAATCATAGTTAACTAGATTCATTCATTTTTAATCCACTTGATCTAGTACAAAATGAACCTCAAAATTAATGAAATTTTATATACATGCATGTCTCATAAACATAAATAATATCAATGATTTTGATTTGAAATTTGATATCAAAATTTTGAAAAAAAAAATGAGAAAATAATTAAGTTTGTGACATTTTGTGACATACAAAGCTTGTGGCATTCAAGCAAAAACAATGATAAAAAATTATAGTGATGCTTACCTGGTAATTGAAATCTATTTGTTCAATTGAGACCTCATCCAATAAAAACTATTCCACCACAATGAATGGAAGTAGATATATATAGAGTATTTTTACACCAGCTGGCGGCCACCAGCACCTATAATGCACTTCACACGCATATTAGCTGGCAATTCCGGGATTTCTTCCAGCAAAGTGGCATTCCGAATGTATAGTACTCTAAGGGCAGTGAGCCTCACCATTGTACCAGGCAATGACTGAAGGGAGCTTGCATCTTCAATATATAGATTCTCAAGGGTACTGCTGTTTTGCAGCAACCATTGCTCTGGCAGAGTCTCCACACCATCGCAGCCATAGATTTTACATTCTCTAACAAATCTAAGGCTTATAAGTGGTTCAATAAAAAGAAGAGAGAGGTGAGAAATGTCCAGCTTGTTGATGTTTAGGGAGGCCATGTTATCTCCTGGACTGACACCTTGTAAATACTTCATACGTGAATATTCATTGAGCTTGTCACATCTAAAGATATCCAATTCTCGGAGAGATGGAAAAACATTTTCTGAGGAAGGAATGCAACTTATACTTGGACTTTGTGAAATGGAAAGACGATGAAGAGTACTGAGGCGTGTTGCTGACTCAAGCAATTGCACATCAAGTCCACCGCAGTTCCCTAAGTTAAGAATTTGGAGATCCGCTGGAAGTAGATTTCTCTGGTTATCAACTGGAAGCAGCTTTTGGCTGCCATCTATAGCTAAGTGTTTTAATGACTCAAACTTCCCGAAAGCACCAATTGGAATCTGCACCAAATTATCACAAAAAATTATATATAAATATTCAAGGGCTTGTAAATCTAGGTTCTCTTGCTGTAGAAATCCATCCAATGATTTTAAGTTCAGGCATCTTCGTATCACCACTTTTCTGAGTGATGATTTTAGAGATGATGGTGCTGCAGTGGTAGTGCTAGAACTATTATATATATCTGGAAGGGAATTAAGCCCCACATCTACCAATACAAAATGGACCAGAGAAAGTGGCAGTGCAGGTAATTCCACCAGATTTGGGCAGTTGTGAATGTAAAGTTTTTTTAGATTTTGAAAGCCATAACTACTGAGTGGTCCGGCCCACGATTGCCATTTTGGCATACTCTGACAATATAACTTCTCTAAAGACGGAAAAGGACAATGATCATTTCCTGTGCTGTCAAATGAGTAGTCCAGTTCTTTCACTTCACCCATTCTTATCAGGGACAGTTCCCTCAAATTAGGCATCTGTGCAAGCAAAGGTAGGTCTTCCCATAAAGGACAATAAGATAGTTTAACTGATGATAGGTCTAAAGAAGGCACATCCTTCATCCAATTGGGAGATCTGTGGCCTTGATAATTCTCAATTTTCAAATTCTTAAGAGTTGGAGATGGCTGGAGGTTATCTATGATATGTTCAGGATTATTGGGATTGCTTATTGCTGTCCAGATTAGGGAAAGTGAAATCAGACTTTCTTTTTTGTATAGTTCAGCACTCATAGCTTCGGTAGGGTCTCCAACATTCTCAATTTTCTCAATAGACAGTTCTCGGAGATTGTTAAGTACCTTTAATTCATCTATATTTTGACCTTTCTCATTCCCAACATAAAATTTCAACTCTTGAAGAGAAGTCAATATGCCCACACCCTTAATGTTTTGCATCATCTCATTAGAAAGCTTCATATAGCGTAAGCTTACAAGGTTGGTCATTCCAGTTGTATCAATGCGCTTTCCGTTCCACTCTAATACTTGTAAATGATGCAGTTTATAAATTGAGAAAGGAAGCACATTTATCTGCATTCCTATAATAGTTAGATAGCGAAGGTGTACCAAGCCACAAATCTCTGGCACGTCACATTTGTCGCATAGCTTTACATCGAGTACACGTAATGTTTCTTTAAGTGAATCATTTGGGATAATAAAAGGAGTGCTATAAAATTTAGGACCTCTAATTATCAAGGTGCGTAAATTTCTAAGATGGAATATCTTTTCTATATTACATCTATCTACATATACATGTTGAATACTATTAGGTATGTTAACCGACTTTTCATTTGATTCTACTCTGCAACATTCCCCCTCGGAAACATTTCGAGCCAATTCATGCACCAAATCATGCATTATGTAGTAGCTTTCTCTCCAAGGATGTGGTTCAAAAAATGACATCATTATAAGATGATTAAAATACTTCTCTCCAGTATCCTCAGGCCTATCTTCGGCATATGATTGTTTGCCTAGGAATCCAGATGCCATCCATAATCTAATCAATGCATCTTTCTCAAATTCATAATCCTGAGGAAATATGGCACAAAATCTAAAGCATTGTTGCACAGCTGTTGGTAAATGGAAGTAACTCAATCTCAATATGTCTGCAACCTCCTTAGCATCTTCCAAGTTGATCAAGGAATCACATTTCAAAATTCTTCTCCAGTAATTAGAATCCATGTTTGAGTTTAGCAATTTTCCAATTACCTTTGCTGCCAGAGGGCTACCCCAGAGCTTTTTTACTATATCTTTTCCAATTGTTTGCAAACCTTTATAACTGTTAGGGTTATAACCATGAAATGCATATTTATTGAACAACAACAACAAGTCTTGATTTTCTAAGCCTTTAAAGTCTAGAAATTGTTGGTTCACATCTAGCACATGGGCAACCATTTCTACCACAGATTTCATTCTAGTTGTAAGTAATATTCTACTTTCTTCTTTTACAAACCTCAGAGGGGCAATCAATGTCTCCCAATCTCCCAATTTATTATCATTCCAAACATCATCTAGAATGAAAAGAACTTTCTTTGAATGTATCTTTTTCTTCAAGCTATTTTGTAGGCCATTCAATGACTCACTACGTTTGCTTTTCTCACCTAGCTCTTCAAGGATTTTTCGTGTTATGTCTTCAACATTAAAGCTTGTTGAAACACAAACCCAAATTATTTTATCAAAATGATTCCCGCCATCCATCTCTTTATAGATTAACTGAGCAAGTGTGGTTTTCCCTAATCCACCCGGCCCAACAATACCAAAAACAGAGATATGAGCATGAGATGCTGGTTTCTTTGACCATTCAATTACCTTGGCCCTCTCATTTTCACGGCCAAACACTTTGCTTTCGGTTAAAAAAGAAGTCGTTTCTCGACTAGAAACATTACTGGCCTCATGACATGATTGTGCCTGACTGTGCAGAGCAGTTGCAGATTGGAAAAAACTACCAACCTCTGTTGTAGCTAGATCTAACATTTTCACAGCTTTTCTCAACCTCTCTATTGTACCGTAACTAATGTTGGAACTAGGGAATTTTCTCTTGAGAGAGCCAAGGATTGAAGAGGAAGATTCACTCACCTGAGCTTGGTTGTTTTTCACCTTGTCCGCCAACTCCCAGTATTTCAGTTCGTCAAGCACATCATCAGCTTCAAGAAAAGCTTCCTTGAAATTGTTGAGCCAATCATTCACCCCTAAATTTGGGTACTTGAATTTCAGAGCCTCGGAAACACTCATGACAGCTTTGATCTTTGGAAGAGCTGTTTTCAGCCTGGTGAGCTCCTCTTCAATGTCAGCTGGCAGCATACGCTCGCCCAAGTACGAATAAGCCGTGTCGACTAGGTTGCTAACAATGGCAGATCCAGTCCATTCAGCAAGCGTTGATAGAGCCATCTTGTTGGATATTCTCTTTTCTTTGTTTCTTTGTTTTTTTTTTCTTGGTTTTTTTTGTTTTTTCTTTCTTTTTGCAAGAAATGCAGTGTACAGGATCAGAAAGAACACTAGAGTTTGTGGTGGTAAAATGCTGGTTGAAAGAGAGATTGAAAATTGGAGATAGCAAAAGAAATAGATCAATTACAAAAGGAAGTACTAACTGGTAAACACAGAGTTTGAGCTAGGAAGGCAAGGAGATCTGAGAAACACAGTGTGTGTGAGGAAGCAGAGATAGCAAAAGACTGTGATTGAGAGAGAGAGAGAGAGAGAACAGCTAATTCGTGTGTAAGAGATAACTCATGCACAAAAACAGAGAGATTAATTTAATTTTTGTGTACGAGATAGTAAATTAAGAAATAGAGCATTGTCTTATGCAACATTATATTAAATTAACTTAATTTTGTTTTGTGTGGCATGCACAAAGTAATCAATCCAAGTGCGTAGGCCGTAGGAGATAACTCATGCACAAAATTAGTTAAAGTATTGCTAAGCAACAGTAGCAATACTAACCTCAATTGTAGTAGCATCCAAACATAAATTAGAAACTTTTAGAGTAGTTTTCGAGTAGTACTAATCTAGTACTAACCGGTGAAATTGTTGATTTAGCTTCTGATTTAGTTTTCGTGCAACTTCTTTAGGCTTGGGAGTAAAAACGGAGTGTATCCAATACGGAGCGGATAACGCTAAAACCTATCCGTGTCTGCCTCATATTAGGCGGATAAAAATATGGATACGGATGTCAAAATTTAATACCAAATATGTCTGTTTAGGATACGAAACCAATTGATTGATACGGATTTGGATGTGAATTCAATTACAGATGTGAAACAAAATTAATATATATTTACCAAATGAAGAGTCCGGCTACGGTGCTTTCGTAAGCATTTCAGACCGAAATGCTTACGGTACAAATTCAAAAATTCGTCATCCAAAATTTTAATGCAAATAGCTCATAATAATCTTGACATAATTAAGTATAATAAATATTTAAATTAACAACGATTAATTCAGACAAATTTATTGGTTAATATTTGTATAAAAACCATCATATGCAGATAAAACTTTTGGAAAGTAATGCTATTTTATTACAAAATATTATTAATGTTTGCTTATATTTTGGATACGGATAGTTCAGGTATCCGCCTAATTATACAATCTGAAAGATTCTATATCTATCCGCATTAGTGTTTATGGATACGGTACGAATACGAATACGGATAACTCATATTCAAATATGGATACCATTTTTATGGATAATATCCCGGATACAAAGCGGATTCGGATAGATAAAATCCGCTCCATTTCCACCCCTAAGCTCCTTGCAAAACTAGCTTAGGTAAGGTTTTTATGATTTTACCATCGTTTCACATGTTTGTTACTTGCATATAGAGGTGGCAAATTCCCGGGTCGGGTCGGGTTCGGGTTCGGGTCGGGTCAGTTTGACCAACTGGAAATGTCGGGTCGGGTCGGGTATCGGGTTGACGTCTGCCGGCATTTTTTCGGGTCGGTTCAGGTATCGGGTTGACGTCTGTCGGCATTTTTTCGGGTCGGGTCGGGCGGGTTTTTTGGGTTTGGTCATTTTTTGGTCGTTTTTGGTCATATTTTGCACCTCTATTCCCGGGTCGGGTCGGGTTCGGGTCAAACTTTGTCACCTCTACTTGCATAATTCATTGTCGTTATGCTGAAGTGTATATGGAAAGAAACAACTAATAGTTTGAGAATGACGACAATTTTTCTTAGAGGTGACAAAATCTTATCAGACCCAAAAAATCTGTCCGATCCGATCTGAAAAAATGCCGGCAGCCGTCAACCCGATACCTCACCCGAAATTGAGGATAATATTCAATGTTTTATGTATCATTTTAAAAAATCTAGAACAAATACTTAAAAATCTCCAAAAATGGAAAATTTTTGTGTGCTATAAGATTTTGATATGAAGAATTTATTGAGCCATATAAATCGAAATTTGGAGGTGATTTGATATGTTTTTAGATCTTGACTCACGAAGCAGCCCGTGAGTCATGACTCATTTTAGTAAAATTCTATATATACATATAGTCCGGCAACGGTTATATGCATATCACACTTTAGCTGTGCTATGGGCCTCGTTTATCCGTTTCTGGTGTCCAAATAGTCAATCTGAACTGCTCAACATAATTTTTATTTCAAAATCTACTTTCAAACCAAATCTTATAATTCTTACAATTTTTTTACTATTTTTAATGATAAGATGAAAATGACTAGATTCAAGGAATCTGGTTTATATAAAAATGATTTTCTCTCCATCCTTAAAAATAACAACAAAATTATAAAAGTATAAAATTTAGTTTTCTAGTAGATTTTGATGTAAAAATTACGTTGAGCAGTTCAGATAGACTATTTGGACACACTAAAAATGGAGATAAATGCCGTATAGCACAGTTGAAGTGTGATATGCCCCATAACCAGGTACAACCGATATAAAATTCAGAGTTCATAATATGTTCCCAGCTTCTTAAATTTATGGCAAGATCATCAGCGGCAAGTTTGCACTTCAACGGTTTAATTCAACCCATATAAATTAAGGAAACCAGGTACAGGCGTACAGCCCAATGCTGTCAGATCAGGTCCCAGCTGCTGAGAACTTGGAATTAATTTTTTGTCTATGTTTAAAATAAAAAAGAATTTAAAAGATATGTCCGGTCTAATAAGAATCACACGACTATACCTACTTTCTAAACATCACGTTCAGAAAGTCATCCCAGACGCCGGTGTTCAGTTTTATATACTTTCCAGAGCTAAAAAAATTTTGAAAAATTCCCCCCTGAACGCCAACGTTCAAACACTGACGGTCAGATGTCGATGTTCAGTTGGCAAAATAACGAACAAGAAGCATTTTTATTGCAGTTTTACTGCCTGAACGCCGGTGCCTAACCGCCAGCATTCAGAGGGAGTGTTCGGCAAATTTTTATAAGTCCCGGAAGTTGTACAAATCCGAACGCCGGCGTCTAGGATGACTTTCTAAACGTGGCGTTTAGAAAATAGACATAGTTGTGTTATTCTTATTAGACCGGGAATATCTCACGAATTCTTTTTTATTTTAGGTATAGACAAAAAATTAATTCGAGAACTTGACTGTTTTTTCTCAAAAAAAAAAAAAAAAAAACTTGACTGTTGGGCATTTATCAGTCCAAGTAATAAGCTGAACAGGCACATAATTGATACTGTACCAGTTACCCTGTACCAGTACGGAACTTGATGTGGAAACCATATTTAGGCATGGCAAAAAAACATTGAAGGATTACTCATTTGACCTTCTTAAGAACTGATCTGAGATCTAGGTGCTGACAATTTTTTTCTTCAATTTTAGATAGTTTATGTGTAGAATTATTAATTGTACTTTTAAACTTTGTGGATCCCCAATTACATGGAATGTTGTCAACTAATGTCAAGTAATCAGATCGATGGGCAGCAAAATAAGTATCAATATTCCAATCAAATTACCACAACACTAATACAAATATGAGTTATCTGACATGAGGTAAATTATAATACTTCCGTATTAAAAACCAGCCTTTGGTCTAGTGGTTAAGGGCGACGCTCTCCGTGTGAGAGGTCGTGGGTTCGAAACCCGGATGGAAAGTCTTTTATAGACATTTAAATTTGAGTGGCTTGACGCTCATCTTTGTCTCAAAAAAAAAAAAAAATGATACTTCCATATTACTAACATGCAAGACTTATCTTACATGAGATAAATTGCACATATATGTTCCATATATACTCAATGAAATCAGGACTGAAGTAATTGCTCTTAACAAATCACAGCATATGGTTAATTGAAGTATTGAACCATCCTCAAAACAAACATTTTTCCAATTACATAATCATTACACAGCTTAGATCATGTGGCGAGGATTGAAAATTTTGTAGGGCTCGGCAGCTGAAACACTAGTAACTTCAGGTATCTCTGTAAAAATATATAACAACAAGAAATTGTTTTCAGAGCATATATATATATATATAGTCTACAACTTTACATTTCTAAGTGTTTCATAATATTTTTTCAGAGAATCGCATTAATTTACATGAAACACTAGTATCTAATATCTTCATGTTTGTTTTTGTTTCTCCTTATTGCCTTATTTCCTATATTATTATTTATTTATTTTCGATTTAATGCTGGCAATTAATATCTTTTGATAGCGGGTTACCTATTATATATTGGTAGCTATCCAAATTATGGATTCCTCAAATTGTTCAAATTTTTTTTTTTGAAATAATAAATAAAACTGTTATTAAGAAAATCAATCCTCCTGTTCTAAAATATAACTTGTATTTAAATTAATATGTCTTAAAAAAGATCATAAAAGGTTGAAAGTAATAAAAGGATATCTGAAACTTACTCTTGAGTTCCTCGGCTTGTTCGGGAGTCAATCTTGCGGCAAATCCACTTACGACCTGACTATAGTGATAAATCAGAGCTTTCTTTGCAGCATCCTCACTTTTAAAAAAATATATATATGTAAATTAAAGAAAGTTAGATATATATATACTTATGTACCAAATGGAAGAAGAATTAAATATGATCCATAAATTAGAAGAAGATGCTTATATAAAATGGTCTTTTAAGAAAGATAATTTATATGAATCAAGATGTATGTGCACCACAAAAATTTTGAACGGCTAACATTACTTTGATCAAGCGGCTCACATTTAATATGAAACATAAAATGTTAAAGGTTTGAAGGGCAGTTAAGTAATTTTACTGCCCAATACTCCAGTAGATCTCTCAGATCAAAAGGATTCCCAAATGGGGAGTGCTATTTTGAGGGCAAGAATTGCTATTTTGAGGGAGGAGAGAACATTTTTCCTTCTATTACCAAATTTGTCCTCATTAATTCGTTCTACTAATTTTCACTTTGCTCTAGACAGAGAACTCCCAATAAATTTATTCTAGTAGTCAGGCTATTAATTTGCTTTGATCCTTTGAGCTATAAGATTGTTTGGCTTAACTCTTAGTCCATATTGTACAAGAATGAATTTTTTCTCTTCTATCAAAAAACAAAAAGGTCCGTGAATGTAAGTTGGGTTGGTAATATTTCTCTTGTGCTATTAATCTTTCATTTTAATTAATGAAATTAAATATTTTCAATTTGAATAAAACATAAAGTATATATTTAAATTTAAGTAAAAATATTGAATATTAAATTGGGTTTGGTTAGCACATATAACATATTTTATTGGGTTAGACTAATAGTCCCCCAACAAAAATCCCCCAGTTTTATCCCCCTACAATCGCAAGTGTCGAGTGTTTATATTTTTGAGGTGAGTGTTTATACTTATGAAGTAGGTATTTATATTTTAAGAGGTGTATATTTTCTGAATTACATATTTATATTTCGAATGTCGGTATTTATATTCTTAATTGTCTGCACAATGATTATACTTTTATACTAGGTGTTTATATTTTATAAGCCAGTGTTTATACTCATATTTTATAAAGCTTATGCGATGACTTCGTTGTCAGATTCTTTTATGTTGTCTTTATTTGTTGTCAGACACCAAAGTTTTACTTTCATACTAAGTGTTTATATTACTATGTGAGATGGTTATATTTTTTTTTCCCAAGTACTTATATATGTTAAGCATGTTCATAAAGTAAAATTTTTTAAATGATTTCACGGAAATAATGGAGCAACAATGGAGGCGTGACTTACACAAAATCTCAAAGAAAATAATGGTCTGAATGAGATCTCAAACAAAGAAACTATCTAAGATATCAAATGGAGAGATTTCCGGATCGAGATCGCAAACGGAGAGATCGTCGGATTGAAATCGACGGACGAAGAGATTGTCAAAACGAGATCCCGAACAGAGAAATCGTCAGAGCAAGACCGAGTACGAAGAGATGAGATGGTCGGATCGACATCAAGTATGGTAAGTTGGTCGCGATCGTCTTCGGCTATGGGAATTTTTATTGTATTGATCGAGAAGAGTACTACAGTTCGATTAAACGAAAAAAAAAATGTCGTGAGGACATGGTATAAAAATATTTTCACTTTAATTCAATTTGAACATGTAGTTATCACCGTCCATGATCTCTCCATTTTTGTGGAAACGGAGCGTTGCAAAGATCGTAAAAGGAATAATTGATGTACTAGCGAATGCAGAAAGGCAGAAGATCAGTTAAATTAGCGAAGTTGCTATATTAAGATGGGGGACGAAGTCGGGGTACAGGCTCCCGGGTATATCAAGATTTTCACTATTTTATTTACATTTTAAAGTTATATGCATAACAGATAAAAAGTAATTTAAATAGAAATAAGCCATTATTGGAAACTTTAATGATGAAAATAGTTTAACATACTAAGCATAACAAATATTTAACTAGAAAAATTAATTGTAAGTAAAAATTTTTTTACAAGATTAAGCTTATATAATTTTTTTATATACTTTTGAATTCTACACAGTTGTGTCTTAAGAAAAAAAAAGTAGTAAATTTAGTCGGTTAATTACACAAGCCTTTATCATTAAAATATTAATTTTAAATATATTTATTGTTCAAAACTCAAATATATAATATCCATATTATTTTAAAAAAAAACATCATCTTTTTTTTATTAAAAAATGTCTTAATAGCTTAAAATGAAATGTCAAAAAATAAATGTAGTACAAATGCAAATATTGCAGTGGAATAGTGGATCAATGATTAACTGTTATACAAAAAGAAAACTAATACAAGTAATGATATATGTCGAGCTTGGGATTTAGCTTAGTTTTATATTATCTTGATTTTACTTTTTTCTTATAGTTATAAGTTATTGTAACTTATGAATTATGATTGCATTTCGATTTATTTTTCTTTTTATGTTTCAAACTTGAAAATATAAATAAAACCCGTCGAACATTCTAGACCATTTCTTACCAAACACACTATTAAGATTCAATAAATGATTAAATATGGTGTTTTTAATAATTAAAAATAATATAATCCCATTGTAATGAAACACATATTGTATATATGTGTGTAAAAATAATTAACGTACGTGTACTTGAATAAGCCACTTATAATCTCATAGTTCAAAGCATTAGCTAAAACCACCGTGTAAATAATTACCGTGTAACCTTTTAAAGCTAATATAAAGAAAGTAATTAATGAGGGCAAAATTGGGAATAGAAGAAAAAATATTTTCTCCTCCCCCAAAATAGCAATTTGTGCCCTCAAAATAGCACTCCCCTTCCCAAATTCACGGTAGTGTGATTCGAATTTGGAGCCGAATTAAATGTCATGAGGCAGGCAGCACATTTCTAAAGTCTGACTAATAAATACGAACATAATTAAATCAAGGAAATTAATTTAAAGCCTTACAGGTCTGGATGCGGCGCACTAATTTAATAAGGATTTTTGGGGATAAACATTTATTTAATGCATTGTAGGTTGATTCAATAAGTTATAGAAGAAAATTAAGTTTTGTTTGATAAGAATTTGTTTCGTCGGATATATCAAAATGACTTATTTTCTTAAGCCTTTATTATTATATTATTATTTTAAAATATGCGCTGTATTATTATTATTCTAGAATCATTTTGAAAAATCCAAATTAAATACTTAGAAATCTATTATCATCATCATCATCATCATCATCATCATTATTATATAGTCATTTTCAAAAATCCAAATTAAATATTTAGAAATCTTTTTTTTTTTTTTTTGTTTTGCATCACTAATATTTTTATATGAAGTGCTTATAAAGAATTATAATTCAAAATTTTGATATTGCAAAATATAAATTCACCATCTATTAGCTTATCTTTTCTCCAAATTGTTTCTTGTTTGACTTAAAATCTCCGATAATTCCTTGATATATTGCTCACATAATATTTCTTACAAATACAATTCTCAAATATATTGTTAGTACAATAATTGATATTGATTTAGAAATCGTCAAATAAGAAAGAATATTTAGAACAACAAAAATAACTAACCATAACAAGTTATTAAAATTAGTCACTTTTATATGGATACTTTGAATAATTTAATATTTGAGGAAATTGGACAGTTTCGTGTTGCCATTTTTCTTATTAATTTCAAAACAAAATTTATATTTAAGTATATGATAATATATAATTAGCCTGTATGGCTTAATTATTGATGATTTGATATGTTGGTTCATATATATCAGGATTAATATATTGTACATGTACAAGAGTAATTTGATGTACATGCGTATAGTGATTGATTTTGTTACAATCTTGACGATGCTTATTTTGACAATCTTAAATAATATATATATATTTTTTTAAAAAAATAAAAGTACTTCAAAAATCTTAAAAAATGGAAAAAAGAATTTTAGATGTATAATTCAACTTATAGATTGATAGTGTTTTGAAGTTTCAATCAATTTTTATATTGTTTAATAGCTCATCAAAATTATGTACTTTTAAAGGTTGTAATTTAATGATTTTTAATGAACCATCATATAACACTAAATTGAAATTATATTTAATAAAGAGTGAGGCTATGGTACTATTAATAGTACAAATGGTCCGTACTACGGCTCAATATTATGATTTTTAAAGTTTAATTGATTGATCCAAACAGCTCAATGTGATCTCCATATGTTAATATAGTTCTAGACCAAATTTTATATTTTTTAAAATTTTTTAACTATATATTTTAATATATAGAAAAATAACATTTTGAATGGTCTATAATGTTTATATTAAGTCATTTTCTAATTATCTAAAAAAATAATAAAAAAAACATCAAAAATTATAAAATTTGGTCTACAGTGACATTTATATATGAAGATCACATTGAGTGGTTTGGATCAATCAACTGAACTTTGAAATTGATAATATGGAGCCATAGTACCGACCACTTTGTACTATTAATAGTACCATAGCCTCACTCTTTGATAAAATCATATACCAATATAGTTCAACAGATCTTATATATATATATATATATATATATATTTTAGTTACAATTGACTCGTGCTAACTAAATGCTACATCCTTCCATCGAAATTATCTGAAAGTTATTTTCATAAACTTAGACATGATAAATTTTATTGAAGCTTTAAATAAATATGTATTTTGTAAATCTTAACCTTTATTCTGTATGGAACAAATGCATTAAATAAGAGAATATATATATTGGAATGGCTTACGGAGCCATTCCATGAGCGTACAACTAAAAACATATCTAATATCTCCAAATTTTGATTTATATGACTTAGTAAATTTTTTATATCAAAACCTTATGGGATACAAAAACTTTCATTTTTTAAAAAACTTAAATATTTTTGATATTTTTTATAAGTGTTACATAAAGCATTGATTAGTTTGTTGATATTGTATAGTCACTTTTAAAAATCTTAAACAAATACTTAACACTTTTTAAAATGGAAATTTTTTGTATCCCATAAGATTTGGATATAAAGAACTTATTGAGCCATATAAATTGAAATTTTGAGGTAGTTTTTACATATTTTTGGATAAATAGATGTGCGCTCACGAAATGGCTTTGTGAGCTTAATTTTTGCACAACTTACACATGATTTGCATAATTTTTTGGAGGTTCGAAAAGTTTGAAATGTTAATCAAATCTTAAATAATAATAACTTCTATTTTAATTGATATTCACAATTAATCATTAAAGCTACTGTAATATTCCATCATCCAAAAATTAATAAGGAATGTATATATTATATACTTCAACAATGGAACCTTTTCCATCTTGAGCCCAGCAAGATATTTTATATTTTTTTTACCTTATTATCTACCCGAAATCAGAGAAATGTTATTTTCAATATCTGCTGATTTATGTAATACTATTTTTTGGAGTGAGGTCTCGATTCACAGTTCTAGTTTTGTAAAAAATAAACTCGGCCTTTTAATAATATTTTTGATTTATTTCAAGCAAATTTAAAAATAATTTTTTTAAAGCTCCAAAAATTGAATCCTGAATTTTTTTTTTTTTATGTGAAGGATTTGTTGAAAATCATAAATTAATTTTTTGTATGTGGCATGTTATAATTTGGGACATATGGATATTGGACGGAAATGCAAAGTTTTGCACAATAGTCTAACTCAAAAAAATATTAAGGTTGGAAATAATTTCTAGGTGATCCTGATCTTGAATTTAATATTTAATTTTACTTTTTTTATAGTTATCCAAGAAATCTTAATAATACATGTCATATGCATAATAAAATTAGAATCCATCCCAATAAATATTCATACATATAAATGATAATAATGTAAACACATATTTTTTTTTTGAGCTCATCAATTTTTATTATATACACATATTTTTTTTATATGGTTCCATACTCTATTAATATCATATTCAAATAAATTATGTATATATGATATCATATTATATTATTATATGCTTATAAAAGAAACACGTCATTTTATTTTTATGAGGAAACAATAAAGTTGAAGAAATGGAGAGACAATTCACGAAGAAATGGAGAGAGTAAATTGATAAAGTTGAAGAGGTAATCAAGAGCATTCAATGGATGCAAAAACCAAAGGATCTTGACAATCACAGGAAGAAGAGGAACGCATTGTCAGATTTTTAATGCAATGAATATGTATCCATTTCCCCAAAATATCCTTTCTCCATCTAACGGTTCACATAACTTTCACATTTTTCAAAAAAAAAAAATTGGTGCACTGTATCTTGACTCAATATATATATAACTTAATTTCTTATAATTGTTAATAGATCGTACATCTCAGAATTGTACAAAACGTGTTATTAAGTTAATATTTTTTTGTAAAAAAAAATTCAATCTCTTTTATATGATTTATATATGGTAAAAATGTCACACAACAGAGTACATAACAATGTTGGTAAATTCTGAAAATAAATCGTCATTTTACCATGTTCCTAAAAGTTCAAACCATTTTGCTAATGAATAAACAAGTTTGAATTGCATCAAACTTAATTTGTACATTATCCTTTTTTATTAAGATGCACATTCAAATTCAACTTTTGATTTAAATCAGCAATTGCAAAAAACTTTCAACAGATTGCAATACCTTAAGATATCTAAAACGTAATATGTACATTAAAAATTTGCTTATATTTATGTTCAACTGATGATGGATCAAATTAAAAGACCTTTTTTGATAAAAGAGTTCACAGAAATTGACCATAAATGATGGATCAAAAAGGGTGCAACAAACCTGCCAAGAACCTTCGATAGAGCGCCTAATTGGTACGTCTCACAACTCATGCCGTCGGGTGTTTTGTGCAGGTACACCAGGTAAGGCTTCTGCTCTGAAGCCATTGTGATAGGAAGTGCAAAGAAGAAGAGCAGAGCAGATAGAAAGATGAAGAGGATAGATGTGTTCTTCATTTTTTTTACAAAAAAATTAGGTCAGAATATCTATGATTGTTTTTCCCCTTTTTTTTCTTTATAAGGGTTGAAGACTGAGGAACCTTTTCTTTTCCTTTTTTAGTTAATTTTCTGTTTTATTTCTGGTGGTTGTGAGTAATTACTACTGTAATTGAACGATACAAATTTGTAGTATATCAAAGTTAATTGGGAGATATACTTGAAAGATTTACAATTTTTGTATCTATCAACAACACAATTTTTTTCTCTTCTTGTAGTTATTTTTTTCATTGTTATTTTTCTATTTTTACCAGGGAAAATGCTAAGGAGATACAATTGTTTCTCCCTTCGCTGATGCAGCATTATTTAGCTAGCTATTTAATGTGCATATTGTTTGGGGAAACTTGTTGTGTCCATTGATGGATGGTCCATTATAGACACAAAGTGTCACGTGGTGGGTCACACTTGTTACAGTGTCTATGATGGACAGTCCACCAATGGACACAAGGTATAACCCGTTTGTTTGATTGTTTTTTTATGCAAGATAATGTGTTTATTATGCATACTATACATCTTATTATGCAAGATGCCAAGATCTATCATAAGTGGTGAGCAAAAGCGGAGCTATTGATTCATGATCCCTTCGCATTTTCGCAATATGTAATCCCGGTTCAGCTAATTTTGAGCCGGTCCATAACCCTTTTGTCCATCTTACTGCTCTTCTTCTCTTTCAGTTTTTATTTTACTCTTGCTATGCAAGCTATATTCTTGCTTCTAATAAAAGGAGATTAAATTTTTTGATTTGAAAGTTCTATCTTCACCAAAGAATAAATCTCAGCCGTTAATTGTTTACTTAGATTGATCACCACCACCGTTGACGTACATTAATATCCCATCCATTAAAATTTAAGGCCTATATTAGTTTCTTCACAATGAATGACATTTTGGCCCTTTATTATAAGATATAATAATTTTAATCAAAAGCAATGTGTGAACTCTTTATTAGTAGCTTATTATGCATGTTATCTAACTTGTTATACATGTTATATATACTAGAAGCGTACCCACGCATCGCGACGGGGAATTTCAATTTTTATTTAAGCTAACGATATAATGATGAATTGTTTTTTCAATATCTGAAGAATAAATTCATGCTCTTTTATATGTGCACAGACTTTCACGTAAGCATAAGCTGAAACTTTATCGATTCAATCCGTGAGAGTGTGTAATTTAAAGCAGTGGCTATTTGAGTACTGAGAGGGAAAATTTTTCTCTATTTGATGAAAACCGTAACCAAATGGACGAGTCCAATTTTTACATGCTTTTTATAATTGTATAGATAGGATATGTTTAGATGGTCTGGAATAGTGCGAATTTGAGAATAGTACTGTTGTTCCCAAGGAAATGCAATCCAAATAAGTTTTTGCTAACCTGAACAGCTAAAGAATGGTGTTGTTCTGCTAATCCAGCAAATACTTGGAATAGCAAATTAGCAAGTTTGGGCCGAGAGAGAGAATAGACAAACATTGGTTGAAAATATTATTTTATTCATCTCCCATCTTTTTCTCTAACTTACCTCGGGAGAAATGACATTTTATTTGCCGTGCTCCTCCTCTATATATCGGACGATAGATGAAGGTATTGTTGTCGTTGACGATTCCATCGTGCTCTCTTTGTCACAACGAGTTGATAGAGATCTCATTTGCCGGTCTTTGCTCGACTCTTGTCAGATGTCTTTAAATTCCATCTTCTCATTGTCCTTCAAGTCTTCCAACGGAGATGTGTGCTATTTCCTGTTAGGGCTTGAGGATGGACTTCAATGGCGTTGGAACTAAATGGAAGCAATAAGCTTTGATTGTTGATTGTTAATTATGTGCATTGTTTAATTGTGTAGTTCAATGAAATATTATTATTTAAAATTAGCAATTGTCATTTGATTCTGAGTGAAGTTCTACTTGGTTGTTATGCTTCGTCCACAAATCCACATCTATAACAAGTTTTTGTTGTCAGATGCCATTAATAATTATTAAAAATCAAGCTGAAGTGTTTAATTTTACCAATTGCATAATTAATGTTTCAGTTAAGCATGAATTTTAATGTGCCAAACGCCAACGTAAAGAGTTTTATAGGAAATTATTAAAAAAAATAAGAGTTCCATTGAGAAAAAAAGATAGTCATTACTTTATTGATTTTTTTTCATCACTATTCTAAATATACAATCCAAACAACATTTCTACCATTCGGAATAGCACCACAATTTTACTATTTTCAAGCTAATCTCAAAATCACTATTTCTTTATTAATCTCACTATTTCTCTACTTTTGCACTAATCTTTGCACAATCCAAACGTACCCATAGTTTATTGTGTAAACTAATGATTTTATTATGGAACTCATTCTGTACAACACCTATTGACTTTACGCAACTTATATATTTCATTGTGCAACATATAGACTTTATTGTGCAAATTATATATATTTTATTATGTAAATTTAGTTTGTACAATAATCCATGTGGTGTGCATACTTTTTAGTTTAGTCCCTCTAATACAAGATAAATTAATTGGCTATTGTGCATTATGTATAGTGAATTATATATACAAATTACACCGATAGACGTATAAAGTATTCCAATAATACAATACAACCACCAGCAGGTGGCTTCCTTTTTTTGTGGGAGGGTATTTAGACATACGGTACGAGGTTGAGGTTGGAACCAATAATTGGTAATCATTTTGAACTTCCGTATTTATAATTAATTAATTATCTGAATTACTCAACTAACTAACACTTAATTATTGAAGAATGTGCATAGTTGACTATTGCGTAAATGTGATATGCACACATTTGCTGTTCAGACTTCAGAGCATGCATTATTCGCACTCATGCTGATTTTTTTTTTTTTTTTATTGGTGACAGAACACTCAAGATTAAAATTAAATGGCACATTTAGACTTAGTTAACATTTCGATATGAAGAGATACATCTTGGAAAATATAAGAATAGTTCACCCTTATCTATTCCATGTTTTTTAAAACAAAAATTATCAAAAAGAAATTGGGATAATTTCAGAATGATATTCGACTTTGAGCACACATTAGAAGCACTCTTTTTCTGGTATATTCAAAGGTTCAATTAATTGTCAAAAGCACTTTTTTTCTCATACTCTTATTATTTTCAGGGTCCTTAATTAATAAAAATTAATCTTATGGATTCTTTTTGTTTAAAAATACATTACATGCTTCTAATGTGAACTTGTTTAATTAAAATACTTTACTCATCCACTAAATAATTTGAAAGCTCCACCAATCAAGTTCAATGACCTCCCTATACACACACCTTTTAATATTAATGAACATCACATTAATTTACAACCTCCAAATATTTTTATATGAACATTTTCAATGCAGTCAGTGTCAAAGAATTAATAGTAATAGTAATGAATGTTATTAGCACTACAAAACCAATAAAATAATCAATCAAAGTTTGACGCAGCACTCCTGTTAGTTGCCAAAATAGGAGCATATATATGATTTAACTAAAAAAATGTTATGTTGATTGATCAAATCATCTATGTGGTCTCACCTCAGATGTAACTTTTCTAGAATAAACATGGCATTAAAAACAAAAAGAGAGTTCGTTAAAGACTTTAGACTTGGTTAAATGTTAAGTGAGGTCCTAACATATACAATAAGTCAAAATCAGAGACCAAATCAACACTTCATTTTTCTTTTCAATACAAGTTGCGGTCTATAAGGTAGAAGTTCCTTCCAATTCCATCATCATACATTGAAACATTAAAAACTTTCAATCATTCAGAGGCATCAGCATCTATCAGAAAATAAAATTAGAGAAACAAGTAGAGTCCATCCATATAAAGTAGGCCACCCATCTACCCCTCTCACTCACCCATAAGCTTACCACAATTGCATAAATATTAACTAGAAATCGTAGTATATATGTTTACTGAAAAATAATATCTATTAATCAGAAAAATATAAATATATACTGAAAAATGATATTTCTTTATTGAAAATACGGTAGACCGGTGGATAAGTAAAAAGAGTGGACGCTATCTACTACTCAAATAAAAATATTGAAAGTCCCAAGTTAAAAAAAAATGTGCTGACTAATTGACTTTTTCATACAAACACCGCCTTTGTTGACTTGACTGAAGGATGACCTCCACCACCCACTTCACACGGCTCCTTTAATGTCCTCATAATCACTGGCTGCTCACTGGGCCCCGGTGCTGCTAATTCTCTTAATTACAGCCGTTCAAAGTTGGTCTGGTATGATGATGTCCCATCCAACGGTCAAAAGAAATCGTAGCAATTGTCAATTACCGTGCTGAATCCGGCACACTGCACACGAGCAGAGCAAAGTCTCTCAGTCGAGTGAAAGTGAAACCCAGTCCTCTCTACTTATTCCATGTCTTAGTTGACTGACAGTAGGACCAGATGAACTATATAACTTTCTGTATTGTGGAACCCACTGTTAAGCTACATGCGATACGAAATTAAGCATAGAAGTAGGCACAGAAATCCCATTCTCCGTCAATTCAGCCAACAATCTCTGCGCAGTATGCCAACCGCGTAGACATGGTACACTACACTTATCATCCCCTAGGCCAGTTCACTCTTCACTGCGAGCCAACCTATGAACGGCTTATCAAAGACCAGGTGCACCATTAACTTTCTCCTTTCGCGGACTTTTCTCACTTCCACCAGTGCTGCACAACTGGATGATTTCCCACGTACGCGCGGTGTATAACTGCTGCACTGAGATCTACACTTCAGTGTTCAGAAGTTCCAACTTCGGTCTATGGACAAACTCGTGATCACTTGATCAGCATTTTCCTTCACTTCCTTTCTTTCTTTTGTTTCTTTCAGTCTCACCATTACACAGTGAGAGGTCAAGTCTTCTTCCCTCTTAATTTCTCTCTTTCGTCAATCTGATCATCTCCTCGGACTCCTCTTCTTCCTTCTCTCTGAGATGGGTTTCACCATTTAAACTACACCTTCTCACAGAGAGAGATATTGAGAGAGGTGTAACCAACCAGCCAGAGATGAGTTAGCTGAGATCAATCACTGAATTGAAGAACAACAACTCATAATCTTGTTCTTTAATTTGTGGGTTCTCTCTACAAGTGTCAAAGATGCAACCTTTTAATGCGAACAATCCAGGTTTCTGTCTGTTTTTCATCTTCTTCCTCCTTCCCTTTCTTGGTAATTCAGCTGACATACCACTTGGTTCAACAATATACCCGCTGAATTCCTCCTCTTCATGGAGTTCCCAAAGCCTGACCTTCACTCTCTCCTTTGTGGCCTCCCAGACCTCACCCAACCTCTATTACCCTGCCATACAGTACTCTTCCGTGCCGGTTTGGTACCCGCCGGGCCCGCCGCTCGTCGACTCTGGCGGGTCGCTCCGGCTCCTCCAATCGGGCAACTTGGTGCTCACCAATTCTTCCGGTTTCACTCTCTGGCAGACCTACACTTCATCCCTTGGAATAACCTCGGCGTCCTTGCAAGAAAACGGTAACTTTGTGCTTAAGAATTCGAGTTCTTCGGTGTGGCAATCGTTCGAGAACCCGACGGACACGATTCTGCAGCTACAGAATTTCACTCTGGGCCAAACCCTTGTCTCAAATTCATACTCCTTTTCTCTCCTGGCAACCGGGAACCTCACTCTCAAGTTCAACAACTCCAACACCTCCAATAGTTCCATTGTATACTTCAACAACGGCTATAACGCCACGTACTCGCAGAGCCAGAACATCACCTCGCCGGTTCTCTCCTTACAAACTAACGGTATAGCTCAAATTTACGATCCGTCTGTTAACTCGACCGTGGTTATTGCTTACAGCGACAACTACGGCGATACCACTAACATGCTTCGGTTCTTGCGGCTCGACAATGATGGTAACTTTCGGGCTTACAGTGTGAATAGTGGATCAACCGTTTTACAGGCACAGTGGTCGGCGGTGACTGAGCAGTGCAACGTGTTTGGCTACTGCGGCAACTATGGTGTCTGCACTTACAACGATACAGCTCCGAATTGTATCTGCCCGTCCGAAAATTTTGAATTCACTGATCCGTCCAATCCGAGAAGCGGGTGTAAGCAGAAAAAGGATCTGAGCGAGTGCCCCTCAAATTTTACCATGCTACCATTGGAGAACACGCAGTTTTTAACTTACCCGCCTGAGGTTACAAGCGAGCGGTACTTCGTGGGTTTAACTGCATGCCGTCAGAACTGCCTGACGGGGGCGTCGTGCATTGCTTCAACAGCTCTTGGCGACGGATCTGGTCTGTGCTATTTGAAGGTGACAAACTTCATTAGCGGGTATCAATCGGCCACCTTGCCTAGCACATCTTATGTTAAGGTATGCCCGCCGGCATTACCAAACACGCCTCTTTCGAGTTCGAGTTCAAATGGGGGATCCTCAAATGTACGCGCTTGGGTTGTCGGGATAGTTGTGGTGGGGACAATCATTGGCTTGGTGCTTCTTGAGTGGGGCCTTTGGTGGTTGTTTTGTCGCAACAGCCCAAAGTATGGCGGATCACCATCCGGTCAATATGCCCTCCTCGAGTACGCATCAGGTGCTCCTGTGCAGTTTTCTTATAAGGAGCTGAACCGTGCCACGAAAGGGTTTAAAGAGAGGCTGGGGGCGGGTGGGTTCGGAACGGTGTATCGTGGCTTGGTGAATCGGATCCTGGTTGCAGTGAAGAGACTCGAGGGAATCGAACAAGGCGAGAAGCAATTTCGCATGGAGGTGGCGACTATTAGCAGCACCCACCATCTGAATCTGGTGCGTTTAATTGGGTTCTGTTCTGAAGGGAGGCACCGGCTGTTGGTATATGAGTTCATGAAGAACGGATCCCTTGATGCGTACCTTTTCGGGGACGGGAAGCACTTGCCATGGCCAACCCGTTACAGCATTGCTGTTGGTACAGCCCGTGGTGTGACATACTTACACGAAGAGTGCCGTGATTGTATAGTGCATTGCGATATCAAGCCTGAGAACATTTTACTTGATGAGAATTTCAATGCAAAGGTGTCTGATTTTGGTCTGGCAAAACTGATAAGCGCCAAGGACCACCGGAACCGCACACTAACAAGTGTTCGCGGGACCCGTGGGTACCTGGCACCCGAATGGCTAGCAAATTTACCAATCACATCCAAGTCGGACGTGTATAGTTACGGCATGGTATTGCTCGAGCTTATAAGTGGTCGAAGGAACTTCGACGTGTCAGAGGAGACCGGGCGAAAGAAGTTCTCGGTGTGGGCTTACGAGGAGTTTGAGAGGGGTGATTTCGCAAAAATACTGGATCAAAGAGTTGTTTGTGTAGATTTGGATATGGAGCAAATCGAAAGGGCTCTGAAGGTGTGTTTCTGGTGCATACAGGAGCAGCCTTCCATGAGGCCGTCGATGGGGAAGGTGGTGCAAATGCTAGAAGGAATCATGGAGGTCGAGGATGCCCCGCCACCCAGAGTGCCGCTCGAGATGAGTCTGAATGTTGCAGGTGGAGGTGATGCCGACGTTCCAAGATCGTTCTTGATGTTTGCTGCATCAGGTATGGCGGCAAATGCGAATCTGTCACCGGAGTCGGTTTTGGGGGAGGATGTTGAATTGGCCAGTGATGATAGAATAGAAAATTAAGACTTATTTGTTTAATTTTCCTTTTTATTAATTACAAAAAGATGCTGCATGCAATCAAGATTTGTAAATACAAATAGGTATATATGTTTATATATAATTTTTTTTTTTATGCAATCATGTTTTTGCATTGTTCTTTTTAAGCATTGAGAGGGTTTTCTTGTTATTAGGCTTATGTAAATTTTGGATAAATATGCAAATTGATGTCTGAATTTATTGTAAGGATATCAAATTCTTTTTACTGTTATGTATGCAAAAGAATTCCGTAGATCCTTTGCTATACTTGAAAGAGTAGCCTCTCTATTCTTTTGTGCCCTGAAAGTTTGATCCATATATGAATCCACATTTTAAAATTTAAATAATGAGAAAAATCTTGCGTCCATACATGTATAAACATACAATAAATGTAACATATACACCCTGAAATGTAATAGATACATCCTGAAATATAACCTAGAGACTTTTTTATGGACGCTAGGTATTAACTAGAACATCAGCGATGACTCCATTAGAGAATATGTTATTTTGTTCAATATAACTATAAACGAGAACAGCAGTTGAACTGACAAAAGTCAGTGCTTACTGGCAAACAGTAATGATATATATATACATTCTCTGAAATAAATTAACATCAAATGGTTCCATAGTGTAGTGGTTAGCACTCCAGACTTTGAATCTGGCGACCTGGGTTCGAATCCCGGTGGGACCTTTTCCCTTTTCTTTTTCCCCCCTTTTTATGCTTCTCAACCGTGAAATATAGATTGAGGGTAAGATGATCCAACATGGTGATTAATTAGGATCTATCTATGTGAAGTAAAAGCCTACTACTAACATTTTGTATTGAACAAATTTACAGGTTTTATCATTCACCTCAATAACTCAATCAGCTCCTTTTTTTTTTCCTTTTTTTTTTCCTTTTTTTTTTCCTTTTTTTTTTCCTTTTTTTTTCCTTTTTTTTTTCTTTCGAAATAGTATACTTAGTAAATATCTAAGTGATCAAGTTTCGCAGTTTGTTTATGTTATCCTTGCCGTTAATGTTGTCTAGTTTCAAGTCCGGTGGTTTGTCTTCTTGGTCGGAGCTGGATTGCTTCCTGGGTCGCCTCAACTGAAGGGAGAGGAGGTTTGATACCTCCTGTAAACCTCCCCATTTCTCCAGTGCCCGTGCAATGTCGTACCTTCCTGTGCAGTAACAAGCATCAACAAGGCAAACTATTCAAGTTAACTATGCAAAAATATTGAAATAAAGAAAAAAGAAATAGACAGAAACTAAACACCACAACATTAAATTTATTTTGGCCAAAAATGGAAATGTTTCAAATTACCGGCACGCTCGAATGATTTTCGGCTTGGCATATACATGGGATCCATTCCCCAATTTCTCTGGAATCTTCTAATCTGAAAAAGTGAACAAACCAAGCATATACATCTATTTACTTCCTCTTATAATATATATAACTTGTTGTAATTCGAGCAGGTTCAAACAGCTCATAGTTATAAGCAACAGTTTCAATTTTTAAGACTTAAAAAAAACATAGAAAGGATATATTAGTACCTCTAAATGCAAATTATCCAAACTATCCCAATAACCTCTTGGCTTTCTATCTTTGTATGCCAGAGACAAATTCATCAACCCGGCTACTTTTCTAAAACCACCCATTTTAGTTATTGCCTTCTCCATATCCACCCTCCCGTGTTGCCTTAGTTGTTTTCTCATGGGCATGAATCCATCTTGACCATATGCTGAAATGAACCCAAGAATTTCTGATTTTAACACCTCAAAATCGGTTTGCAAACCTAGCACTCTTGGTCTTTGTGAATTGGTTCTTTTAGAAGGTTGGAAAATAGAGACTTGGTCAGATAGACTCTTTTGGAGAAATTGTATGCTGTCAGGATCAGGTGTGATTGGTACAACAGCAGTATCAATTGAACCGGTCTTATCAAGTTCTTCTTTTTCTGCATAATCACGAATTGCACAGAGGTTTGACGGCAGATCTTCATAGATGACCTAAATTTTGAACAGAATAAAAAGGAAAACCATTTATAATATTAATCAGAAGTGACTTCTGTCAAACAGTGATTGGTACAGTAAAGAACATACAAGTGGAGTTTAGGAACTTTTTTATTTTTTTCCTTCTTTTGCCGATAATAGAAAAAACTTTTCTTGGCATTCATTAAATTAGCTTCTATGAAGAAAACATTTCCAGTCCATACCATTCCACATTTGGGGAAATGTTTTAGTTAAGCTCCTTTCCACCAAAAGTTCAGTTTTGAGTCCATACAATGCAATATCAATGGAAACGATAAGCTTAGAGCAAGTGGCACTGACCAAAATAGAGGCTAGATATAATTTTGGATTTTGAGCCTTTTGAGCTACTCAAAAAAAAATACCATCGCAGAATGGTGCCACTCAAAATTCATAAAAGAAGGTATAAGCATTTTGAACCTTAAGCACAACAACCAATCTAACTGCTACGTTTATCTAACTCAACACTTGTTTCTGTAGCAACTAGTCTACAAGCCTCTTTCAATATGCTGACCTACTCAGATCAAATATCATAATGTACTGGTCGGTTACACAGGAACTAATTTGTTGCGTACCTCTTCAACGATGGCTTCTGATAGTAAAGTATCTCGGTGTATCTTTGTCTCAACCATGTATTTCAACAAGGTATGACGATCACCCAACTGTTCAAGCCGCCACCTAGTCAGGATAAAAAAAAAACGACCCTTACCATCAATAAAAAATGATCACATTAAAATTCCTTACAGATGTTTTGTTGAGTATAGTTATTTGGTACTTAAAATTCTTACATACCGTCCTTGAAAGGAGTCAAAATCTCCCTCAACTTGTTCAAAGCTTATTTCTTTCTCTAATTCTTCTTCCAAATCAAGTACTACTCGTGCATGGAGTACCATGTACAACAATCCCTTGCATCCTTCCTGCAGAAATTGGCAGTTTTAATAATATCCTGTACCAGCTAGTACAATAATCATTATATTGCAAATAAAGAATAAGCTTGACACTGAGCAGAGAAGGGGTTATGGTTATTTAATATTTATTATACCTGAAGGATGCGAACCTTGTTATTATCCCGGAAGAGCACTTTGCTAATTGCTAAGTTGGGTACAATCCTGTTCAATAACATATTGTCAGAATCCTACTAAAACAATAAATGTTAATAATTTCAAGAAAGGAAGACATCTCAGAAACTCAGTAACTGAATAAATTAACATTATACTCAGGTAATTCTTCGTATGCCGTTAACACATTCCACACTTCCCTAACCGGTGCCTTCACAGTGATGCAAGCATAAACACATCGGTGGGTCCCACCATTTTCCTTCAGTATAAAGATAAGACATAACTATATCAACGCATGTTGCTAGTTTGTAATATTAATTACGAGGTTCAAAAGTAAAACGATACTACAGAAATCACTCATCACTCATATCCATTGCAAGAAGATTCATACTGTTATATTTCAAACACTTTTAACCTAGCTTCATTTTTAAAAATCAGAAAATGACCATTTTGCCATAAATTTTATAATATCAGTAGAAGCGGGTCAGTCAAACTTACCACTTCAGACTAAAAAAGCACATTCTGCTTAAAACCTTCTTAATTTAATTTAACCTTTATAATTTCACTTTTCTTTTTTTTTTTTGACAAAGTGAAATTTTATTATCACCCCCTTCCATTTCTTTGTGGAAGGATAATTTCACTTCTCTTAAAACAATAGAAGTGGCTCTAGTTGGATTTCATTTCTACCTACCCTTCTTATTTTGAATTTGTAGCTCTTAATTGCTTACATATTGTTTTGTAAAGTGCAAATGGACTACTGAGCACACTTGCCCAATAAAACTTCTGCTCTAGAGTTAAATGGTAACACCATAGGTTTATCATCATCATGATAAAATGACAAGTACTTCACAAAAGTTCAGGGGTAATAGGTACTTCTATAAAATATGAGCTTGGCATTTTGTAAAAAATCCAATATGAAATTAGAGTTTTAGATGATTGAATATTACCAAAAGTCCATCAAATCTGCGAAGATGTATCTCATCTACCACACAAGGTTTATCAATCCTACAGCAATTTCCATAAACACCCCATTTCTTCCCACTTAATGACCCGTCAGCTTTGAGATCTGGGACGCCATCCTTTCTTAAGCCAGAGATGTCCTTAAGATCAGAAACAGGCCCCTTCAGATCTATGGCAGTGCCATTTATGCCGGTGATTTCTTCAGATTTTCTTTCTGCCCAGAAAGCCAAGGCCTCAAGGTTTATTGGAAGGTCCGATCTAATTATTCTCTCCAGAAAAATTGCTGGGAAGTGTAACCTTGGTATGACATTTACCTCATATGATAATTTTGCTGTACCGGGCCTGTTTCATTAAATTCAAATAAATAACAATGAGATTTAACACAGTGAGGAAAGGACAAGATACAACTTTAGAACAGACCATTCTGGTGACTCTAAAGGAAAAAAAAAATTGATATGAACCTCTTTTTTTAGGCTATACAAACTCCTAAAATCATTCATATGTACAATCAATATTTATCACAAGATTGTACCTACTTTTCACTCTGGATAAGATTTATAACTCAATGCGTCCTATTTCATATGATATTTGTCATTTCTGTTCAACATTGGAGTGGTAAATAATATGCAAATACAAAAGTTAACTCTGATTTAGGAGAAAAGTTTTTATAATTGAAATGTGTAAGGAGTTCTTGCTGATCTGTGCTGGTACCATCACCGGTGACTATGGTTGGTTGCTACAAGCAGGTTATGCACAAGTTCGAACACGAACTGTTGCCTAAGAAATCCAATAAAGGTAATAAATAAATGAATTGATTAAAGGCACCTTGTACCGGGTTGGACAGACCACTTTCCTTCAAACTTCTTGAAATCCCCATCAACCATGGAGAAACGGAGCTCACGGCCATTAGCCTACACACTCACAACAAACTGATGTTACAACATCCAACTAAATTCTCAGTTTTAACTACCTAATCAGCTCCATGATCAAATATAAATTTACCGAGTTGGGTATCTCCTGAAGATCCAGAACAACTCTCGCCTCAATGTGCCAATACAGCGCTCGTTGTAGCCCTCTCTGTTCCAACCATATCCTCCCTTCATGTGGACATGGTATCCTTCCACTGTCACAAAACCCAACATTACCAAAACTTTTAGGGGCATTTTTCATAACAAAAAAGGGACTCAAGATTAAATTCCATAAAATTAAACAAAGGTTTTTACCTATAGACAAGATTGGGAATGAAATCAGCCAGTTTTTCATAATCAGTGAGCACACTCCAGATAGAATCGACATCGGCATTGGCAACAACGGAGGCATGAACGGCTCTCTCGCGCCACGAAACCACATGCACCTCGCACCGCACGTGGCCCGGCTCCTCCTCCTCCTCCTCCTCCTCCACTCCCTTCTTCCTCCTCTTGCCTCCTTCCTTCTCCCCCTTCCTCCTTCCAATGTTGGGTCGGTTGGGATCCCTCTGAGCTTTGGTCACACCGACCAAAGGCGCCAACTTGGGTCCTGCAGGTTCGACCCGGACAAACACATTGTTGTTGGGTGAGAGGGAATGGTCATGGAGGAGATTGCGTGTTGGGTTTTGATGCAGGGATAGAGAAGTGAAGGAATGTAGAGCTCTCATGGAGATGGAGGTAATGGGGAGTGAACTGAGGGGAAAGGGAGGAGGAATGTGAAGAGAGACGTTGGAGGTGATTTGTGGCTGTGGGTTTTTTGGGTTGTTTGAGGAATAGATATTTCTGCGGCGGGAAAGAGAGAGGGCTTTGGGGCCACTTGTCTGTGTGTTTTCAACTCCGATTCTCTTTGGCATTTCAAGATTAGGTGAATAATAATGTGATGATCTAGGAAAAAAGTAGAGTAATATAACAAATTTGACGATTTATTTTTATTTTTATTTTTATTTTACATCAATGATTTTTCGATCAAGTAAATATTATTTAATAATAAATTTATTTGTAACCGATGAAATTCTTTGGATATAGACTTAGTAAGCAACACCCTTTTATTTTATTAAATTATTAAAACTATGGCAAACCCCACGCTTTGTAGCGGGACAATGTATTCATTGTAGGATTCTATATTCTCTATAGCACTGCATTGTGTAGCGCAGAATTTGAATCGTTAGATCATCTCGAGATCTTTGCTGGCTCGAATCTTGAGATGATCTAACGGTTCACATTTCGTGCTACACAATGCAACGGTACAGAGGATGAGCACTCACATTGTATGCGCTTTACAATTCTATTATAAAATTTATTTAGTTAGGCTAAACAATATGTTACTATAAGGTTGCAAACTAATTGTGCAAGATGTATTGGAACAATAGAGAAAATCATAGTAACAATATTTACGAATTATTTATTTTTTGATCTTTCACGAATAGAACACCGAATAATATGCTTAATCCTGAATAATTCTCTCAATACGCGAATTATTCGTGAATAATACGAATAGTTACAAATAAAACGCGAATATTCGTGATAGTTTTCAAATATTTTGTGACAAAAGTTTAAGAGTAAGGCCTGTAATGATTACTCTTGGAAATCATTGAAGTACCCACGTGAAGAAGTGTCAGAACACAAGTACCCACCTCAGTGCTCATCCCTACTGTATTGCATTGTGCAGTTCACAAAGCCAGTCGTTGGATCATTTAGAGATCCGTGCTGGCACAAATCTCGAGATGATTCAACGGCTGACGTTGTGAACTACACAATGCAGTATAACAAGGGATATAAATTCGTAATGACCTGTACTCTGTAAACTTTATAATACCTGTATTTTGATCTTCTTTGGCTAAAATTTGGAATAGCTCTATTGTTTCTTACCATTTTACTTTTTATTTTTCCCTAAATAATGAGATAATTTAATATTTTATTATAAATAAATAAACAAACTTTTTCGAATTATACCCAAATCACAAATTTTTGACCTCGCCGAACGTTTTCCGAATGAATCAGTTGTTACTATGGAGAAAATAATGGAACATATGTGAGGTGTGCCAAGCAAAAAATAAATCTATATTTTTTTTTTTTACTTCTTAGGAACTTTGAACTTAAGATATGATATATCAATATTTTTTTTTTTTTAGTTTTCTTTAAACATTTTAAGCTTATTAAAAAGGATCCTCTATAAAAAAAATTATCTAAGAAAAGTATTATGATCTAGTTATTATATTTCTGTATCCAACTAAAGGATATGTTGAGAACAGGATCTCCAACTGATTTTAGGAAAAAACATCAAGGTAGAATAATTGATATCGAAACAATGAGTGAGGTTACTGCGCTTTACAAAGGCGTAATGAGGTAGTACGTTTCGGCCCTATATCGCAAAGTAGCTCAAATAGCCATTCCAAGTTGCTCAACACAATATACATATTGAAATCTTGTAGATTACTATTTTTTTCCATTTTTAGAATTTTCTAATATTTTATTTGGATTTTTCAAATGGCCATTCCAAGCTAAAGTGGTTATTCCTATTTGATAGCTTAAAGCACCTTAAATCACTTTACTATATTTTTACTACGCTATACATCAAGATTTACTACGGCGTCTGGTTTTGGAACTTCTTGAGGATTTAATTGTAGAAAATTGAGTCAATTAAAATGGACAATGTTCTAAATAGCGCACTATATAGCGTTTTCGGGCCTCAAACCCGATGCTGTTAGCCAACACTATGCAAGTTGCGCTATTGCCGCTATAGCAGAAATAGCGGGCAATAGTGCCTATAGCGCTATAGTGTGTAAATAGTGTGCTATCCGTCATAGTATATATTATATACTTAAAATGATTTTTTTAGGAAGTAACTTAGTTTGTGCTTATCATTCTTTTTGTATGAAATAACATAGTT
Source organism: Cyperus esculentus (assembly GCA_030179965.1). Taxonomy (NCBI): domain Eukaryota; kingdom Viridiplantae; phylum Streptophyta; class Magnoliopsida; order Poales; family Cyperaceae; genus Cyperus; species Cyperus esculentus. The sequence continues at coordinate 970,810 of JASGLE010000055.1, read as the reverse complement.
TGTAATGACTTAGATATTTTTAAATAGAAAAAAGATATACTATATTAGGTAAATTCTAAATTGCAATTTGGATTTTTGTACCGGTTTCATGCTAATATTATAGTTCCATAAGTAATTTTTTTCTGCTTATTTGCTCTATGGAACTTATGATAATTTTAAATTAATTATAAAATTATAAATAATATTAAATATAGAATGTATTAATTATAAAATTATTGGATATTCTACGTGCGATAGCTTCCGCTATAGCGGCGATAGCTTTCCGGGACCTTGTCGCAATGGCGCTATAAACACGATTTAGAACTCCAAATTTAATTCAGGAGGCAATTATCCCAAGAGGCAAGACAGCAAAGAGTCACCTGGGCCCTCAAGCCATATATAGGTCCTTGTCAATCAGATTTTGAGCCGGCTCAATTGACAAATTAGCCCAATAACATAAGTAGTCCTTCCTTGCCAATCAGATGGGCCGGCCGAATTTAGAGGCCCATATGACCACTTCCTTTTATATTGCACACTACAATATCAAAGAACAACTCTCTTAGGCCCCGCTCGGTGGCTGTGGGATTGGGGGAAGTTGTGGGGTTTTAATCCAACCGGTAATGTTTTTAAGTATCTGTTCGGTAGCCCTTTTTTGTATCCAATGGGTTTGGGTTATTTTACCCACAAATGCACATCTTAGTTAATTTTAATGGGAAAAATTAAATTGACTCAAACTTGATTATTTTTTTCCCATCTTGCTATCGACAATATATGATCATAAAATACATATTTATCTCTATTATATTTAACGTACTCTTGTTCATTTTACGTTAAAGCAAATTAATTAATTAATGTAACAGTAGACTTTGAAATATAATAACAAAAATACATATTGATTATAATGTTTTGATTAATAAAGAAATTGGTCACTCGAAGAATTGACAATCTTGTAATCAATATTTATTATTTCATGAGGCACATTACAATGTTGTATTCCAAATGAAAAAATAGATCTTTCCATACCAATTCTCATGATACAAACAAACACTCAATTTTGCACATTACATAATTGTTCTCATGTGTGTGGGTTTCAGTATCCAGAATTTTCCATCCCGTATAATCCTATGACAACCGAACACGCCCTTATATTGCACGCACAGCACCTCCACAAAAAAAAGGTGGTGAATGAAAAATTTTCACTTGTTTCGAAAAAAACAAAAAATCTTGCACACAACACAAGCATCAATGGTCCCTACTTAATTGCGGAAGAAACACTCAATTTCGTCGTGCCAATTTTGGAAAGCATTGTTTTTACCTTCTTCTTAATTGGATGCCCAAATGGGGCCTTGCAAAAGAAACACCCAAATTTGGAAAGCATTATTTTTACCTGCCTCTTAATTGGAATGGGACCTTGCAGAAGAGAGTCCTAATTTTGGAAAGGATTGTTTTAACCTTCTTCTTAATTGGAACCGCATGCAAATGGGCAATTTGCAGTGGAGGGGGTCACTTTGACACTGACAGTACTGATCTGCACAATTTTCACACAATTTATACGATGGTGTTTCAAGTTTCAAACAATTTAAATGTCATTTGATAACTTGCTAAAGTTTTGGTAATTTTCAATATTTATAGTAATGACAGTTATTTATAAATTATATATAAATCGATTGACATTCGTAACATATATACTTAGTCTATACGTTTACGATATGTTTATATTAAGTTTTACTTTCTTTTTCATTTTTTTGAAAGGCTAAAATTACTTTTAAAATTGTCAAGTAATCCCTAGATATTCTTCATAATTTACATAATTACATGGTATTGTATATCGCATTTCTTACAGATATAGTACGGGCTGCATGCACGTATACATGCAGATTGAAACCCTATATATTAAAGTGGGGATCGGATGACAACCATTCTTTGTGATAACCATGACAACGGATTCTCAAGTAAATGTAAATAAAATCTCTAAAATAATTTTTTTTTTACAAACATATTATGATCATAGTTGATTGTGTTTCAAATATCAACTAAATTGAGTGGCGTTTCATACTATATCAAAACTCATAATTTTTTGAACAGTTGTAAATATTAAGAAATTTTGATGAGTTCCGATAAATTATCAAACAATACTCGAATTAGTTGAAATTTGAAACGCAATAAACCTATGATATGTCTATTTTAGAGATTTTATTTATGTCTATTTGAGAATCCGTTGTCGCGGTTGTCATAAATAATGGTTGTCACCTGATCCCTCATCATTTTTTTGAGATAAAGATAAGGGTCAAGCCACTCAAATTTAAATGTCTATAAAATACCCCCATCTGGGTTTTGAACCTGTGACCTACCATACAGAGAGTGTTGCCTTTAGCCACTAGATGTTGTCAAATTAATACATTTTCCATATTATTAACAGTTATAAATGTACTTTGAAGTGGAGCTTAGAATTTTTTTTTTGTGGATCCCGATATTGGTGATATGGTAGTTGATACTATATTTGATACTGAGATCATTGACTGGTCAAACATTCAACAAGGAATGTGTTTTCCACAAAAACATCAATTAATAACTAAAATTCATACAAGCATTCAACAGAAGAAAAACAAACAACTTGAAATGCCAAATAAATTCAACTAAATTGAACCAAACTTCAATTAAACTTCAACTTGTTCCGAGCAAACTCTTTACACAAACTAAAAAAACAAAGAAATTTTACAAATTAGTAATGGCAATCTTGAATACTTCATTGTGTAACTTAAATATTTTAAAGTAAAACTTGAATACTGAGAAAAAAGCTAATTATCAATAAATACTACAACTTACTATCAGTAGCACGCTACTAGCACCATAATACACAACTTGAATACTCATTGGTGTAACTTGAATATTGACAAATAGACTTTGCATACTTACTAGTAGACTGCCAAGTAATTATCAGTAAACACTAAATTTGTGGTTTTCTTACCAGAATAGACATATCTTGAGCACTATATGGTACAATTTGAATTATTTACCAATAAAACGTGCATACTGACAAAAAGATTGCAACCAATTATCAGTTAACCCTAATTTTTTGGTTTTTCGTACTAGAATACAGATCTCTTGAATACTACATGGTATAACTTGAATACTTTCAAGTAAAATTTGAATACTGACTCCTACAACACCTAAAACCCTAATTTTCTGGTTTTTTTTTACTAAATACAGATATCTTAAATACTACATGGTATAACTTGGATACTTTTAGGTAAAAACTTGAATACTGACTCCTACTGCACCTAAAACCCTGTTTTTTTTGGTTTTTTTTACTGAATATACAAATTCTTGAATACTACATGGTATAACTTGAATATTGTCATGTATAACTTGAATACTGACTATACTACACCTAAAACCCTGCGTACCAAATTTGAAATCAAACTCAATATCAAATTTGAAATCACTAGTATATATAAAAGCATATTGAAAAAAAATGACATGAAAGGGCTATCTTCCTCAAATAAGAGACCTGAGCCGTTGATCATTTTATTAGATAGATCAGTAACATTGATTTACGTTAATGTCCATTGACGTTAATGTCTCAGCCTATTAAAATTTAAGGCCCATACAAATTTCCTCAATATAAGGCCCATTACATATTATCTTAAAAATTTATTATAAGAAATAACAATTTCAGCCAAAAGCAACGTGTAGGCTCTTTACTAGTATATATATATAGAATTAGGTTACTGTGTTATGCATAACAAACTAATCTCCGTGTTATGCGCTCGTATCTCACCAACCGTGATTCCGATGGCTGATCCGATTCGACCGGTGTATTCTACATATCGAAAACTCATTAAATATACTAATTTTTTTTTCTATATTTGGAGATTCCTAACTATTTTTAACGATTTTTGAAAGATGTCCAACAAATAATAATAAAATAATCTATTTGGAACTCAAATTAGGGTCGTTTTTCAAAAATCTTTAAAAATAGTTAGAAATCTCGAAAAATAGAAAAAATTTGTATCCAACGACATTTTGATATGCTGGATGCACCAGTCGAATTGGATCGGCCATCCGAATTACGGTTGCTGATACGAGTGCATAACACAGAGGTCATTTTGTTATGCATAACATGCACGGTAACTAACTCTGTATATATATATATATATATATATATATATATATATAGTATATGAGTGCTACCTAGAGTTCACAGATAGACTGTTCATAAGTTTAAATGTTACAAATTGAGTGTAACTGTTATAAAATTTGTACTTCATGAACGTATGAACGGTTATTTCAGCAGACACATGATGTTTCCGATATATATAGCGTCCAAGTCCAGGATTGCATCATGCATCATCTGAAATTCTGAACTCCGTGTACTACATTTATCTCATTATAAACCCATATATAACTCCAATGCTATTGGTCTATATAAGTGCATGCCCTCCTCTATTCCATCTTGTAGAATAAATTTTCCCAGTGCATAGTTAAAAGCACAACACCAAAAGCAAACATGAAGATCGCCATACAAAGTTCTAAGCTTGTCAAGCCAAACTACAATGGCAATGCACCTGCTGGCACTAACGACCAAGTTCGTTTAAGCGTTTTCGACAAGGTTACCGAACACACTCACATGGCAGTTATCTATGCCTTCGACACTCCAACACCTTCCAACACAGACATTGAGAAGGGACTCTCTAAGGTACTGGCTGATTATCGTGTGTGGGCCGGTAGGCTTGGTGAGGATGCAGAGGGCAACTCGGTCTTTCTACTGAACGATCAAGGTGCTCGCTTTATTGAGGCCACGGTCGCCGACACTGAACTAAGAGATGTGCTTTCTTCTAAACCAGCTAAAGAAATTCAGAGTCTGCACCCGAGCCTTGATGATGTAGAGGAACTGCTGCAAGTGCAACTCACACGTTTCCCGTGTGGGTCCTTGGTTGTCGGCTTTACCACTAACCATCAAGTTGCTGATGGACATGCTACCAGCAACTTCCTACTTGCATGGGGTCGTGCAACTAGAGGTCTTCCCGTCGATCCAATTTCTCTTCACACTGATCGTGACACCTTATTCAAACCCCACGATCCACCTTTCATACAATATAATCACCAAAACATCGAGTACATCAGCAACCAAAAAGAGTACTTAAAAACTATGTTGGTTGATAGTAATAAATCAGATAGAAAAGATATTGTAGTTCACAAAGTAACTTTCATGACTGAGTTCATCAGCAAGCTCCGCGCTAAGGCCTCAACGAATGTCACAAAACCTTATAGCAGATTCACTACCGTATGTGCTCACATCTGGAGAGCCATAACAAAAGCACGGGGACTTCACAGTCACGAGATAACAGAACTACGCATCTCGGTGGATGGGCGCATGCGAATGGGTCCAAAGGAGGTGCCTAGTGAGTACTTCGGCAACCTTGTTTATGGGCTTATCCTCGATCAAAGGTCGAAGACCTCATTAGTCGGCCTCTTTGTTATGCAGCAGAACTCATACACAATGAGGTGAAAAAGATCAACAACCGCTATTTCAAATCATTCATAGACTTTGCAAACTCCGACGTTATCAATAAGGACTAAGGAGGGATGCGTTAGCCTCGTGTCTATCGAAAGGAAGTATCTGAGCCCCAACTTAGATGTGTATAGTTGGCTACAATTTCCGTTCATCGATCTGGATTTTGGCAGTGGTAGCCCGTTTTATTTCATGCCAACGTACGTCGGTATTGAAGGAGTATTGTTCCTTCTCCCTTCCTCGGGAGATGGCAGCATAGAGGCAGTCGTGACGGTGTTCAGCGATGACCTCGAATCCGTTGAAAGGTGTTGCTATTCCCTCGACTAGTTTGCGTTGGCGTGCGACTCCATGCATGAACTTAATTTGTTCCCGTTTCCTACTTAATAATTTCCTCTCTTTTTTATTTGATATATATGCTGGGGTGTTTTGGGTTGTTTATATATTTTGAACAATAACATCAATGTACTCTGTCTGTTTGTAATAATAAGTATATATATATATGTATATTTCGAGTGGCAATTGTAGGGAAAGAGGTGCAAGAAGTCATCCATTTAACAGGAACAATGTTTAAACTCCATGTTCTTTTTTTGTCCAAACGTACGTATCTCCACTCTTTTATTTTGGTCAACCGCGCGTTTAGGATTTAATAGTTCTTTATTTACTTCCATAAGATGGGCTACTCGTGCTTATTCTCTTATATGTTACGATACTGTTTTTAAAAAATTTTAATGATAAAATACAGAATGGGCTTGTACAACAGTACAAGTGTGTATGGTCAGATAGTTAAGCTTTCTGGGCTAGTTAATTGGATAACTAGGCTAACTAATAGAAGCCCAAGGTCTAAGGTCTTGGGAGAGAGAACAGGCGTACAAAGCTCGGGACATACATTCACTGCCGCGCTGATATGCTAAAAGGGAATATATAAACGAGGAGGGATCCATTGATAATGCTTATATAATCTTGACAATGGTTATTTTTAAAATTTTGTAAGAATTTATGAAGAATTTGAAAAATAAAAAAAATTATGGATGCATTACTAAACTTATAGATTGATAGTGTTTCAAATTTCAATCAATTAGAACATCATTTGATGCCTTATCAAAATTTTGTATAGCCTTTAACAGTTGTAATTTAACGGATTTTTTAAAGAGATATCAAATATCGCTCAAATTAAACATAATCGGAAACATAATAAATCTATAAGTTAAGTAATACTTCTGTGATAATCTAAGGTCTAGGATTTGGGTTGCCGGCCGCACAACCCAGATCCCGCTCCTTCAAGCCTTCTTCTCTGCTCGGCTCGCCTCCCTCTAGAGGTGGTAAAAGTTGACCCGACCGAAATAGCCCGCCCGATAAACCCGATGACCGAATCCGACTCAGATTTGTTAACTTATAAAAACTGAATCAACCGAACCCGTAATTGACCGAATCCGAAAAAAACCCGTAAATATTAAGAATCTGAATACAAATTATCTGAACCGATGCGACCCGCTACCCTATAAAAACCCAAACCCGAAGCGATCCAGATTCATGTGACCCTAAACCGACAATTATCCGAATCTAAATCAACCCGAACTGAGAGTGATTAATACCCGATATGTGATAAAAGTACGAATTTATTTTTTATATTTTTTGCATTAATTTATTCAGAAATGTGCATATGATATTTTAAGAATTAATCCATGCATAATGCACACAAATAAAAATGTTACTTCAAATGATTGATTGGTTTACATTAAATTATAAAGTTATATTCTAACAACATAAACCTGAATAAAGACCCAATAAGACCCGAAAATGTATGATTTGAATCATATAATTTATAATATTATATGCAAAAGTTATCCGAGTGATTGATAAATTAATAAGTTAACCCGAATGAAGACAAAACCCGACCCGCTCGATTTGTATCCGGAACCTGCACCTCAAATATCCGTAACCCATATAGGCCCGATTAAGAAGAATCCAACACCTGAACCAACCCGTATCCAGATTGGCCCGAAAATCAATAAGATCTGAACCCGTAAATCCGAGCAATATAGTTGTCCCGACCTGTCTTTGTACCTAACCCGAATTTAATCGATCCGACAGAATCCAAATCCGATATCTACCTGAATCCGAATTTAATCTTAGTTTATCCGACCCAAATACAACCCGACCCGTCCGATTTGCCAGGTCTACCTCCCTCTTTATAGAGCAACGTGCTCCAAAATCTTCCATTTCAGCAGAGTCGAATTATTCTATTCAGAACCTTCCATATTCAACTGTACTTGGACCGAGTGAGATAGTACAAGGATTGAGTGCAGTTGAATTGCAGAAATCTTATCTATAGTAGCACTCGAACCTTGTAAATAGTCATTCAGTCCAAGTGTGGGCGCTCCAGTCTTCAATGAGCACTCGGACCGAGCAAAATCTCTGCCGATCCGAGTGTAGGTGCTCTAGAGCTTCAAATGCTTTATTCTTCGCTCTGAATGCCCCCTTATGCTCTGAAGCACCTCAAACATCAACAAAACACAAAATCAAATTAATACAATTAAAAACTGTAATATCCCCAATATTAATGAATATTTGGTATATTAATTAAGGTAATTTTCTTGAGGACTCGATCAATATGGACTATTTCATAATTTATATAACTTGAGGTATAATTAAAAAGGACTTGGACACCGTGGCTTTCCCATTGTTGCCACGTGGAAATCAAACGAAAATAAGAAAAGAAAACAAACGGAAAGAGAGAAATGAAAACCGAAGGAAAAATAAGTAAAAAGAAAATGAAAATAAATAGAGAAAATGGAAAATATACGGATCTTAGCTATGTGTTCATATAGGATATCGGTTCGAGATCGCAATTAGCTTTCTGAATTTGAGTTAATAATTAAAGACTCGTGAATCGGAATCCTTTCATATTAGGTAACCGGACTTCTCTATAACTTGTATTTGATTTCAGTTGTCTGTTTTGTGTACTTCTTTGTGATCAGTTGATCTGAATTGTCTTAACTATTGGATTTTATTATCTGTGCATGTTTAATATGGTTTTGGGATAGTTTTGGATGCATATTTGGTACTAGTTTCGGGTTGGGACATGAGTATGTTAAGTTGGTTTGTGTTATCTGTTTGGACATTTGGGTATGGTTATGCATGTGATTATGGTTATCAACTTGTTTATAATTGAGGGTTGGGTCTGGCTTGAATATGCATGGTTTGGATATGTCTGTTTTGGATATGCATGGTTTGGATATGCTTAGTCTGAAGTTGGTTTGATTATGTACCTAGATAGAGATACCGGCAGAAAGCTAGCTACCTCACTATAGCGCTATAGTTTACGTGTAGAGCAGCCCATATTGTAGAAGAAATCAAAGAACTATTAAATCGTAAAGGAATCCTTCCTGCTAGGAAGTACCAACAGCTAAAACTTCTGAAATCGCTCTTGCAGTGAAGTCGGTTTTTGGCTTATTGTGGGGTTAGATTGACACGCGCGGTTGACCGAAATAAAAGAGTGGGGATACGTCTAGACAAAAAAAACATGGAGTTTAAACATTGTTTCTGTTAAATGGATGACTTCTGGCACCTCTGGCACCTCTTTCCCTACAATTATCACTCGAAATATATATTATATATATATGATCATTACAAACAGACAGAGTACATTGATGTTATTGTTCAAAATAAACAACGCAAAACACCCCAGCATATCAAATAAAAAAGAGAGGAAATTTAGGAAACAGGTACAAATAAGTTCATGGAGTCGCACGCCAACGCAAACTAGTCGAGGGAATAACAACACCTTTCAACGGATTCGACGTCATCGCTGAACACCGTCACAACTGCCTCTATGCTTCCATCTCCCAAGGAAGGGAGAAGGAACAATACTCCTTCAATACCGACGTAGGTTGGCATGAAATAGTACGGGCTACCACTGCCGAAATCCAAATCGACGAACGGAAATTGTAGCCAACTATACACATCTAAGTTGGGGCTCAAATGCTTTCTTTCTATAGACATGAGGCTAACGCATCCCTCCTTATTGATAACGTCGGAGTTTGCAAAGTCTATGAATGATTTGAAATAGCTGTTGTTAATCTTTTTCACCTCATTGTGTATGAGTTCTGCTGCATAACAAAGAGGCCGACTAATGAGGTGTTCGACCTTTGAGCGAGGATAAGCCCATAAAACAAGGTTGCCGAAGTACTCATTAGGCACCTCCTTTGGATCCATTCGCATGCGTCCATCCACCGAGATGCGTAATTCTGTCGTCTCGTGGCTGTGGAGTCCCCGTGCTTTTGTTATGGCTCTCCAGATGTGAGCACATACGGTAGTGAATCTGCTGTAAGGTTTTGTGACATTCGTTGAGGCCTTAGCGCGGAGCTTGCTGATTAACTCGCTCGTGAAAGTTACTTTGTGGACTACAGTATATTTTCTATCTGATTTATTACTAGCAAACAACAAAGTTTTTAAGTACTCTTGTTGGTCGCTGATGTACTCAATGTTTTGGTGATTATATTGTATGAAAGGTGGATCGCGGGGTTTAAATAAGGTCCCACGATCCGTGTGAAGAGAAATTGGACCGATGGCAAGACCTCTAGTTGCACGACCCCATGCAAGTAGGAAGTTGCTGGTAGCATGTCCATCAGCAACTTGATGGTTAGTGGTAAAGCCGACAACCAAGGACCCACACGGGAAGCGTGTGAGTTGCACTTGCAGTAGCTCCTCTACATCATCGAGGCTTGGGTGCAAACTTTGAATTTCTTTAGTTGGTTTAGAAGAAAGCACATCGCTTAGTTCAGTGTCGGCAACCGTGGCCTCAATAAAGCGAACACCTTGATCGTTTAGTAAAAAGACCGAGTTGCCCTCTGCATCCTCACCAAGCCTACCGGCCCACACACGATAATCAGCCAGTACCTTAGAGAGTCCCTTCTCAATGTCTGTGTTAGAAGGTGTTGGAGAGTTGAAGGCATAGATAACAGCCATGTGAGCGTGATCGATAACCTTGTCGAAAACGCTTAAATGAACTTGGTCGTTAATGCCCGGAGCATTGCCATTGTAGTTTGGCTTGACAAGCTTAGAGCTTTGTATAGCTATCTTCATGTTTACTTTTGGTGTTGTGCTTTAGACCAATAGCGTTGGAGTTATGGGTTTATAATGAGATAGATGAATGTAGTAGAGGGAGTTGATCAGGTGATACACACGATGCAATCCTAGACTTGAACACTATATGGTATATATAGTTGTTTAAAATTATAAAATTAATGATATCATCCGCGGCCTTTAAAATTTATCAAAAGGAATGATTTTTTTTTTTTTTTTTTGAGAAATGGTCTCTGTTGCCCTAGTTAAATTGTCCAATATCCTCTTTTTCTCTCAAAATTTAAGAAGTTTTGATGACGTATGACATATAGTTATAGTTTTATGACATATAATTTTCATTAAAATTCTAAATTTTGCAATATTCATTTTCTGCTAATATTCGATTTTCTTTGTTAAAAAAATAATAATAAAAAAAATTAACCTCTTATTATAAAATCTTTATTTGCTATAATATAATAAAAACAATAACATTGATATTCTTGTAAATATAGTGAATATAATAATTTAAAAAGAAGACTATCTTTTCTTTACTATATATATTCACAATAATATATATATCTTATAAACTTAGTTTCATTATCATCAGCGAAAAATTGCATAAAAGAGTGCATAAGAAACCTAGTATTTTCCAGTGCGAACGGAATTCCAAACGAAATGCAACAATCGAGATCAATATCAAAGTGTCATTCAAATCAATGTCCATTTAAATCAATTAGTTATGAATTTAAAATCTAGTAATTGGTCGTACCTATTCTTATTCCCGGTTCTTTGTATCACCATCCCAATTTGAACATATCGTCAAGTCAAAGGCAGTTAACGAAACACACTAACTAATCAATCAAAAGCTAACGTTGCTGGACACTTCTCTCATCCAGCGTCCCAGATAAATCAAAAGAGGGGGGGAGGTTGACACGGCCGCGAATTCCTCACTATAAATGGACTCCAGCCCGGACATAAGTGACAAACGAAGCGATCAAATCAATTGTTTCGTATTAAACAAACAAATATCATTCTTTGTAGGGCTAATTATCTAACATATTGCATTACTTATTTTAAAATTCTATGCTTTTCCAATTAACCAAAATTATATCTCAAATTATCTTTAATAAAATAACATTGGTAAACATCATATACTTAGAATATATAATATATACATATCAAATTATGTCATATTCGGACTAAATCTTCAAAGTAAAATTTGATATGCTTACAAAAAATAGTTTCGGATTATACTTAATTAAATATATACGATTTATAGCACTTTACAAAACTGAGCAAAATTCATTCACGGTTTCATTAAATAATAGTAGTTTGACTTTCATATAGTCATAACACTAGCCAACCAAAACCAGGGACGCACAATAATAATTACATATAAAAACTTCTTAAAACTTGATCAATTCTCTGCTTTGGTAATTATATCACATAAAACAAATTTATATGTCTTGAAATCTTAAACCAATTCTAACAATTATCAAATTCACATATCACATCAATTTCCGGGAGTTTTAATTAGAAAAGTTGCAATGCATCGAATAATCACAATAAAAAAAAAAAAAAAAGCATTACAACTCAATGGATTTTTTATCGATCGTTTCAACAACAAAACGATCGACACACGAATACAAATCATAAAGCCAAAGAGAGGACCACGCACCTTTGTTTTCGTTAGTTCGTCGCATCGTCATTTAGATTTGTGGCATTTTGATCATTGCTTGACTTTCCTCCTTCTCTCTTTGTTTTGTGGTTTGCGCATGAAATAAAACAGGATTCATATGGGTTTTAATTAATCGGGACGAGCAAAGGAAATGGCGCATGGGATTGGTGTGTTGGTTATTTGATAATTGAGGCACCATAGTTTCGGTCTAGTTACATTTTATTTTTGGCATGAACTTGTACTTTGTACAGGTTATTGGAAATCCGATGCTGTAGCAGGTCTATGCCATGCCGACATTTTATTAATAGACAAACAATTTAATTCGAAATCAATTCCATCTGAAAAGTGAAATTATATTATTATATTTTTTATTTTACATCTTTTTATAGTCTACTATTTCTACCGATTCCTATTCGGTTACGCGTACTGTTCTTAAAAAATTCTAGTGATAATATAGAATGGGCTTGTGCAAGTGTGTATGATCAGGTAGTTAAGCTTTCTGGGCTAGTTAGTGTTTGGGATAACTAGGCTAAGGCTAACCAGTAGCGGAGCTTGGCCCCAAATTAGGGGGCCAAAGCTAATAATTAATTAGAGCAACAAAAGTATATAGTATCAATTATTAAAACAACATACATGATAAAAAAAAACAATTTTGTTCATTGTTCGTAATTCAAGCATTTTTTTATATAAACATTTTTTTTATAAAAAAAAAGTACCACGTGACAATGAAGCACATGCACCATACATGGAAAAATGAGTCTAGCTACGGTGCTTTCGTAAGCATTTCGGATCGAAATTCTTACGGTCCAATTTCGAAAATCTGTTGTCCGAAATTTTAATCCATTTTTAGAAAATTTTAGCTATTTTTAATGATTTTTTAAAGATTGGCACACAAAATTAATTTGTTTTTAATTATTTTAAGAGCCATATTTCAAAAAATCATTAAAAATAGTTAAAATTTCTAAAATGGTAAAAATCGGAATCATCCAACTTAATTATGTCAAAATTATTATGAGCTATTTGGATTAAAATTTTGAACATCGGATTTTTGAATTTGCACCGTAAGCGTTTCAATTTGAAATGCTTACGAAAACATTGTAGCGGGAATCATAGATAAATATAAACTAATTTTATATAGCCCTATAATAATATTGTTAAGCTATTCTTTACAGAGAAATATCAAAAAAAAAATGAGGAGAAACACCGTAAAATAACAAAGAGAATAACATAGAGAATATTGTTAAGCTATATTCTAGTTGTACACACCTAGCCTTTTGATTTCTTTAGGATTTTGCTACTGAATAACAAAGGCAATGCAAGAAGAAAAGGAGGTCAGCCCAATATAAAATGATGCTGAGAGGGAGGGGGGGCCAAGATACAACTCAACTTGAGATTACACAGTGATATCAATAATCAGGCAGTAAATTTTAAAATTCAAGGGGGGGCCAGAGCCCGATTGCAATAGCTGAAGCTCCGCCCCTAAGGCTAACTAATAGAAGCCCAAGGTCTAAGGTCTAGGGAGAGAGAACCGGAGTACAAAACTAGGGAAAGACATTCACTGGCACAGCTGTGCTAATATGCTAAAAGGGATTATATAAATTAATTGATCAAAACATTTTTTTTTTTTATAAAGTGAATTTTCATTTCACCACCTCCCATTTCTTTTCGGGAGGTCAAAAACTAATACAAAACTACCAGTTCATGAGTTAAGACAGAATCCATATGGGAAACTGCATTCAAAATAAAGGGTCATGAACTGGTAGTTTTGTATAAAGTGAATTTTCATTTCACCACCTTGACGTACTCCCCTCCTACATTCAAAATAATCAGTGGTTATTCCATTCACTGTAATGTTTATTCTACCTCTCCATAATAATTTGGAAATCCATGAAATCCATTTATCACAGAACCCCCTATGTGTCTAAGTGTATTAAGAATATAAGTCCAATTGACATAGTCAAAAGCTTTCTGAAAATCAACCTTGACTAACACTCCTTGTTCCTTACTCTTATGAACTGAATGTAACAATTCATGTACAGTAACAATCCCATCCAGAATATTTCTCCCTTTGAGAAAAGCACTTTGAGAATGATCAATTATCCTACCCAGTACAATTTGCAATATGTTTGCTAAAACTTTAGAGAAGATTTTGTAACTACAATTGAGTAAAGCAATAGGCCTAAATTCCGATATTAAAGAGGCATTCTGTATTTTTGGAATTAGACATATTGTAGCTATATTCAATTTAGATACATCTAAGGTTCCTTTATAGAACTCCTCAAAAAGACTTAGCAAATCTGTTTTAATAAGCATCCAATATTTTTGATAAAAACAGACAGAAAATCGATCTAGACCAAGGGCTTTATCAGCCCCCATCGAAAATATTGCATGTCTAATCTCTTCCTCTATAAAGGGTAAGATTAAAAAATCATTATCAATATCAATAACCTTTTCATTTGCAGTCCATATATCAAGGGAAATTTCTCCCCAAGTCTGCCCTCCTTTACAAATAAATCCCTATACAATATTCATGTATGATCCCTAATTTTAGATTGATCAATGATTTCTAGACCATTAACAATTATCCTAGGAATGATATTTTTCTTATAATTTGAAGATGCAATCATATGAAAATATTTAGTGTTTGCATCTCCCTCCTTAATCCACTTTTCCTTGGATCTTTGTGCCCATTTAATATTTTCATCCTTGTAAATATCAAAAAGTTCCTTTTTGAATTTAACGAGTAATGTTTCAATGCCACAAGCTTTGTATGCCACAAGATACCATTAATTTATTTTTTCATTAATATTTCAAAATATTGCACTCAAATTTTAAATCATAACCATTGATATTATTTATATATGTTCATGAGAGAGGTATGTATATAAAATTTTATGAACTTTGGAGCTCATTTCGTACTAAATTAAGTGGCTTGAAAATGAATGGATCTAATTAACTTTGGAGCTCATTTCTCCTAGGAGGTTCGTGCAGTTCTCCTCGGGCGGTTCTTCCTGAGCAATTCGTGAGGGTCGCGCCAAGCTGTTAAAAGTAAAAAGTCAATAAATAAAACAAACCATGCATAACAACTGCACAAATTAAAAAAAAAAAAAAAAGACTTCAATAACAAAAATATCACACTGCATAAAAGTAAGAAATCTATACATAAAAGAAGTATCACGCATAACAATTGTATAAAACACAAAATTTAAAATCTTGTATTAAACAAGTATCACACTACATGTGTTGTGCCAAGGGCGAACCACTGGCCGGGTTAGGGCGAGTCGCACCGGGCTGTTCGGGCAGGTCTCCAGGGGGTTTCGGGCGGGTCGTGTGGGTCGCCCTGGGCGGTTCGTTCGGGTCGCCCAGGTTGCATGGGGTTGCACGGGGAGGTTCAGACAATTAGTATGGGTCGCCCCGAGCGCTTCGGGCGGGTCGCCAAGAGACATGGTCAGGTGTTCACAGGACACTAAAAGAGTCCACTACAGATGGGAAAAGAAAATGAATGTAAGACTGTAGTGTGGAAAAAGTGAAGAGGTGCCTAAGCCTGCTTATAAAGCACACGAAGAGATGCTTTACAGGGTCTTCAAAGGACATCCAAAGTTATTAAAAGATGCTTATAAATAAAACATTTTGTGGAAATGACGTGGCATCTTGTAGAAGCTTCAATTCCTTCTGCTTTTATTTAAAAGAAGAGATTACCTAATTAATTATCCAGACAGTGAAATTAATTACCTAATTATCCTTTATGGCTTTTAGCAAATAATGTCTCATTTTAAATGCTAGCCATCCGATTATAAATGCTACAGCTGGCCGTCCAACAATTTCGGTGCACTATCAATTTTCTTTTTGAGTATACTAGAATACTAGGATTTGATTACTGCACGGATTAGTTTCATTAAAAGATTTTAAGGAAAAAAAAAATGACTACACAACTTGGAAGGTGATGGGTGATGGCGCTTCCCCGAGAATTTGAGGAATTTTTTCTTCAATAATCCAATTAATTAACAGAGGAAGAAACCTATATATCACCTTAATTTGCTGTAGTATCCATTGCATGACATATGCAAATGCTGCTACTAATTAATTATTAATTACCTTTATTCAAACTTAATTTTTTGAAGTTCTTAACTAGTTCTTTTATAGTGCAGTTAAAAATACTTAAAAGGCTTTTTAATGCAGATACTGGAGCGCTCACCCGCGTCCCAGTACGATCCTACAATTATAATTCAAGATGGATCTCTTTGTCATAAATGAAAAATAGAACGAATTATGTACTAATTATCCTAACTAATTAAATAGGTAGATGGGTGCATCAGCATATAGTACACTGTTAGTTTCCTCATTTATAAGTCTAGAAAATTAGGAGAAGCTTGGGCTAGCTCTACCTACATGTATGGTATAGTATACAAGATCGAGAAATCTCTTGTGTCCATTAAAAGCCGTCCATACATCCATAAATAAACAAAAAATGCAACAGAATAACCTGAAATGCAACTTATGAACGGTATGGTATGGACACTAGCTAGATATTACTCACAGTACAATATCATTCTCAAATGGTATTAAATTGTCCGAACTACCAAAATATTTTGTTATGATATATGAATAATTATCCGTACGTTTTAATTTAATGTTCACACCTAAGCATATAAGTTGTTCAAACTTCATAATAGAGATCATAATCGTTTTGATTACTAACTTAGCTATCCATATGCATATCTCGTTTTTTAGTTTATATATATCGTTTGTGACGGAATATTAATATACACAAATGGGTATATATACTGACATGAAACTTTTTTTTTTTTTTATAAGTAGTAGGCTTTGCCTACTTCAATATTTTTTATTAACAAACTCAAAAGATGGTACTTATAAGGTAGCAGAAGATAAAAGTATGATCAAGTATAATCTAGAGGTGACAAAATCTAACCCGACCCGTGTTTTAGGTAAAGTCAAACTGATCCGATCCCGACCTGACCCATGTTTTAGGGAAATTCAGACTAACCTGAACCCAACCCGACTTGTGTTTTAGGGAAAGTCAGACTGATTCGAACCCGACCCGACCCCGAACCCAAATGACCCGAAACCTGAGATGACCCGAGAATATAGGTGTAAAATCTGACCAGACCCGAAAAACCCGTCCGACCCGACTTGAAAAAATGCCGCCAGACGTCAACCCATTACCCGATCCGATCAGATCCAAAAAATGTCAGCAACCATAAACGCAAACCCGATATTTCTATTCGGTCAAACTGACCCGACTCGACATGACAATATGTCAAATATCCCTAATGTCTCTATCTATTATTTCCAGACATGAGGTCGACATTTAAAAGGTTATTTTTTGTATGTTTACAAGAATAACGAAAGTTGCTAAATTTGCATGTTTTTCTATTAGATTTCCATATCAAAGTAGTTAACAAGAATTTGCACCACGATGAGCATTAATTCCTCCAACCAATTCCATCCCTATCTAATGTGAAATCTCCCTCTCCGCGCGCGCAGATGTTGATAACGTACTCCAACGTACTGCATTGTGCAGTTCACAATGTCAGCCGTTGGATCGTCTCAACATCTGTGTGCTGATACGAATCTCGAGTCAATCCAATGGTTGACATCGTGAATTGCACAATGCAGTACGTTAGGGGATATGAATTGGCACCTCCCCTGGCGCCCTTGATCATTAGACTATCCATAGACCATCGGTACTATCTATAAAAACCAACCACCAATATCAAGGAACACAACAACACAAGCTGGCCACGAATCAGCATACAATAATAACAAATACTTCTACATGATCATGAAGATCACCATACAAAGTTCTCGGCTTGTCAAACCCAACTACAACGGCGTGACTCCGCCCAGCGCTGACCAGCAACTTCCTTTGAACGTCTTCGACATGGTCACCGAGAACTTCCACGTGGCTCTGATCTATGCTTTCAACCCTCCAACGCCACCGAACATTGAGATTGAGAAGGGACTCTCGAAGGTGCTTGCCGAGTACCGTGTGCTGGCCGGAAGGCTTGACGAGGATGCGGATGGTAACTTGGTCTTTTTACTAAATGATCAAGGTGTTCGCTTTGTTGAGGCCACGGTCGACAACACCGAACTGAGAAATGTGCTTCCTTCGAATCCAACTAAGAAAATTGATCAGAGTTTGCACCCGGATGTCAACAGAGTAAAGGAGCTGATGCAAGTGCAACTCACAAGATTCCCGTGTGGCTCCTTGGTTGTTGGTTTTACATATCACCATCAAGTTGCCGACGGACAAGCTGTCAGCAACTTTCTTTTTGCGTGGGGTTGTGCAACTAGAGGCCTAGCTATTGATCCAATTCCTCTGCACATGCGTGATACGTTATTTAAACCTCGTGATCCACCTTTGATACAATATAATCATGGTGAAATTGATTACACGAACGACAGAGAGAAATACCTAAAAACTATGTTCGCTGCTACTAAGTCTAATGTAAAAGATAATGTAGTTCGCAAGGTATGTTTCACCAGAGAGTTTGTCAACAAGCTGCGCTCTAAGGCCTCAACCGAAGTCACAAAACCCTGTAGCAGATTTACAATCGTATGTGCTCATCTTTGGAGAGCTATAACAAAGGCACGGGGCCTTGACGGCCATGTGACAACAGAAATATGCATTGCGGTGGATGGATGCAACCGAATGGATCCAAAGGTTCCTAACGAATTTTTCGGTAACCTTGTTTTATCAGCTTTTCCTCGGTCTATGGTCAGCGACCTCATCAATCGACCTTTGGGTTATGCAGTAGAACTAATACGAAGTGAGATCGAGAGGGTTAACAACAATTATTTCCAATCATTCATAGACTTCGCGAGCTCTGACATCATCAATAAAGAGGGATACATTAGCCTCAACTCGATAAAAAAGCGATATTTGTGCCCCAATTTAGACGTGGCTAGTTGGCTACGGCTTCCGTTATTTGATCTGGATTTCGGCACTGGTAAGCCGTACTACTTCATGCCGTCGTACATTGGGACCGAAGGGACAGTGCTCATTCTCCCTTTTCATCCAGATGATCATGAAAGCGTAGAGGCGGTGGTCACATTGTTCCACGACAACGCTGATACTTTCGAAAGGTGCTGCTATTCTATGGACTGGCACTGGCTATCTCGTTTGTAACATATTGAATTGAGCACATGACGACTCCATATATATACATTTAAGTCTGTTTTCATTTTAATTCCTACTTTTCTTTATGTTTTAACTTTTAGTTTTAATTAATAACGCTAGTTTGGTGTTTTTGCCTTGTTAATTTTGGCAATAACATGGATGCACATGTACTCTGTTATTGTATTTCTCATAATAAATAAATCATATTTAAAATAATTTACAATTCGAGATGAGGAAAAGGTGTAGGTAGAGTAGTGGTGAAAATTTTAATTATATTATAAGGATTACGCTGATAAGTATGAATATGGGAAAGATATATACATGCACAGACATATAACATGGAGCAGGTTGCTTTGTTATAGTTGTTTGTCCAATCTGGTAGTTCCTGGTGTATCTTTTTCTCTTGTCATGCACTTAACGCATCCAAAAACTAGCAGAGCAAGAATCACCCTTTGGTCTAGTGACTAAGGACAATTCTCTCTGTATAGGAGGTTGTGAGTTCAAAACCTAGAGAGATGTCTTTTATATACATTTAAATTTAAGTGGCTTGACCCTCATTTAGCTCAAAAAAAAAAAAACAAAGAAAAAGAAAAAATAGCGCAGATCCATATATTCATTGCGATTTTGAATCCATGCACTCAATTAGTCTTTTGTGTATGCTTGGATGTTGAATCCATGGCAACAACGCGCCAACGCAGATGGTCAAGATTCAAAAGGCATTTTTCTTCACTTATTATTACACGGGGAGCAGAGGCACTCGATTTCGCTGCGATCCAAACCCGATCTCAGGACCCTGAGATCGGGATCTGACGGTTCTTACCGACCCCGAGATTCGGACTCGGGAGCCAGATTGTCCTCACACCGTCGGATCACCGATCTCAGAGTCCTGAGATCGGTTTTGGATCTCAGCAAATACGGACCCGGGAGCAGAGTGGGTATCCGTGAATGGGTACCAATTGATTGTGCGCACATGCACTCAATTATGATCGCTTATTTAAGAAATCATTTGAGGATTTGGATAAACTTGATCCTTTCCAACATAGTGATGGGTCCGTATCTGCTGAGATCCAAAACCGATCTCAGGACCCTGAGATCGGTGATCCGACGGTGTGAGGACGATCTGGGTCCCGAGTCCGAATCTCGGGGTCGGTAAGAACCGTTGGATCCCGATCTCAGGGTCCTGAGATCGAGTTTGGATCGCAGCGGAATCGAGCGCACATAGTGATGGAAGGAATTATCTCTACTTGACTGAAGACGGACTATTTTTTTTTTTTAAAACAAGTGAGCTCAAGCTCACCGATTCTATTAACAGAATCTTAAATTAAGTATTACATCACAATTCCAAAAGAAAAAAGTAAAGAAGTTTCATCAATTAGCTGGGTACACTCCTCCCATACTGATTATCCTACCAAAATCCTTCTACTACCTAACACTCAAAACTAAATCAGAGGGGGGTTACACAAAACTCCTCCCTACTAATCTGTATGCCCTCTTTTACATATAGTGAACAATACTGAGTATACTCCACAAATCATCAAAGTAACCTTTAGCCTTTAGCCTTTCGCCTCAGGCATTCCACAAACAAACATTCATTGAGAAAAAGTTAACTCTCCATCTACAAATTCTGCAATCCACGGTCAAAAGCCCCCCGAGTTTTCAGTATTCAGCAATGTTAGGAATCTATCCACCACTCTGGTCACTGCAGCTTTATCCAAGGTTTGGATTTGTTTTAGAGTGGAAATCCTTGTTTTCTCAGAAACCCCCAAACTAATCCCAATCTTAGCAAAAAGAGAAAACACATCTTGCTCAGATTTGGATGTAAAGGGAACAAAGAGAGGATTTTTGTACCCGTTTCATAGGCTGCCTTGTGTATATTCTTCTGAATACGTGTGCTACGCCTGATTGTGGTATTTGACGGGGCAATATTGTCTCTACTGGTAACAATAGACGATGACTTTTATGCAAGTGGGGTTTGGTTCAGTGTCTTCACTGTCTGACACATGCAATAGCTCTCCACCACTCCTCTTCAATGTAGGAGATGTAACAGCAACAGCAATGCATACCCCACTGGAGCATTCTTCTCGATGAGCCCAACCAGGTTTTTCTCGGTGATCTGAATCATAGGTAATATGTGCTCCGCCTTGCTCTAATTTGAAGCTTATTACAGTAGCTCTCTCTTTCTTCTTCTTACCAGGTACTAAGTGCAAGGAGGTGGGAGTATGGACTTGTCCGCCATTGCCAACTTCACACGCAACCACCTAAGATCAAGCCTCTGGGAGTTGTACCAATCAATTTCGATCACGTCAGCAAATTTTTGCACCAGTTCTTGAACCTTGCTCTTACATCTGTATTGAATCCGTAAGCCCTTCAGAATGACCCAATAATGTTTGAGCTTCTTGCTGGGATCGATGTCTTCTCCGGTCGGATAAAGGAAAGCCCAAGAACTCTGACCAACAACCCAAGAATTGCCAACCCATTCTTTCTTCAAGCGACCTGGAACTTGCACCAAGAAACGTATTAGGACCCAGGTGGCGTGCCATCCAAATCTAACTCAACAGACCCAATACCTTTGAGCTCGGCAGTGGTTGAATTTCCCATGTACAAGACGGTCCCCGCATCAGCAGATGCATATGTTTTAAATAGACCCCTGTCTTTGCACACATCTGGTAGCTCCCGAATCAATATACCAATCCCCACCATCTTTGACCATATTTGTCTCAAATATCATTGCCACAAACCTTTCATTTGTGTTGGGTGCACTCTTTTTCTTAAAAAAACGGCATTCTGCCTTGTGGGTCCAGGTTTTCCACAATGATAACATGCACCCTTCTTCTTTTTCTTTTGTGGGAATTTGGTATTATTGTTCATTCTTTTATTTTTGAACTTATCATTAGATTTACCAGGGTAACCTTCCTCAATCGCATGGACTTGCATTTGCGGAGTAGTGTACTCCTTTTTACCTTGTTTACGATATTCCTCCTCAACAAGGAGGCTATTGGCCAAGTTCTCTAAGGAAATATCTTCTTTTTTATGTTTAAGACTTCTTTTAAAGTTTTTCCACGACTGAGGAAGTTTGTCTATTATTGAGGATACAATTATACATTCATCCATGTTCATATTGTGCATAGCAAAATTGTTGAGCATTCTTTCTATTTCATGAAACTGTTCCATGACTGGTCTGTCTTCTACCATTTTATAATTATTAAAACGACTTGCAATGAATTTTCTGCTTGAAGCATCTTCAGACATGTACCTCGTCTCCAGCTTCTTCCACAGCTCCTTTGTCATTTCTATGTTCTGGTAGACATCAAACAGCGAGTCGGACCCCGTTCAGGATGTGCCCGCGACAGATGAAGTCATCATTCTCCCACTTCTGCCTGGCTCTTATGTCAGCGATTGTCTCGTTCTCCTTTACTTCAGTTTTTGTGTGTTCAACACGTACGCCACCTTCAAAGTCGCGAGAAAAAAGTTCATCTTCTTATGCCGCCTTATGAAGTTGGCACCGTCGAAGCGTTCGAGCTTCACGAAGTCAGAAGCCATCTCTCTCAAACTTGCGAAGGTCATCTTGATCAAATTAAGCCTTAAGATTGTTGGTGCCGGTGGGTCGGTGTGATGTGCCTCTTGCAAGTTTGTTTATTGTTGGCTTCAACTGCGCGTAACAATGTCGTTTTCCTTAAGGCTTAATCGTCCCCACCAGGTATTAGCTGGTGTGCAAGCGGGTGCAACAAATAGCCTCTCAGGATACTGAAGCCCATCTGACGGCGTCTGCACAAACGAAATCAGACCCGAACAGCTTCGGAGATTTGACAAGACTGATACAAATTTCTCGAGCAATTTGTATCAAGTCGATCTGGTAGAAAATTAACAAGAAACAAAGAGATTTGTGTTGATTTGAAACTCTATGAATTTGGATTGCATTTCATCTCATCATCATAGTATGCAACTATGCTTGGATATAACTCATCACTATGCATGAATGCTACTATGCAACTATGCATGCATGGTTATTTATAACCATTCCAAAACCGCCATCATGGAGTCGGTTTAAGAATCCAAAATCAAATTTCATTTGATGCCCTCATGCATGGCAACTTGGCAAGTTGGTTTAACATTTCACAATTCAATTTAGATTTGAATTGCCACATGTCATCATATTATTAGTTGTACTTACAAAACTTAATATGCAACTTCATGAATCATGTCGGCTTAGCATCATGCCGACTTCCATGTATGCCAACTCACATATAACAAGTTTATATGTAATTGTATCATGTGAATTAATTTTGGTCCAAGTCGGCATTCCAAGTCGGCAGTCAAAACTCAAATTGATTTTTACTTTTGTCATCACATCACTACCCATTTGTTAATATATGTCGGCACTAATTATTTTATAATTGGTCTAAATGCAAGATAATTCAAGTTTATTTCATGACAACACAAGTATCAAATATTCTTTATTAATTTTACAAGATAAAATACACCCATTTTGAAAACAAAAAATTATTTTGAAAACAAAAAATTATTTTGAAAATTCTCCAACACCTCTTCCTCTCCTCCTTTGACCTCACATGGAGAGAACCCAGATCGCATCGCATGTTTCACTCTTTTTCTGTACGTAGGCAATTTTTGAGCAAATTTGAAGGCCTCCAAACCCTAGTGCCCCCCCGCCAACTTTCCTCCGTCAAATACCTCTTTTCCGTCCAACTCAGAGCCTCTTACGACTTCGTCTCACCTAAAGTAAAACCTGGGCAGGATTTCTTCTTCCGCCATTTTCTTTTTGGAAATCAAGCACAAGATTTCTATTCATAGACTATGTCTCTGCGCCACCATGTTGGACACGTTCACAGCACGATCAACAAACACAACTTTGTCACTGAGATTCTATTGTTGCAGTCCTCTCTTCTCAAACCCACAATTGTCATTAATTACTTCATTGTACGATGGGTATTCTCTTCTTCTTTTAAGATAGAGTTTGGTGTTGAATTGACTAATGGGTTATCGTTGCTTTCTATGCACGGTGAGTTTTATTTTTCTTTGGTTAGGGTTTGGTCTTGAATTGATCGGTAGATTATAGTCTATTTTTGTGTTCAGTGGGTTTTGTTTTCTTGGGTTAGGGCTTGATCTTGTATTGATCAATGGATTGCCATCGCTATTTCCGCATGGTGGATTTACTTTTCTCTTGATTCGAGTTTGATCTTAAATTGGCTAGTCAGTTATAATCGGTTTGTATAGTGGTTTCGTGGTTATTAGGTTAGGATTTGGTCTTGAATTGGCCAATAGACTATTGTTGCTTTTTGCACATTGTGGGTTTTCTTCTCTCAGTAAGGGTTTGGTTTCAAATTGGCTAATCGATTTGTAAATACTGGGTTTAAGGGGACTAACAAAGTGCTTAGGGTTTTAATCTCTTCTGGAGCTTGTGGTGGTGGTATGCCGTGCAATGATTTTCAATCAGATTGGTGGGTATTAGATTCTACTTGGAGAGAATCGATTCAATCTTATCTTGTAGGGTGATATTTGGGTTGGCTAGATCGATGAATCAAGCATGCGCGTGATTCTTTGGCCGTTGGGATGGTCGAAATGGTGATCATGAAAAGATTGGATGGACACCTGCCGACTCTTCTTCGTGTCTTTTACCTACAATGACAAAGTTTTTATTTTATTATTTTTTTTTTG
Organism: Cyperus esculentus; assembly: GCA_030179965.1. Classification (NCBI taxonomy): domain Eukaryota; kingdom Viridiplantae; phylum Streptophyta; class Magnoliopsida; order Poales; family Cyperaceae; genus Cyperus; species Cyperus esculentus. Next base: position 945,760 of record JASGLE010000055.1, on the reverse strand, counting down.
TGGACTGTGCTTGTAATTCATTTTTCATAATTTTTTATTTTTTTCTTTTTTTTTTCTTTCTTTTATTCTTTTCTTCTCTTTTCATTTGTAAATCTTTTTCTTGGTTCTATAAAAAATTTAAGTAGGGTTCACCTACTTACCTCAAAAAAAAAAGAAGAAAAGAAAAACAAAGAAGGGGAGAAGGAAGGAGAGTAGGGGTGAAAACGGAGCGGATAATGCTAAAACCATATCCGTATCTGTTTTCTATTATGCGGATACGAATTACCCGGATACGAATACAGATATCATAAAACCTCAAACCAAATCCGCCTTAAACGGATACGAATGCGAAAGGATATTTGACAGATACGGATTCGGATGTGGATTCAATTACAGATATAAAATAAAAATTAATATATATTATCTACGAATGTACACAGGCAATAAAAATAAGTATTTAAAGTAACAATAAATATTTGAGTATATGTATTGGTTAATATTTGTACAAATACATTATATACATATAAAACTTTTGGCAGTTAACACTATTTTATTAAAAAAAAAATATTAGTTATATATATGCTAAATTTCGGATACGGATAGTTCGGATATCCGCCTAATTATACAATTTTAAAAATTATCCGTATCTGTATCCAAATAAGTGTTTACTGATACGGTACGGATACGAATACGGATACTTACTATTCGAATACGGATCACATTTTTACGGATAATTTCTCGGATACGAAGCGGATCCGAACGGATTTTATCCGCTCCGTTTTCACCCCTAAAGGAGAGTGTAGTTATTCTGTCCATCAAGTAATCCTAATCTTGACAAGTTTTTCGAAGTCAATGATCGGGATTTTAGTGTGCACAATCAATTGGTACCCATTCGAGGGTACCACGCTAGGGAATTGAGAACTGGGTGTTATTTGAAAATCAACGGTACTTATGAGTTTAAGTAAAAATTAACAGCTAAGATTTGATTTCATTGACGGATAGACATTTCAAGTCATTTTTCTCAATCTCGTTTTATTAATTAGTAGTATAAGGATTACCGAATAGTATGCTATTCCAATTTTGGACTGGTGCCAAGCCCAAATATAAAGCAGAAGAGTTCAATTCTTACAGAAGAGGCTAATTCGGTATTCCAATGGAACCATTTAAAATACTGGACTCGTGTTTAATGGGTTTTAGGAATAGTAATATATAGTATGGTACTAAACAACATTACTATATATGATTGGTTCAAAATGTCATTCTTCATTCTACTCTTTAAATAGTCACTTATATATATATCAAAAATTTTTCACTTTTACAAATTCAATCTCAGTACTATTCTAACTTTATTCCTAGCAGCTTGACTTACCAAAGAGACCCTCAGTCAGAAACTGAATTGAATAAGTTTAAGTAAATCAAGATATATAGATGGTCGTAAATGATTAATTAGTAGGATTGCCAATCTCTCAACAGTGAATTAATGGATATAATCTAATTCTCGCCCCTAGCTCGATTTCCCTTGGCATTGCTTATACATCAATAATCTAATGCAATTATACAGTTATACTCATGGTTTTGGTCTTAAGTACAAGAAATTCCATTTGGCCTTAAAAAAAATTTATGCTATCTTTTATTTGGTTCATTTTGTGAATAATTGAAAGTGACGTACATTATTAAAAATCTTGCGACCATTGATAAATTGGTACGTGCATTGATTGGTCTATTATGCAGCTTGTTGACTGTACTATTCAAATGATTGTGTTCTTTTATAAGTCCATTGCCAATAATATATTCATATTGTTTATTTTACATGTTAGTTAAATGCATGAGCTAGCTAGACAAGAGAACATTACTAGTATAAAAAATATAGGCATATATAGTTAACAATTAATTACCTCCAAAACCAAAAACCAAAATAAAAAAATAAAAAAAGATTTTTTTTTTTTTTTTTTTTTTTTTGCTCACATTAAAATAAAAACAAAGAGTAACTATGAAAAAGGAAACCGTAGTACCCTTTTCCAATTCGTGATGAGCTCGAACTCATTATGAACTGAGATATAATTTTCTGAGGCAGCCCCCCACTCCAAGTTTGCTCACATTAAAATAGGCCTACATAAATTTGCAGTTCAAATTAATCATGTTTATACAGGCCCTTAAGAAATGGGGTGCTTTTGACACATTATTTTATTTCTTAATAGTTAATAGTTAATACTTATAGCCCATTTTGGAGGAAAAATTATGGGCCTTGTTCTGATTTACCACTTCTTCAAGTTTTCAATCTTTATGATGAGATATGTCATATGTCACTAGGGGTGCACAAAAAGTTCGAAGTTCGTAATTCGCTCGAATTCCATTCGATAAAAGTTCGTAATTAGCTCACTAGATTTGAGTTCGACTTAATTTCAAATCGAATCAGCTCAATTCGAATTTCAGACGAATCGAATTCGAACTTAACCCAGTTTGATTCGATTGGCTCGCGGCTCGAATCTTTAATTAATTCCAGCCGTAGGGGAAGGTATACCCTGCTCATTTTTTTTCTCCGCCTCCACTTCTCAGTTCTTACACTAACCCTAGATCTGAGAGTTCATCTTCCCCTCCTCCCCTCCTCTCGTCGCCGTGACTGGGCCAGCCCCAAGGACGACCGGCGCCGCGACTCCTCTTCCCCTCCTCCCCTCCTCTCGTCGCCGCGACTGGGCCAGCCCCAAGGACGACCGGCGCCGCGACTCCTCTTCCCCTCCTCCCCTCCTCTCGTCGCCGCGACTGGGCCAGCCCCAAGGACGACCGTCGCCGCACCATAGTTGCGGCGGGCCAGCCCCAAGGACGACCGGCGGCCTTCTTTTTCTCTGTGTCCTTGTCGCCTCCACATCCAAAGTTCAAACAAAGAGCTACTGCCCACCTTGTCCGACCGCTGCCACCAGTCCGACCGACGGCCTTCTTTTTCTTTTTCTGATGTAGTCTGTTATGTGTTTCTGGAGAATGTTTTATTAGTTTATTTTAAACTGCCAGATATTGGAGGATTATTGAATGTAGTATTTGGTCTGTTTATCTTTTCAAGTGTAGTATTTGGTTTGTTTATCCTTTTTTCATATACATATGTTTTCAACATACACGGCCTAGATATTTGTGCCAACGCTAAGTTGCTGAATGCCTCAATTAATAATTTCAAACCTTTTCGAATCGAATCGAGCCAGCTCGAGTTTTTTCGAATCGAATATCTCCTTTCTTCCCAGCTCGAAACTGGGTTCATGTTTCGAGCCAGCTCAATTCAAATATGAATCGAATCGAATTTCTCACGGGGATAGTTCGATTCGATTCGATTCGTATGCACCCCTATATGTCACCCATGTAAAGTACATATTAAATAATAAAAAAGTCGATGCAAGCGCATCATAGGGTTCTTAGGCCAATTTATACTTAATTTAAATTACCGGCCTAATAATTGTAACCTTTAAAAAACCTACTTAACCGCACACCAATATAATTTTACATCTCTCCTATGATATAAAAAAAAAGTGGTTATACTAACACGCAAAAGTGTTTATACTAATCACTAATATTATTTATAACTAAATAATATTAGTGATACACATTAGTATAAACATTACGGTGTTCTTAAATTCACGGAGGTCTTCTGTGAGCTTAACTCCAAAAACATATCAAATCATATCCAAATTTTGATTTATAACTCTATAAATTCTTTATATCAAAATCTTGTGGCATATAAGGATTTATTTATAGCAACTATATAATATTAATAACTGGTATGCCAGTCAAAAGTTTCAAACTTTCTAATTTCCTCATCTAAAATTGGAAATATCCCAAATCCCATCAAAACATGGATAAATTGCTCATATCCCATTATTTCATTTTATATGTTATTAGCTTCTTAATAAAAGTTCGTTGACCATCTCGCCTTCTATTGTAATAGGAGATGCATTCAAATGTTCTTCATATCTTTATTACAGAAGACTGTAATATAAGAAGCGAAAGATTTTTTTTCTCTAAATGCTCTGACCAGTGAGATTTTTGTGAATAACAAGTTGCATGGAGATTTTTTATTAAAATGAAGTATTGATGGGGATAACAAGAATGAAATGAAGTATTGAAATAGGGAATTTGGATATTTTCAGGTTTAGATAGAGAAATTGGAAAGTTTGAACCTTTTGATGGGCATAATGTCAATTATCCCATCAATAAATTAAATCAATGTTCATATATAACTTTTAAAAATTCCAAAATAAATACTTACAAATCTCTAAAAATAGAAAATTTTTGCAACCCGCATGATTTTGATATAAGGAATTTATTGAGCTATATAAATTAAAATTTGGATCTGATTTAATATGTTTTTGAAGTGAAGTTCATGGAAAGTCTCCATAAGTTTAAGAACCCTTTAGATTTACTTCTAGCATATTGAAAAATATTTTAATCGACAAATCTGATGATTTTTAGGTTCTAGTTTGACTTTAACCACCGTCGTGGAACACGTAGCTAGTTATTATGGATACGAAACGCAAATACTGTCAAGTTGAAAAATAATAAACAAATTATAAGCTTGAATTAATTAATATGACGTAAAGGATAAAAGTGTATAACACCAGTATACGTAATTACTTATCTCTCCATTTCATTTATTTAATCTGCAAGCAATCGAATAGGTCGTACTAACTAGATATAGATTAATTAGCATTAGCATTAGCTGGTTAATTATATATGAATTGGCATGTTTCTAACGAATTCGATTTCCTTCCATTATTTCTTCATACATTGCTTCAATGGATCGATCTGCTGCCCATACATGAGAGGCGTGTTTGTTGTCATTACAAGGGAGAGAGAGTGCACTTTTTGGGGCTGCATCGATCTCAAAATTTAGTTCTTTGAAAATTGTGTAATCAGATTTGGATTCAATTAAAAATTAAGGGACTAAAATTAGACTGTTATAGATTTTCTTTTTTTCTTTTTAATTAAACGAAATAGAAGGTAATTAACGACTCTTTTAATGTTTATCAAGTTCTCAACAAATGTCACTTCTCTTTTAACAAATCCGGACTTAATTTAATTTGTAGATTGGATCTGTACGTCATGCATGTTTATGTTTATATCAAAATTAGTTGATTATGTTCAGGTGAAAATTAATTACTAATTAATCATGTAAGGGTACGTACGTAGCTAGATGCCAAGATCACAACTAATTAATGAACTCCTTTATAAATTGCGAAATTTGCATATTTGCTACTCCAAACCCGTCTATTTGTACCTTTGACACTCCAAACTTGGAAATTACAAATTTGGCACTACAAACTTAATAAAATTGCATTATTGCCTTTATAATTTTTTAATGACCAAATTCCCCTCAATCTCCTCCATGGCAGCCCCCTTGCACCCCCCGACAGCCCTAGCGCGAGGGGGACGAGGGGGCTGCCAGGGGGTGCGCGCCAGGGCTGCCGGGGGGCACGCCAGGGCTGCCAGGGGACGCGCCAGGGTTGTTGGGGGGGTGCGCCGGGGGCTGCCAGGGCAATTTAGTCATTTAAAAATTATAATGGCAATAATGCAATGTTATTAAGTTTGTAGTGACAAATTTGTAATTTCCAAGTTTTGAGTAGTAAAGTTATCAATGGAGGATTTTGAAGTGGCAAATATGCAAATTCCCCTATAAAATTATAATAGTGGAGATCGATTACAGGTTTTGGTGCACATAGTAAGTATATCGGACATGTACATTAATGAAATATTTCAATTGAAATATTATATGACTAATTAATGGTTAAGGAGACAAATTGTCACAAACTCATAGTTTGGGGGTTATTTGTCTAAACTAAAAGTTCGGGGGCCAACTTGTCACAAGGTGAAAGTTTGGGGCCTCTAAAGTCATATTCCCTTATCAAAATTAGTCGATTTATGTTCAGGTGAAAATTAATTACTAATTGATCATGTAAGGTACGTAGCTAGATGCCAGGATCACAATTAATTAAAGCAAGGTGCCTCGAATTAAGAATCGCCTACATTTGAGTGCACATGTAGTAAGTACATATCTTGGGCATGTACATTAATGAACTATGAATTAATTTGAGTCGATCGAAGGTTAGATCTCCCCCTCTTTCATGTATTATAGAATATAGAATTTGACGATCACTGTTCCCGATGGTTATCCTCCGGCGTATGGCAAAGTATAGCAACTAATTACAGAGCTCGATTCGGTGGACCCCACCTCGGTTCGGTGGCGTCCCACCTCAGTGTGTCTCTCTTTCTCTCTCTGCCGAGCGTGCTTGCAGCATGGCAGACAATATGAATTCCACCCGTTGTAATACAGGGAATATAAATATAGTTTGGTGATAAAATAAAAATAAAAATGATTACAACTTGGAAGGTGATATGCACCTTTGCAGCAGTACGTAGTATCTTTTGACATAGTAAGGAGGATGAATTTCGTATTAATTACTTGAGATATTTTATATTAGATTTATTGATATTATGAATTTTTTAGAGATTTCATTTATGTTATAAATAATTTAATTTGTATCCATATATAATATCAAGTCAATACAATTAAGCTCCTCATGAAATTCTGTCTTTTGTTTCTCTCATTCGAGTTTTCCGTGTATCTCCCAAAACCTAACACTTTGTGTGCTTATAAGAATTTCAAAATCTGTAAAATGTGAATATTTTCCTAGTACGTAGATTATGATATGAAGATCATCGATCTCGAGCGTTCGAATCGACTATTTAGATAATAAAAATAGAGCTTCAAGTTTGAATGGATTCAAAACAATCCTATGTATTTCATTTCACCATAGCCCAGCTATATTAATATGTGTGTTTAATGGCGCAGTTTGGTTATTACTAACTGATGATTGTACGTATCATCCAACAATGGGTATCAATTATTAATATAGTACAGAAATATGTCCTTTAATTAAAAAAAGTTATTAATATATATATATTTATTCTGAATTTCAATTAAAATAGCTCGGATTAATTAATGTATATATATATATATATATACGTGTTATATTCTCAGAACGATGTCAGTGTGAAAGTCAACCTTGCATATACGCCTCAAGCCCTCAATCCTCAATAGATGACACGTGAAAGAGAATTTAAAGCCCAAGCACACCAATGTATTATGTATTTTTTCGCCGTCGGATTAAAATGGACGGATGAGATATGTTTGGTAAAACTCTTTTTTATTCAAAAAACCGAACTTTGCACTGAATCTAAACCGTTCGGTGTTGATCCGACGGTCACCGTCAGGATAACAGGGTCCTGTTATCGCCGAAGAATAACAGCAGAATCGGACGCTGGGCAACGGCATAATAGAAGGGAAAATATATAGAAGGGGAATGATAATGAAGGCAGGCACCGCATCACAAGTCATGGGCCAATGCGCGTGATCAGGGCATTCAATCGATACAAATTAAGTCATATATACATGCATGTACGTCTTCGATCGATATATAAATATGGAGCTAGATTATTATGCTAACGTTAGTATTTCGATCTGAAATGCTAACGTCTGAAAAATCGTGTTATCGTATTCGAAATTGTGATTTATGGTGTTGAATAAATTCTTCATATAAAAATACTAAGTAATACAAAATTTTTCCATTTTTGAAGTTTTTTAACTATTTGTTTTGAATTTTTTAAAATAGCTCATAAATAATAATAAAATATTGATGTTTGTTCATGCTTCTTTCAAAAATACAAAATAAATACTAAGAAAACTCTAAAAATAGAAAATTTTTGTTTACCCATATATTTTTATATGAGAATTTATTTTGACCACCGTAAATCACGATTTCGGATACGATAACATAATTTTTGAGCCGTTAGCATTTCGAACTAAAATGCTAATGTTAGCACAATAGTCTAACTCTATAAATATGTATCTTTTGAAAATTTAAGTTATAAGTTACAAAATTAGTAGTTACTGGAGCTGTAAGTCAGGCTTCGCCCCGAAAAGTGATATCTCATAAATAACTAAGAATTTTATAAAATATTATATATTTATATTATACAAAACTTGAACAACTTAATTTATAATGTAATTAAATAATAATAATACAATAATTTATAAATAAGAATATAAATGTTGGACCATTTTAGGGTTAAAATTTGTTTTAAACATATCATATTCGTATTATTTAATGAGGAGAGAAAAAAATATAAACCATTAGATCGAAGTACATAGATAAAGAGTTTCCAACAAAATCAATGGTTAATAAAAATGATGATGTAGCATAGTTGAGGTGCTTAGAAATTTAGCACTCTTTACGGAGTATATAGATATATAAACATGTACGTAGCTAGGTACTTAGGTTGAGAATAATTAATTAAGATTTTTATCGATATATTCCTGAAATAAATAATAAACCGATCGAACAGATCGATCGAGTCTGCATATATATATTCCGCGTCCATGTAGTGATCAGAGAAGAGAATTCAGCATGTAGAGGAACAAAAGGGATAATTAATTACTAACTGATCAGATCCAGATCCTACGCCTTAATGCCTTATATACGCACCACTATATCTGCAGTGCGAATGCAGTCAGCAGTACGTACTTAATTTCCCCCTCTTTTTTTAATGGGCATTAATTCCTCCAACCGAGTCCATCTCTAAATCTAATAATCTCCAATCTCCAATCTCCAACCTCCCTCTCCGCATAGGCCGCAGATAAGATAAGATACTAATGATCAGAACTCGGTGTGCCTGGACTCCAAAAACGATGCCCAGTTAATTAATTAATAGCTTCATGTTACGTACGAACTCCTCTAGATTGGCACCAGCTAGCTAGCTATATATATATATATATATAGAGTTTGACTATTATACTAACGTTAACATTTCGGACCGAAATGCTAACGACTCAAAATTTATGTAATCGTGTCCGAAATCACGATTTATGGTGCTCAATAAATTCTTTGTATGAAAATATTTGGGAATACAAAAATTTTTCATTTTTAGATTTTTTTAAGTATTTGTTTTGAATTTTAGAAAATAGCTCATAAATATTAATAAAATATTGATGTTTGTACATGCTATATTCAAAAATACAAAACAAATAGTTAGAAAACTCTAAAAATGGAAAATTTTTGTATTCCCCAATACTTTTATATAAAGAATTTATTGAGCACCATAAATCATGATTTCGGACACGATAACAACAATTTTGAGACGTTAGCATTTCAATTCGAAATGCTAACGTTAGTATAATAGTCTAGCTCTATATATATATAGCTATACGGACAATGATACTATGCCATAAACTTTGCCCCCACAACCCTATGATGAGGTGGCATGTTGGTTGGGTGGGTCATTTTTGTAAAAATTTTCAGGGTCGGAGGACTATTTTTATAAAATTATTAGGGTCATTTTTGTAAAAGTTTTTCAGATATGGTCAATTTTGTTAATGTTCTTTGGAAAGAGGGATATATCTATAAATTTGTCTGAAAAAGGGGATATTTTTGTAAATATTTGCTATGTCATCGTATGGTGCTGGGGCAATGTAAGGGGCAATATATATTTTTCCATAGCTATACTCATACTACACATCATACATACATACTTACATGTTGTATAAAGAGACATCTTATTGCGTCCATTGAAAAGCCGTCCATATATATGTTTATAGATGTACAAATAATTAATATAACAAATACATCCTGAAATGTAACAGATCGATACATCATGAAATGTAATCTGTGTATATATATATATATATATGCTACGGACGGTTTTCTATGGATGCCAGGTATTACTGTTGTATAAAAGAGAAACATCTTGCGTCCATTGAAAAGCTGTCCATACATTCATAGATGTACAAATAATATAACAAATTAATACATCCTGAAATGTAATATATCGATACATCATGAAATGTAATCTGTGTGTATATATGCTATGGACGGTTTTCTTATGGACACTAGGTATATATTACTGTTGTACAAATGTGAAACATCTTGCGTCCATTGAAAAGCCGTCCATACATTCATAAATGTATAAATAATATAACAAATACATCCCGAAATGTAACAGATCGATACATTATGAAATGTAATGTATGTATGTATATATATATATGCTATGAACGGTTTTTCTATGGACGCTATATAGGTATATATTACTGTTGTACGAATGTGCAGTTGTAGTACTAGCCCATCGCCCATGTGAAAACACGCATCTGCCTGACCGGCCTTGATCATCAGACTGCAGTCAGACTGACTTCATCATCCAAATTCTATACGTCTGACTATCCTTGTACACAACTCTCTATATAAACCCACCACCCCAGTGCAAGAACACAACAATTAACACAGCTCCACAATTAAGCTGGCAAGTAATTAATCAGCATATATATACCATAATAACAGATTTACAAAACATGAAGATCACAATACAAAGTTCTCGGCTTGTCAAGCCCGACTACAACGGCGCCACTCCGCCCAACGCCGACCAGCAACTTCCCTTGAACGTCTTCGACATGGTCACCGAGAACTTTCATGTGGCTCTGATCTATGCCTTCAACCCTCCAACGCCACCGAACATTGAGATTGAGAAGGGACTCGCTAAGGTGCTTGCCGAGTACCGTGTGCTGGCCGGAAGGCTTGACGAGGATGCGGATGGCAACTTGGTCTTTTTACTAAATGATCAAGGCGTTTGCTTTGTTGAGGCCACGGTCGACAACACCGAGCTGAGGAATGTGCTTCCTTTGAATCCGACTAAGAAAATTGATCAGAGTCTGCACCCGAACGTCCACGGAGTAAAGGAGATAATGCAAGTGCAACTCACGCGATTCCCGTGTGGCTCCTTGGTTGTCGGTTTTACATGTCACCATCAAGTTGCCGACGCAAAAGCTGCCAGTAACTTCTTTGTTGCATGGGGTCGTGCAACTAGAGGCCTCGCCATTGATCCAATTCCTCTGCACACGCGTGATACGTTATTCAAACCCCGTGATCCGCCTTTGATACAATATAATCATGGAGAGATCGAGTACACGAACGACAAAGAGAAGTACCTAAAAACTATGTTCGCCGCTACTAACTCAAATGTAAAAGATAACGTAGTTCGCAAGGTATGTTTCACCGGTGACTTTGTCAGCAAGCTGCGCTCGAAGGCTTCAACCGAGGTCACGAAACCCTGCAGCAGATTTACAATCGTATGTGCTCATCTCTGGAGAGCCATAACGAAGGCGCGGGGCCTTCACGGCCATGTGACAACAGAGATATGCATCGCAGTGGATGGACGCAACCGAATGGATCCAAAGGTTCCTAGCGAGTTTTTTGGCAACCTCGTTTTATCGGCTTTTCCTCGCTCTAATGTCCGAGACCTCATCAATCGACCTCTAGGTTACGCAGCAGAACTAATACGAAGTGAGGTCGAGAAGGTTAACAACAGTTATTTCCAATCATTCGTAGACTTTGCGAGCTCTGACATCATCAACAAAGAGGGATACGTTAGCCTCAACTCGATAAAAAAGCGATATTTGTGCCCCAATTTAGACGTGGCTAGTTGGCTACGGCTTCCATTCTTTGATCTGGATTTCGGCACTGGTAAACCGTACTATTTCGTGCCGTCGTACATCGGGACCGAAGGGACAGTCCTCATCCTCCCTTTCCGTCCAGACGACGAAAGCGTAGAGGCCGTGGTCACGCTGTTCCGCGACAACGTTGATACTTTCGAAAGGTGCTGCTATTCTATCGAGTAATTAATTAATTAACTAGTTTGTACTAAATTGAGCACATGACTCCATATGTAGTTAATTAAGTCTGTTTAATTTCATTTTAATTCCTAGTACTTTTCGTTATGTTTTCATCAATAATGGGTGTTTTTGCCTTGTCAATTTTGGCAATAACATGGATGGATGTATGTACTCTGTTATTGTACTTCTCATAATAAATGAATAAATCATATTTAAAAAAATTAATTATATTTCGAGCTAGGGGAGAGGTGTATAAGACTGGTGAAAAATTTTAATTAATATATAAGAATAATATTACGCTGATATATATATATATATATATGCATGCATAAATATGCATGGGAACAATAATATATATATACATACATAGACATATAACATGCAGCAGCAGGTTGCTTTATTATCCTTGCCTGTCTGGTCTCGTGTATCTTTCTCTCGTCATGTACTTAAAAAGTTCAAACGCATCCAAAAGATAGCATTAGCAGCGCAGGATCCATACATACATCGCGCTAGCTTATTTTGGCCTTTTATGTATGTATGCTTGGATCGATGTTGGATCGATCCATGAATTCTTATCAACTGTCACGTCACCCGTTGGATCAAAACGTGATTGTTCGGAGATTAGTGCCGGCACGGATCTCGAGATGATCCAACGGCAGGGGATACCTATCCTTAGATCCATATGCCAAACAAGGCGCCGACGCGGGCGGTCGATCATCGAGGTTCAAAAGGCGCTTTTATATATTCGCTTATTATTTTTACGCGGGAGGCGAAGCGGTGGAAAAGCAACAATTTAATAATGTATTAAAGTAACGTTCCAATAATAGTCTAACACTCTTAACTCATATTATATTGGAAAAATATATAATGCCACCATCTTTGCCCCATGGGAAATTGATGACATGTCATTTTTTACCTCAATTCAGTTTTTTGACTGCCCAATTAAGTTTCTCGGGTAGCTAGGCAATTTGGTTCCGGGCACGGTGATCCGGAGCATGTGCCCCATTGGATCTCCTCGGGATTCGGGTACCGAAGGATTCAACCGGATTCCGAGGAGATCCAACGGGGTACATGCTCTGGGACAGACGATCTCAATTGGGAAATACATGGTTAAAGGGCCACATTTTCTTAGTAATGTTAATGATCATATTGGGTCAATGATAAACTTATTATGGTAGTAATATTTCACTCTTGACTGTTCAAGGCCGCACCTTTTTTTTTTCTCTAATATTCACTTCAGACTCTTCACAGAAAAGAGAGATGAATTAAACCTCATAATCTACCAACGACCACACAGTTTGATTCATTTCTACCAGGCTTCATATAGTTGGAACTTCCCACTTCATTTCAAAGAGAAATTTGAATCAGGCCGCTGAACAAAAAAGCAACTTCGCCACCGAGATTTTGAACCGAGCTGCTTACTTGGTTAAAAAGTAAAATTATTGTGCTCCAACTTCCCCAACAAAATTTGCATTGGGCTATCGAACCTGGTTAGCATATTTCCTTGAACTGGACTTCCCCACCAAAAGTCTATAACTTCCCCATCCAATACCAGCGACACATGGGCCTTTTAACTCCCCACACCATGTGATAGGTATTTTTGAAAAGAGAAATTATTCTTATCCCCTTAACTACACCCTTTATTTGCACCCTGTTTTTATTTTTTCATTATTCTTCCTCCATTGATTTCTTTCTCACCACCATATCACCTCCGCCCATCTCCACCCTCTCCGCCGGACCTCCACCACCCCTCGGCCGCACCTCTGCCCCCTTTGGCAGCACCTCCGCCACCATCTCTGGTCACACCTCCATTAATCCAGCTCTTGAATACACATTTAGTTAGTTATTTGTATAAACTATATTAGTGGTTAGTATAAACACTTTCGCGTGTTAGTATAACCACTTTTTATGTTATCATATGCGAAATGTAAAATTATATTAAGGTGCCGTTAAGGAGGATTTTTAAGGTGTGCAGTTATTTTAAACACTAATTCTAAATATTTAGATTTAAGAGAACTCAATATTTAGTTAATTTTATTGTAGTTTGCATAAATATGAAAAAGTCACTAATTAGTAAATCATGTGATAGTTTTCAAAATTTATATATTTATATGTACTTATTTTATATTTCAAAAATTGAAATATTATAGTAAAATCATATAATTCCCCACAATAAATATAAAATAAAAATTAGTAAAAAAATGGATATTGGAATGGCACAATAAATATAGAGTAAATTACACCAATGGTCCCTAAACTATCACTCTTTATCAATTGATCCTTAAAGATTAAAAGTTACCAAATTGGCCTTTAAAGTATTAATTTGCTACCAATTTGGTCCTTAAAGTTTGGAATGTACAATTTTGGTCCTTAAAGTTTCACTAACATATCATTTTGATCCCTAAAGTTTAAATATTTATCAAATTGGTCCCAAAATTAAGTATTTTATTCAAAGTTATAATTTTCATTTATCTTAAATTAGTTTTTAGCATTACAAATAATGATAATATATTATTAGAAAACATAAATAATGTACAACAAAATATATTTGTTCGTGCTATAAAATACTTATTAAGTAAATTTTAGCAACAAAAGATAATGATATGACTAATTTGGTATGAATAAAATGTTTTAAGGACCAAAACGATATGCTAGTAAAACTTTAAGGACCAAAATGGTACAATACAAACTTTAGGGACCAAATTGGTAGCAAATCAATACTTTAAGGACCAATTTGGTAAATTTTAAACTTTAAGGACCAATTTGGTAAAATGATGATACTTTAGGAAGCAATGGCATAATTTACTCATAAATATATTTCAATTTAACCAAGATTTACATTATTTTTGTATGATTTTAACATCAAAAGTTTAATATGTTTTAGGCCATTTTTTAAAATAAAAAAGGAAAAAATCTTATTTTTAAAAGTAAAAAAGAAAAAACTTATTTTCAAAACTATTAAATCCGGGTCCTAGAAACCCGGCCCACGGGCCCAGGCGGGGTCCTGGAAACCCGGCCCACGGGCCCAGGCCGGTTCCTGGGGACCCGGCCTAGTGTCTGATTTTTTTTTTCTTTAGATAGATCTCATTGTTAGCTTTCCATAGCCGCGAAGTTTGCTCCGATCGGAGTTTCCTATCAAAAGTTATGCCCGTTTGAATGTTGAGTGCCCGAAATATAGGATAAAATTCAGTATAAAATTCAAAATGGAATTCAGAAATGTTTTCATTTGAATAATATTATAAATAAATATTAAGTATCACATATAAATATTAGAAAAAAGAATATAAAGAACAAATCTTAAATTAATTTGAAATAAGATTTAAATAAATAAGATTCGGTATAAAATTCAAAACAAAATACATTGCATGATAATTATTTATAAAACTGTATATATAAATATTAAATATTATAAATAATATTAGAAAAATTATATAAAGAAATAATTTAAATTTATTGCATGATAAATATGGTATTTGAATGTTGAGTACCCAAAATTTAAGATACGATTCAATATAAAATTCAGTACGAAATTTAGTACATGATTATTACACAATAAATTTTTAGTAAATCCTAGAGCTTTTTGCTCATGTCAAATAAATTTATGATTTGTTATTTATATTTTTTTAATATTATTTGTAATATTTAATATTTATTTGTAATATTATTTATCGAAAACATTTCTGAATTCCATTCTGAATTTTATACTGAATCTTATCCTATATTTCGGGCACTCAACATTCAAACAGGCATAACTTTTGATAGGAAACTCCGATCGGAGCAAACTTCACGGCTACGGAAAGCTAACAACGAGATCTATCTAAAGAAAAAATATCAAAAAAAAAAAAAATCAGATACTAGGCCGGGTCCTCGGGGACCGCCCTGGGCCTGTGGGCCGGGTTTCCAGGAGCTGGCCTGGGCCTGTGGGCCTGGTTTCCAGGACCCAGATTTAATGGTTTTGAAAATAAGTTTTTTTCTTTTTTTACTTTAAAAAATAGGCCTATGTTTTATTTTCATTGACCATTTGACCGCGCGAACGGGTATAGGCTTTTAAACCTAAAGTATGCACTCGATCGCAAGCGTACGATCTCGTGTAGTACTTGAGGGTCGAATCCTCAGGGACGGGATTAACACCAAACTTTACTTAAACCTACTTCTAAATTCTAAGAGAGTTTGGATTAAAGGGTCAATTGTTGGGGGTTTTAACAAGGCTGGTTACAAACACAAGGAAACAGTGCTAAAACAAGTAAATAACTGAAAGACAATTAATTAACAGGCGTTCTCAGGGTTGTCAGAATCATATTGGTCTCAGGATCAGTTGCCTGCGTTCCGCAAGATGTATCTTGCGGACCGCAAGTAGTTGGTTAGGGTCGCAAAACCGTCCACGAACCACAGATCTCTCTAATAATCCGCAGTCAGTTTTGTAACTCCTGTCTTGCACTTTCTGTAACTGACTGCGGACCGCAGGCAGTTGACAGAGAGCAGTTTTCAATTCTGGTTTGGTGTTCTGACTAACGTCGTCAGTTCCTAAGCAATTCAGAGTTGGTACAAGTCCTTGGTTTTCACCTTTGGTACTCCTAACAATTCTAAATCAATTCGAAACTCATAGAATAAGTTCTAAACTACGTTCATGTCACTTGTTAATTCTAGGGTCCGTTTCGAGGTTAGTCGAAACGCAATTTCGCCTTTCGGGTACTTTCGGATACAATTCAACCCAAGTTGTGCAGACAATCAGATCTGGTCAAAAGATACTACATTAACCAACTAGGTCTGGCCATAACCTATAGGTTTACCAAATGAACAAACAAATTGCAAGCACATAATAATGAAAATCTCAAGCGATTATGAAAACAACGTTAATCCACACAAACAACTAATCCATCAACACAATCGTCATCATTCAAACCCTAAGAACAGATAGATCTACTCACTCATGACACAAGAAAACAAAGAAAATAAAGAACTAAAAGAAATCATGATGCAAAAGAACCGAAGAAGAATTCGAGGCGACACGATCTTCACTCCCGCGCGAGAATTCTCTCAAATCCGCTTCGAAGAATGATGAACGGCCTTCTCTCCTCTTTCCTCTGCCTCTGGTTGTGAATATGCAATGAAAGGGTGTGAGAAGATGAGTGAAAAGATGTCTGGAACCGTCCCAATGACCGCCTTATATAGGCAGAGCGCCAGAAAATAGAAAACTGTAGTGCAGTAACCTCCCTGCGGACCGCAGGCACGGGCCTGCGAACCGCAGGAAGAAGGAAATGGCGGTTTTTCTGCTCCACAGGAAGTTTTCAGCGTCGAGCGGAAGGTCGAACGTGCTGTAACCTCCGTCTGCTGGACGCGGGAGGGATCCTGCTGACCGCAGGAGGGTCCTGCGGACCGCAGGAGGGGTCCTGCGGACCGCAGGAAGTTCATTCCTGTTTCGACTTGTTGTCTATGGCTCCGAATCGCGTCCAATTGGCTCCAAAAGCCCGATTGACCTGAAATTTGGACAAAAGTAAAGAAGTAACTGGAATCTAGACATCTTACTACTTAAATGCAATTAAACTTAGGAATTTTAGGCCAAAATACTAGTGCAAGTCTGGTAAAATATATATATGAATGCATGACATCACCATTAATAATTGCATCATCATGATACTAGAATAAAATGGGTACAAATGCATGTAGTACAATATTTAAGAGGATGGTGAATATTCGGGCTAAGCCCCTGTTCTTTTTTCATTTGTGGGCCCGCAACAATATTATATATATATTTCTCCTGGAGAAACAAAACTAGGAAAAGTTAGACTGGGAGAGATGTAATGCATTAAATGCAGGGTGATCGGACGGCTCGAAAGATGAGTGCACAATCAAAAAGTGCATTCATGGGTGTACCCACCCCGCTCCCATCTACGTATGTTTATATATATCGTGTACTTTTGTCTTCTAGCTCCAATAATCCATGGGAACAGCTAGTCGGCATGTACATTTTAGGAGCTTAGATTAACATGAAAATGTTTGAAATGCTAACGATTTAAATTATATATGCTATGTCTAAAATTTTGATTTACATTTTTTATTAAATTCATCGTATGACATATTTTGAGAAAAACAAAAAATATATTTATATTTTTTTGAAGTTTTTGTAGTATATGTTTGGGATTTCTCAAAATGATTCTAAAATATTAATGAAAATAGTGCTTGTCTATATATGACATTTTCAACACCCAATATAAATACTTAGAAACCTTATAAAATGAAAAATTTTATATTTTCAGATACTTTTATTAGTTTATAAGATAAGTTAATGGAAACTATAAATCAAAATTTTTGACATGAGAAAGCATAATTTAAATCGTTAGCAATTCGAGGCCATATGTAATCCTTTGCAACATATTTGTACTCAGATAATAAGTATACAACTAGTAAGCTGCCCCTGCTCCGCAGGGGGATCTTAATTATCTAGACATATTCTTTGCTCAATTAGTAAACTTGTTGGTAGCTGCTACTAACTTTTCGAAAAAGATACGGTTACTATGAGTACGCTAGCAAAACTTCTAAACTTCATTTTTTACAAGGAAATCATTTTTTTAATTACTTCATGAAATGATGCACCTACCATAATTTCACTTATTCGATGAAGTAAATTAAATTTAATCCTTCACTGATAATATAGTTATTTCTTAAATTGTGCAATTGGAAGGGGTATCTCCAAATTATGTCCGCCAATCAAGCTTCCTGCTACGTTTCATTTTCTTCAATAGTTAATACTTGATACAGCATGAAATTGGAACAGATTTCATGTCTATGACCGTAATTTCAGCTACAACGTTTAGGCTTTCTTTCAGGCTCTGAAGCCAATTTTCCATATTCTCTTGAGCGCAAAACGATTATAGTATTTTAGTACCACAGATTCAGTACATTAATTATGATCACCTAGGTAATATTAAGATACCATATATAGCAACAACAAAAAAAAATCTATATAGAATACTTTTTACACTGCAAATGACACTAAATATTGTTTGAAATTGATTCAAATAAAGAATTGATAGCAAAATAGGTAATAAAGCAATCATAATAATGACAGAAGAAATTATTCAAGAGAACCGGGCTACTTTGAAAATCAAATTGGGATCTCGCTTCCTTCTATTAACCTACAATGAAGGAGAAACATAAAAACAATTATGGCAGTTTTTAATTTTGATAGATATTCCATATCACTCCATCCTCTTTTCAGTCATTTCCTTAACTTAATGTCCAAAATAAATACGAAATGAAAAAGAAATAGCAACCAGCTAATGTTGGAGAAAATAATGATACACAGAAGAGTAATCAAAAAGCATATTAACGGTGAAATAAATGAAAATCAATAGAAATGAAAAATTTTAAAGAGAAAAATAAGGGCATGGGGAAGCAAAATAAAGGATGCTATAACACAATAATGTTTCAAGCAATAACTTAAGAAGATTTAATTAACCAAATAACATACTATAATAGACGCAAGAAATTACTGAAAGTATAAGGCAAGAAAGACCGTATACGTACAACTCGAACATTATAACACTCATATTGGCACATTAGCAAAAATTCAATAGATAACTTGAACAATAACATATTTAAACCAAATTCGCATTTGAAATACTAAATTATAGTCCAAAGTACTTACCTCCCATGATCATCAAATTTTCAATTAAACAGAAATTAACAAAGAAAAGAAATAATTTTCAATAAGAAAAACTTACAAATTTTCATCGAGAGGGAAGGCTGGAAGGGACAGTAGATCTGCAGCCAAAAAATAATAATAATAACAGAAAGTTCAATTAAATCTTAATGTACAACTTAAGTGTATTAATTATGTACGTATATGACTATATGTTACAGTACGTACAATCAAATATCATAAACAAAGACAAAATAATGCTATCACTAAATTGCTTCTCTAGCAATACCTGGTTGGTAATATTTATAGCCAGCACTGCACCTTAAATGCTAAAAAGGAGTAAACCAAAGTACAATTTAAAAAAAAAAATTTGTTTGTAAAATACTATCAAGATTATACAAATGGAGAAGTTCAAAATTATATCACACAATAAATATTCAGTTAAAACTTACATCAATCTTTTTTCTCTTTATATTGATTTGGGAAAAAAGAACAGAGAGAGCTTAACTCACACAGAAAAGACAACCCTGAGAGTATGCCTGCGCTGATCAAAGTGAAGGATAATTAATCAACAATACCTGCAAACAAAATGAAATAATGAATAATTGAATGGGGGCACTGTTAGCCATTTAAATCTAAATCAAGCATGAGTTAATTAATCGAAATAGTTCAATGCAACTTCACAGCAAACAATGTTAGATCAGGTAGCTACTGATTCTAACTCTTCTTAAAAATAACAAATTACATATGCAAAAGTAATGCATTGAATCAACCAGTATGACATCCCTTCACCAATTTGCTTAAAACAATTAAAGCTGAGAGGGGGCCGGAGGAGGGAAATGGTCAGTATCAAGGGGTTGGCAAGGGTTTGTCGACTTTGTCGGCGAACTCGGGACAGAAGATGAAACCGGTTGTCGATTCTGTGGAGCACTCAGTGGTGTGGTGCGAGGTTTCCCGAGGTGGTTCCTCTTCTTCATCGCAGGCGGAGGGGAGATTTCGGAATGGGAGGCGATGGGGCGCCTGAAGGAAACAAGAGGGGACAATTTTGTGGAGAGTTCAATCAGGTTGAGGCGATCTTGATTTCTAAGGCTGAGGTGAGAGCATACGTGCTCTCTTTTCCATCGAAAGCAGAAAGTGATTTTGGTAGAGACTGGGGGCGGGGAGAGAGAGCAGGGTGTTAGGGTTTGCGAAGGGAGCGTAGTCGGTGAGAGGAAAGGGACGCTTGCGAGAGAGCGCATTGTTGTTTGAGTGAGATGATCACAACCGTCGCAGGATCGGGACAAAGCTCATCAACAGTCCAAATTTACTCCGAAAGTAAATCATTCATTCTGAGCCGTTGATAGATCAACAGAATCAATCCTGACCGTTGCAGGATCAGGACACTACATGCTTAGTAAAGGAGTAGGGATAATGAGTTCAATTTTTTTTTTTTCTTGGAGAAAGCAGTGCAAATGCAAACACATTTGGGCGACGGAGTGTCAGCACTCAGCAGCTCAACAGGCTAATTTGGGAAGATTATTCATTGGGCGGGGCTGTGGTTGAAGTGCATAGAGCAGTCTGAAGCGAAGAAGGAAGAAATATGGGCTGTGCTGGGCTTAATTGTGTGAAGCAAGTGCTGAGGCCCAAGGTGACAAGCTTGTTATACAGTGGTTGTTGATGTAATCCATAAACTAGAAAGATGGGTAACTCTTCAAGCACCTCAACTATGCTACACCATCAATATTATTAACCATTGATTTTGTTTAAATCTCTTCATCTATTTTGATCCAATAGTTTATATTTATTCTCTCTCCCCATTTAATAAGATGATATGATATGTTTAAGATAAAATTTAATCCTTAAAGTGGTCTAACATTTATGTGCTATTATTTATAAATTATACATAATTATGTTTAATTTTTTTAAAATAAATATTTTTTTATTTTATAAGTTTTAATTATTTTTTTGTTATCATATTTCGGGGTGAAGCCTGAGTTACGACTCTAGTTTTTTTTTTTATTTTCTTAGGAAAATGCTACAGAGATATCAAAGGAAATACAGTTATTGATATCGATTTACAAATTTCAACCGGTGCACGACTTCTTCATCCGATTCACTATAGCTTTTTCTCTTTCTCTCTTTTCTTAACTGTAATATCTTTATTATGCATGCTACACAGCTTATTATGCATACTACGTAGTTTATTATGAAGAATATTGCATTTATTATGAAGCTCATATAGTAAGCTCATATATTTTTTAAATGCATGTAAACATGCTTATTATGCACACTAACTCGTTTAGCATGCAGTACGTTAGTTGTAGAATATGTACTAACAAAACTTATATACAAATAAGATTATTTATTATGCACACAGATTTATTATGCAATATATTATAGTTGTAGAATGTATGTTATTATAGTTCTTTACTCAGACAAGAATGTCTAGTACAGAAGTTGTTCAGTACTTTGCACACAAATTATATAGCGGGCAAATTATTTATTACACACATATTTAACGATTGAGGCTATTGGGCTTTGCAAAGCGCAGTGAGGTAGCGCGCTTCGGCTCGGTATCTCAAAAATATATTTTAAAAGATCAATGCAAGTTGCTCACTATAATTTTAATATTGAAATCTAGTTGCACACCAATTTTTTTTATTTTTAGAGTTGTCTAACTATTTTTTTGGATTTTTTAAAAGCGGTATAAAAAATACACAAAAAATTTGTATATTTAACTCTTCCTCGTCTGTAAATTCCAGGAAAAATTTCACAAATGCCCTTAGATCCAAATTTATCTCTACCACTGCCTAAACCACTAACTTAATTTCGCGGATGCCCAAAACATTGGGCGTGACTTCAACTTGCGCCTAAAGGGGAATACTGTGCTAGCCAATGTTCTCTAAGGCATGGGAAACGGGCACGGCATGGGCAGTTCAATAAAGCTCTCTAAGGCGCAAGTTGAAGACACGCCCAATATTTTGGGCATCCGTGAAATTAAGTTAGTGGTTTAGACAGTGGTAGAGATAAGTTCGGATCTAAAGATATTTGTAAAATTTTTCCTAAATTCCAAATAGAAGACTTCGAAAAGGACATCTCCGTAAACATCCCAAATTCTCATTCTATAAATAAAACCCACTCACTCACTCACTCACAGTCACCGCCAACCTCTCTCCGCTCATCACTCACTCGCTCAAATCCCAGCTCCAATTTTGAATTTCCCGCCGAGCGAGCGAGCGAGAGAGAGGGAAGATCGATGTCGTCGGCGAGAGCGAGCAACAAGCGGTCCAAGGAGACCAGCGGGGAGAAGAACCTCGTCGGAAGCGACAAGAAGAAGCGGCCGCGGGATCAGCAGGATCCCGACGACGACGACTCCGATGATCCTGACCTCGATATCTCCACGTACGTGCTCACTCCTTAATTTCCTCTTGTAGATGGATAGATCTGTGTAGATCTGTGATGTGTCTCTATGTATGGTGTCAGAATGGATTGATCGATGGATTCATTGATTGATTTGACTGATTTGCTTGTTCAGTGCAGCAATCGCTGATTATTCAGGTTGAATCGGTCATATCTTGATTTTGAAACCTGTGTTGACCAGATTGAACTGTAATGTTACTGTAATCAGCTGGATTTTGCCTTTTCAGTTTCCTGATTACGTAAATGTCAATTTGTCAGGAATTAATTGCAATATAAGCATCTGTAATGCGTGCTTCTCTGCTCAAATCAGAAACTAAATAATTGCGTTAGATTAATCTAGGTGCATCGATATTGATAGCTTATCATCAAGATTTCGATCTGTACTTGATTCAAACAACAAGCTGATGTGTTTGATCAATTTCAGTGATCTGAAAGGGATTATATCGGCCCTGCACAGCATCAGGGAGAGGGCACAGGATGGCCAGAAGAAGAAGAGTGAGGAGATAATTGGAAGGTAATTGTCTCAATTCCTTAACTTCTTTCATCCTATCATCCAATCCAAACCAAATCTGTTGAATCAATATACGGATCGTAGTACTGTGTTAAACTGGATCTGTCTCTGATCTGATGTGCTGCTGTTTTCCCTTTGATAACAGCGTGGCATCGGAAGTTCGTAGCGTGATAGATGATGCCAAGTCTAAGGCTGACAAGGACAGGTAAAAGGGAAGTGAATGGACTGCCTGTGTTTTGTTCATCTTGCATTGTTCTGTCGTATGTCCAATCCATGGAAACAATTTGAACTTGGCTGTACTCTTGCTATAGATTCTACAATGATTCATTTGCTTCAAGTATATGTTGATTCTATCTAGATTAGCAAAAGATATAAAAAAAATAATTGCAATGAGAGTGCTTAGATTATCAAGAAGCTTCTGGTTGCATGTAAAAGTATAACTGTTTTGTTTTGAATACTATACGAATGCTGTGTTTCTAAAAAAAGGAGTTTAAGTATGTGTCGTTAGTAATCTTGATGCTCTGGTACCTTGCATACTTGAGTGATTGCATTGTAATCAGAAACAAGGGTCTGTATCTCAGTTACTTGAGCAAAGCTTCCTACGGCTTGTTGTTCTGAGTTCAAGTTTATGTTACATGTAAACTGACCTGAAATTAACTCTTTTTTTTTCTTATTTCAGACAAAGTTTCTTGAAAGCCCTACTCAAAGTTTCTAAAGAGGTAGTAACAGATCTATTAGATATTTTGGTAACATATGTTGTGAAATATTTATCTAATTTGAGCTTGATTGGTGTAGTGTGAAAGCTCACTGAAGAATGAATATGCCAACTTTGAAGCTGCATATAACCAGTTTACCAAAGACAAAGCTGCGTCTTTACAATCTTTCAAAGGTATCTTTGCACATCCCACTCTCTGATTTTCATGCATAACGGTTTTGTCCAGTGTCCATTGATTGTTCGCACTTGATGAGTTCATTTACTTTAGGTCAGAAAGTGTAAACAAATATTTCTAGTTTCTTATTTTAATTTTTTGTTCTTTCTTTCTGCAGATATGTTCACAAAGTTTGAAAATGAGAAGGAGAAACTGATTGCCAAATATGAGCAACAAAGTAAGAATGAGAAATCAAAAGATGATTCTACTTGTTCAATTGAATTAATCAGTTGATGCTATCTTATATTTAATCTTCAGGGAAAAAGGAGAAGACCAATCTGTCTGAAATAGAGAAAGTATGCAAGCAGAAGATAGCTGATGCAGAGGCATCCATCAAAAAGAAGCAGCAGGTACTTCAATTTGGAACACATGAACATTTTCTTTCAAATGGGACTTTCAGAAAAATAATACAGGCAATAAATTACTTTGGCGAGTTCAACATGTCCCGATAACAGTAGAAGCACACCTTTCCAAAAAACTCTATTTTTTAATCATTGGTTTTACATTTGTTTGGTGGAATTGAAGTTTATTTTGGTTTCGTTTGAACAGGATGATAAATCATTCAGTATCCTTCGCAAATCCCTTGGTTCTTTCTTGGATGACGGCTCTGATGATGAGTCAGGGAGATTGATTCTGACACCTTAGTACCTGAACATTATACTCAAAAATAGCCTTTTTAACCCCCCTAAATCTTAGATACATGTCTATATTGTTGGCGTACCTACATGTGCATCTGTTCATTCTGCATATGCTTTTTTATAATGGCAGCAATATAGTATAAGATGCATTTTGAATTAAGTTGAGTATATACTATATAGTAGCTTGTTATGATTAAGCACAGCATAGTATTTTATCTTTTCATAGCTCGTATTTCTGTGTAGAAATCCTTTGATGATGAGTCTTTTAAAAAATCTTGTAGACAAATTATTGATTGTATATATTACTGCGTGATGCATTTTATGCAGTCAAGGTATCTTTTCTATTCTGACAGAAAACTTTTAGTTAAGTACGGTTGCAATTAAGTCTGTTTAATAACATTAAAACTTGTGCATATTCCTATTGGGCACAGCTTGCTTGTGTTATGTATACCTCTCCAAGTGTTGAATTTCTATATCAAGAATGAGTCATTTTAACAATTTATAAGATTGTCAAATTAGTTCCGTCAAAGGGTTGATTAATTTAAGATTTTTACTTTTAACATATCAATCTAACAAAAAAAAAATGATATTTTATGACATCAAATACTTCTGGTACTGGTCCTGTTAATGGGATCCTTTCCTTTTCAAATAAGGCTAAAAACGGATCCTTTCAAAATGCGAAGATCAGTGTTTTCATTTACAATATATTTATCCACTGTATTATTTCTATGGCATGTGTTCGCACCAAAATTACAGAAAAAGCTTTGTTGCAAGTTATTCCACAGTTATTTGACCATGCAATAAATTAAAGCACTGCATTATTCCTCCATCCATGAAATCCTGTGCGTATTTCTCTCTCATTGCAATTCACCGACAGGCGCTTCGCTGAGCCATAAGAAATGGATGAAGTCGTATAGTTCCGCACTTACACTGACCTGTTTTAAGAAAAATTATGATCCAATATGAGAAGAATGGATTTTTGGTAAGAGCAAGAAAATAGATCTGTTTTGTACTTTTGTGCATCCACAAACAATAAAAACAAGAAAATTACTCATTTGACTCAAGTCACTCAACATAAGTAATAAATAATGCCAAAACCATATCCTCCCACCCTCCATCATAGATAACAATGAGGGTATTTTGTCACCATTTGGAATAATCAGAGAAGCTTGCGGTCTAAAGGACATTTTTGGTTACTGAATAAGTACACAATCTTTTCTCCTTTTTGTAGTGCAAAACATCACTTATTCAGTTTTGCAACTACACGTTTATGATTTATATTGAGGCTTTACATGCACATTTTAATTATACTCCAAGAGAAGGAATAAATTGAAGTACCCAGATACCAAGAGTTTCTTGCCACAGTACGTTCAAGCTACACTTAACTAGATGCACGTGTTGCTAAAGAGATGGAAAGGGTTACAACTTTCTAAATGCATAATTAATCTAAAGTAATACACAAGAAAAAGATGGACCTTATAGGGTGTGGGGTTTAGTCTCCTCAAATGATCGGGCCTCATTTGGTCTAGCTGATCCATGCACCGGGTTCTTATATTCTTAATGGATGGCAGTTCTTCCCTTTCTTTAGCTAAGTTAAATTGAACAAAAAGAAAAA
Source organism: Cyperus esculentus (assembly GCA_030179965.1). Lineage (NCBI taxonomy): Eukaryota > Viridiplantae > Streptophyta > Magnoliopsida > Poales > Cyperaceae > Cyperus > Cyperus esculentus. The sequence goes on along the minus strand of JASGLE010000055.1, from coordinate 919,349 downwards.
TGGAGAGTCAAGATAAAATGTTTTACTAACATAATGCTTACATTTGAGATATTAAAGTAACAAGATGAGATAAAGAAAAATATATCAAAGGAAGAAAGTTAAAAAAAAATAGAACGAACACAAAAACATACGTGAATTTCCAGGCCAGTAACACTTGAGTAGCTCTTCTACATGTTGAGGCACAACATATGCTCTCTTTGATTCATTGAAGGGGTGTCGGCACAAAATTCTCTCCCCTACCTTTTTCATCCTCCAAAGAAACAGAAATAGACAAAAAGCATATAAGATCCAAATGGTGGACAGTAAATGAGGTCCTACTTTTCATTTTTTCATTAACGTAGATCCTTCCACTATTAGCAAGCATATATTCGAAAGAATGTTCAAAAGACAAACAACATATATAGCTTTCAACATAAAAACAGACCTTAGGTGCTGGTTCATTTTCTCCACTCATGATATCCAATAAAGCGTAACCTTCTTTCCCATATAACCTATAACATCTTTTCTTACATGGTATGGAGACCTGCCAGAATATATCCAAAAGTTGAAAAGAATAAACCACTTTATCAAGGATTTGATCAGATTCTGGTGATGCTAGCCATGAAACTAAAGTGCTAATAAAAAACCATACCAATAGTGCTGAGACTGAAGTGTCCATAAATTACCTTGGTGACATCCTCTGACAACTTGATTCGAGGCTGGCCATTAATCTCAACTAATTTGAAAACGCAACCTAAGGCGGGCTGCGCATAGCATGTTACAAGGTTTGTTCCGATTCCAAATGCATCAACCTCATGCCCCTACATATCAAAATAGAAAGATAATTTCATGTAATATTGCTACCAAGAGCATGTCACCAATGACTATGTTTTATTTTATATTTTCAGGTACAGACAAGCACTTTGCCTCGAGACACCATATAAGCAACATACGTAATTAAGATCATGACAAAGAACATATCCTACATTCCTACCTATTTTGATCCAAATACAATTTTCTCACCACCTATTATCTTTCTACGAGAAAAATTCTCTATGCCAATATTATCTCAAAATCGGAAATAAAACCCAGATTCAGAGAAACATCATCTACAACCACAAGAAATGCAGTGTCGACTTACAAATATTCAGTAACAGCATACCTGCTTGTTTAGTGCATCAATAGTTTCTTCATTTAAATCATTGCTAGCCGTAATTACCATTTTTCCAAACCCGACAACTCCAAATTCTCTCTCTACTGCAGCAAAAAACTTTCTAGCTTGTAAAGATAAGTAGGCCAAATCACCAGAATCTAGCCTAATTCCGCTTGCTTTATACCTATAATTCAAAATTTTCAAAACTTTGAATAATAAAATTGGATACTAAAATATAAGAAAATCAGACTTGTACATGAGACATATCTCCTCAACCAATATAAGAAGGGAGAAACTGGCCATGACTTATTTCTTATTGATACTAGAATCTATATCTCTCGTGATATTGGAAATAATTTTGTCCACTCAAAATTCAAGAGGGAATCAAATTGTAAAATACGATTTACATACTTTGTAGGAATATGCATGATAATTCTAGTTGTAATAAGGTATAGTTCATGCGTATAAAGTTCATGAAATTTCCATTACGATACAGAATTTAGTATGTCCTTTGAACTTACGCATCACCAAAACTAATTGGATGTCAGAAGTTGTAATACATTAAAAATTTTAAGTACCTGTTTCAAATATTGAAATGTCAGATGCATCAAACTTACCCCAAATCATTTAGAGCTAAAGCAACAGCACAAAAGTTTGGAACACCACTTCTCATAACCTAATGATTTGGGAAAAAAAAAAGGTCTTTATTACAGTGGAACTATTTAAAGGTACAATTTTACTATTTACTGTTAAGCTTTTGGTACTAACAAGTAAAAAACTCACATCGTATGTGTCAACAAGTGCCAGAAAATTATGAGGAAAAGCCAATGCATAGGATGCGAAAGCTGCCAACTCACTCTTGTTTGTCTCGCCATATATACCAATTGAGGATTTTAACCCCTGAAATGCATCAGAAGTTACAAAATTACAGAAGTAATGAACCTGGAGAACATCATATAGTAATAAACATATTTAAAGAAAACAGGAGTAAATCTAAGACCTCCTAAATGTCATTCAAATTAGAATAAAATGGGAATATTCGTACAAACAAGAAAACTCGAACCATGCCCCCTTTTCCATGATTATTTCTAAAGTAGATCCAATGTATTGTGTGATGATCCATGTTTTTTTATTTGTTAAGAAATATACCTCACATTGTTTGCATTGGACCTCAACAAAAATTATTATAAAAAAGCTACATATCATACTACATATGATGCTTTAGTTCAAACCTGTATTTTATCAAGCCAATTCTCCACTTGTGATACAAAATCTTCACACTGGTTTGATCCATCACGAGACAGGAGGGTTTTGTCCACTATTTCGTCTAGGCCCTGAGTAATACCAAAAAAGTATGAACTATAAAGCACCAATATTGAAGTAATCCTACTCCAAAATTCTACAGCTTCTTAGATGGAACCCCACAAAATATCAATGCAACACTCTGTAAAGTGAGAAAAATTTCATGCAGGAAACCCAAATATATACTTCTACTACACATCATATCTTTAAAGGTTTTTTACTGCAAACAGGTAATATCCTCATTAATTTTCTGGCAAATATGAGGTACAAGGGAAAATTGCATGGTGTCAACAGTAAAAACCATATTATCTTTTCATCACTCAGAGATGAATGCATAATAAAAAAATTAAAAATAAATAAAGAACAGTGATAAGCTTCTTCATTGTTACCATAAACGAGCTAACAAAGGCATGTGAGTGAGTTCCACGTATCGGTATGCCAAACAACCTCCCAGCTGCAACATTGCTGTTCAAATTTCAAAAATGTCATTGGCATCATGCACAAAATAACATGCGACTACATTTTCATGCCTTTCAAAATTTTCAAAAGAAATGTAAAAAGTACCTTGTAGCATCAAAACCTCCCATGTAGCAATATCTTGAGGCGCTAAGTCCCCCATCAGGCCCCTAATTTCGAAATAGATAAATATATACAATAGAGTCAAGTCATTGAATATCTTAGCTATATTGAGATCGAATATATCGAAGCACAACGTTATTCACTTTTCCACAAACCTCTTTCTACAATACTACTCTGACACTTTGAGATGAATTTTGTAAAACTTACAAAAGACTATACAATATTGAGTACCTGGGCTCTTCTAAGGCCGAACTCGAGTAAAGTTTTGGACTTTCCAGCAACGAGGCGGTGCCTAGCAGCATTTGTTGTTACTAAGGATGCATAATTTACTAAACTCAAGAAGGGAGTCTCAAGTAGCTGTATAACCTGAAAACAAAAACACAAACCTAGTAAATGAGCAAATATGAACTGAAAACAAGAAAGAGAAATAAGCAAAAAAGCAGCTGATATTAAGAATTTGATGGTCGTGCACTTACGGCAACTGGACCCTCGATTCGCATCAAAGGCACCTTCGGGAAAACAATAGACCCTTCTGGAATTGCATATACTGCCACATCTGAGCAATCCAATTCCCTTAAATACTCAAAAAACCCATCCTAAAACACAAAAAGAAAATAAAGATTAACAGTTAAAAATCATACTTATCTTACAAAACATGAAATGAGTGGCATCGTCTTAAAAAGAAAAATATGTAGAGTCCACCTATAAAGTAAGCCACCCATCCATCCCTCTCTCACAATCTGACACACCCACGTGCACCCATGTGCTTGTCATAGTTGCATAAATGTTTACTGAAAATCGTAGTGTATCTGTTTACCAGAAAATGATATATGTTGATTGGAAGATATAAATATTTCCTGAAAAATGGTATTTGTTCATCCAAAATACAGTGGACCAGTGGATAGATACCAGTGGATAGATAAAAGGGTGGTCGCTACCTACGATTCTATTAAAAAAATCACGCATTTATAATATCAGTTGGTAACTGAAACCTCGCAGGTAGGCATGGAAGAGCGCAGGAACGCAATCTCGACCTCCTCCAGTTTAAAATTGGCTATGAAGCGTATACACTCCTCCAGCCCGCCGAAAACAGTGTACTCTCCTCCAAAGGGGTTCTTCCGAAAGTACAGATCAAACCTGCAGCACAGAAACAAAAATTCCAGCTTGATGATGAACTTTATAATACACTAAATAAAAAAGGAGGAGGAGGAGGAGGAGGAAGCGAACTAATTTACACGGCTTGGTCGAGATGCTTGCGGGCCTTCCAGTAGGCATAGGCCATGGTGAACTGGTAAAGGTCCGTGAGCAGCGGCGTCACCATGGGGTTCGTCGGCGGCGGAACGGGGACAGTCCTCGCCGATCCGTTGGGCATCCCTGAGTTAGAAGCAGACTCCATAATTCACACCTGATCTGCTCCGCTCTGATCGGATCGAATTGAATTTCGGTCCTTCCTGTCGTTCGAGTGCAGTCCACTGGAGACTGGAGAGTGCGTGGGGCGGACGCTGCTTTGGGCAGCGCTAAAATTACTTACGGGGCCAGGTTTTGTATCAAAACTGACCAAAATACCTCTACAATCAAGGATCCATTTCACATCTTCAGCGAGGGTATTTTGGTCAGTTTTGATACAAAAGCTGTCCCGTAAGTAATTTTAGCGCTGCCCAAAGCAGCTCCCGCGTGGGGCGTGGCGGGTGTTAATGTGTTATCCGTGGAATGAATGGATGGGGAGTTGTGTGACTGAATGTGGGACCGGGGATGGGTTTGCCGAAAACAGTTTTGGGACTCTGGATCCTCTACTGCGCAGTAATATCTGCGGATCTATCCAACGATGCAGATTAACAGGGGTTTCTGAGATACGGCCGCACGAATCTTGAGACAAATCGAACGGCTAAAACTGCACAGTAAATTACCGCGCAGTAGACGATAAAATTGCAGTTTTGGGGATGATTGAATTGATTATTGATGGATGGTATGCAAAGGAAAAGAGTTGTTTGTGCGGCGCGCACGACGGCACGAGTCAATTGTCGGTCAATGGGTCCGTCAAAAAGACGGAGAAAAAGAAAATAAACACTGGACGTCTGGACTCTGGAGGGATTTGATTATTGAGGAGGGATCGGATGTCATGATTTTTTTTTACACAACTCTTATACTAAATCATATAAATTTATAAAAAATCTTAAAAATGAAAAATCTTTTGTAAACATATTCATTTACTTATAGATCGATTGTGTTTCAAATTTCATTCAATTTGAGTGTGATTTGATACTCCATCAACGGCCATCAAGTTTATATAGTAATTAGAACGGTCTAAATTTAATCATTCTTGATGGAGTATCAAATGACACTCAAATTGAATAAAATTTGAAACACATTGGATCTATAAGTAAATAAATATGTTTATAAAAGATTTTCTATTTTTAAGATTTTTTATAAATTTACATGATTTAGTGTAAGAGTTGTGTCAAAACAAAACCGTGTCATCCGATTCCTCCTCTTGATTATTATGATACATACATACATACCAGACTACCATTGGTATACTGTATACCACACAAACAACACGATAGTATTTGCTCAGGTGTTAATTCCACTCACGCAAGAGGATAATGTTAGAAATGTAATAAAAATATATTTTATATTTTAAAATATATTTTAAAAAGTTTCAAATATGGAGAAACAATTTAATAAGTTTATTGATATGTACATATCTGCACTTATTGCAGTTCCTCTTTCAATCCCTCTTCCTTCTTAATATGTTGCCTCTCTCTCTCTCTCTCTCACTCTGTACTCAGCTCTCGATCTTTCTCTCTGTCTATCTTGCCTCTTTATTTTATGTTGATCTATAAATGTCTTCTTACATAATGAAAATTATAATTAACTTACATATGAAAACGATTTGACTGACAACTTACATAAAAAAGAAAGATAATTGTATAATTATGTAGAACAACTTGCATAAGAAAACAATCTAACTGCATAATTCTGTTTAACAACTTGCATAAAAAAAAAATAACTGCATAATTATGTAGGACAACTTGCATAAAAAAGGAAAACAACTATATCATTCTGCATGACAACTTGCATAAAAAAAATAAAAATAATTGTATAATTCTGCAGGACAACTTGCATAAGAAAGTAATCTGACTGCATAATTCTGCAGGACAACTTGCATAAAAAAGGAAAATAACTGCATAATTCCTAGAGAATGTTTTCATATTTTTTTTTTTCAAAATTTTTCCAAATTTTTTATTAATTTCTGCGACAAATATTGGGTGAATTGGTTAATCTTTGGTGAATCGCGCGGAATGACATTGATCCGGATCGCAGAATCGCGTTGATCTGGATTGAAGTATTGTGCGGATCTGGTGGCAGAATCACGTCGCTCGGATGTCGCAGGGATCACGAAGCGGTTGGCGCGTGCTCGTTTGACCGGTCAAGGGCGCTCGGTATCGTCGACAGGAGCGCGTTGCGTATTGCTATATCAGCTCTCGATATGATATATATGATGAAACAATATTGTTTTTTATTTTATAGGTTTATAAGTGAAGGTGTTCTTAAAAAAAAATGAACATAATAAAGCACGCAATGCATATCAGGCTCCTAAACGGACTGAATCAAATAAATAAAATCATGACTGTCTTGGTGTCTCTATTAATCAAGCTTTTAAAAAACATTTCACGGCTCTTAATGGTGAGGTGACCATTTAATGGTTTGACGTTAAAACGGAATTACACGGCCGTTAAATAAAAAAAAGTACTCATATTCTATATATTTTTTATATTTAAAAAGGCTAGACAATATACTCTCATACAATCATACTTAATAATTAAGTACAAATAATAATTACAAAACTAATTGAGTACATAAAAGTTGAAATATTAAGTAACAAAAAATGTGACATCAAAAAATTAAAATGAAAAAAATTTAAGACAATAGCAATAAAGAGTATAAATTTTTTTATTGTTAATATGCAAAGAATAAATATTATTGCGAACTTCTAAACTGTCGTAATGTGCTAAAATATTTAAACGTTGTTTAAACGCTAAATATTATTGTTTAAACGCTAAATATTATTTATTGCTAACAATAAATATTATTGTTTAAACGCCTCTAAAACACGTATTTTAATGGATTTAACAGGTTTAACTTTGTTAATAACGGTTTTTCCACAAATAAGAGTTTTTTCACGAATACTTAACGTGAGAGAGTCCAAAAAATAGTTTAACGGTTTAAACGAAATTAAATCTAAGTTTTTTAAAAGCTTGCTATTATTTTATCCAAAGTGTCTATTCATGTGTTTCATCATTACGTACGTGATCAAGATGGAGACGGATGCTCATCACCTCCCCTTACATAGTTACATACATCACTCACACAATTCAGTTACCAAATTACAATTAATCAACAAATTACTTATTAATCAATCAAGGCTTTTCCAACGGCGACTAATGAAATATATATATCCTGCTCACCAATATAGAGTAAGGTTATTGCGTTTTGTAAAACGTAGGGAGGTAACAGGTTTCGGCCCCATCTGTTAAAACCGTAGATCAAATGGTCAATTAATCTAAGTCGTCCAATACAATCTACATATTAAAACTCTGTAGATTACCGATTTTTTTCATTTTTAGAATTTTCTAACTATTTTTTTAGTTTTTTAAAAAAATGACCCTTTTAATGTACAAACTTTGATGCATATTCTATACAAATTTAGAAAATCTAAAGAAATAGTTAGAAAATTGTAAAAATAAAAAAATTTGGTATGCAACTAGGTTTCAATATTGAGATTATGGTGAGTAATTTGAATTGACCATTTGAGCTACGGTCTTGAGATACTGGGTCGAAGCGCACTACCTCTCTGTGCTTTGCAGAACACAATAGCCTCACTCCACCAATAATAGAATTTTTCTTGAGAATATATATTAGAGTCTAGAACTCTAGATATGGGATACCACATAGTTTGATTTAGTGAAATAAATTAATTATTCAACTTAACATCAACTTATAAGTTATATAACTATTGATACTTATATCAAGCTTAAAATAAAAAAAAATTTAATTAATCAACTTAACATACTAATTACTTAACTTAACATTAGCTTATAATTAGTATATTAAGTTGGTTCTAAAAATATTTAATATGCTAATTATAAGTTAATATTAAATTAAATATTTAGCATGTTAAGTTAAATTCTTATGTTACGTCAAATAATTAGTTCAACTTTATTGTATCCCAATAATATCCTCAATGGTATCGGCATTACCATAGCATTTTCTTGTATTATATTATACTAGAGCTGTGAATTGGGCTTCGCACCGAAAAAATAAAATTACATAAATTAACAAATATTAAAAATAAATATATATTTTTCATAAATATATTTTATCAGATAAATATTAGATTTAATATATTTTTAGCTACATCTCAATTTATATAAAGAATACAAAGAGTTGTAACTATTTTGAGTCTTAAATTGTTCTTTAGGTATATCATGATATTATCTCCTTAATAAAAATAAATAAATTGAGTCATTTGATTAAGATAAATGAAGAAAGAGAAACAAAATCAATGGTTGAGATGAATGATGATGTGACATAGCTAAAAAGTTTGGAAACTTACCCCTCTTTTTCTAGAGTATGAATTATAGAAATTGGAATCGAATTCGAATATTTTTTTCCTACACAAAAAAGCAAAACAAAACACTATCATAAATTATATATGCTAACGCAATTTGCAAAAAGAACCCCTCAACAAGTCAAATTACAACCTTCGTACCTCCACTACTTAACTGAATTCAACTCCCAAGTCCAAACTCCTCTCCAATTCCCCATGATGATGTCCATGGCATCTCCCATTCCCTTCTCCCTCCCCTTCCTCACCATCTCCCTCTTCTTCATCCTCTCAACACCAACTCCAACTCCAACTCCAGCCTCCTTGCTGGACTTGGCTCAAAGCCCCGACTTCACAGAGTGGCTGATTGCTACTCGGAGGAGCATCCATCAATGGCCGGAGCTCGCTTTCCAGGAAGTCAGAACCAGTGAGCTGATTCGGGCCGAGTTAGACAAGATGGGTGTTGGGTATACTTGGCCGGTTGCCAAGACGGGTCTGGTTGCGAGTATTGGGTCCGGCGCAGGCCCGGTCTTCGGACTCCGAGCCGACATGGATGCGCTCCCTTTACAGGTTTATTAAGTATTAATTCTCAACTGAATTATATTTTTCTCTACTGTTTCTAGTTCAATTTTATATATATGTGTGTGTGTGATATAATATAATGGATACGCATTTGTATTGAAGCACATTTTACTGGTATTTGAATCAATCTTGTACCAATCCAACAAAAATTAAAACCAAATATTTTTTTTTGAGGTGGTAGGTAAAAATCCTACCAAATTTTGCATTAACAAATAAAAATGGTACAATGGATTTACAAATAAAACCAAATATTTTTAATTTTTAAGGTGTTGTTATAAGGCCATACTTGCAAAATTGTAAACAGATAAAGAGGTCCTCAGCATTAACTTGCATGGACTTCCACAAAAATCCAGTAAATAGTATGCATCCAGAACAATAATATGTAGAGAGAGGGTACAAATTTTCAAGAAAAGATGAATGTGATACCGGAGAATGATCATGAGATGAAGAAGGCAATGAAATTAGAAAGTCCAAGAATGTACTCAAAACTGTAGCTGAAAATTGAAATATAGATATACAGATAAAAGTTGAGAAATTAATTAAGAGGGTATTTTTGTCCATAATTCTATATTAATTATACCATCTTTGGAGTTCACAAAGAGAAAAGGTTGATACTTGAAGCACATCACCACCTCATGTGCCAATATGGATTATGCTGGTAAATTGGGATCAATGCCACCTCTATTAATAATTGAAGTCAAATTACAAAATTAATCACAAAATAGTACTTGTGAGGATAGGAAATATATAACATGCATAGAAAAGACCAAGTGAGCAGAAATATCCATGACAAATTTTTGAAATTTTCACCTAGTTTATTTGTAATGAACAGTAATATAATGTGATATATATGTACTGATGGAAGCTAAAAATTTCTGGTGTTGATTGCTGTTTCTTAATGAAGGAAAAGGTAGAATGGGAGTATAAGAGCAAGGTGGATGGAAGGATGCATGCTTGTGGCCATGATTTACATGTCACCATGCTTCTCGGGGCCGCCCGCCTTCTCCAGCAGCACAAAGATCAACTCAAGGTACTTAATAGTTCTTATAGTTATCATCACAAGTTTTTGTAAATATCTAATTTGTCTTTGAATTGCAAAGGGGACAGTGAAGCTCTTCTTTCAACCTGGGGAGGAAGGCTATGCTGGTGCGTACCACATGATACAAGAAGGCGCTTTGCAAGACACGCAAGCTATGTTCGCATTACATGTGGACCCTATTACCCCTGTGGGTATCATCAACTCAAAACCGGGTCCATTTCTTGCAGCTTCCAGTAGGTTCCATGTTACAATTAAGGGGAAGGGCGGCCACGCAGCTATACCCCAACAAGCCATTGACCCAATGATACCAACCTCTCTTGCAATTCTCAGTTTACAGCAACTTGTTTCACGGGAATCTGACCCCCTTGAAAGTAGGGTAAGTTCTAGCAGTGAGCTCAATTTATATAATCAATTTGATTGCATTTTCACTTACATTTACTGTTTATATGCTTTGTCTTTATGTGACTGGTACCTCCCAACCAGGTTGTGTCAATCGGGTTTGTGAAAGCAGGAGAAGGAGCATACAACGTAATTCCTGAGACGGTGACTTTTGGGGGTACATTCAGGAGCCTCACAACTGAAGGATTCTCCTATCTTCGACAAAGAATCAAAGAGGCAATATTCCATAATTTATCCTCTTTTATTTATTTAAATGGAGCAATAACATAATTTTTCATTTCGGGCCCATTGGCCCCACAAAGATAGGAACAAAATGTAATTTAAATTATATAAAAATAGGAAGGAACTGACAAGGTACATTACCAGTCTAGCTGTACTCTAGAATATCGTATTTTGTTAAAAGGACTGTATTTCTAATTTCATTAAAAGGGTTTTAAAGTTTGATAAGTGTAATCAATTGAGGAATGTTTTTTGTGTTTATTTTCCAGATTATAGAGATGCAAGCAACTGTGCATAGATGCACGGCAACTATAGACTTCATGGAAGGTACACTCATACCATATCCTCCGCTGATAAACCATGAGTCTATGTACAACCATGCAAAGGCAGTAGGAGAGAGACTGCTTGGTGCGGACAAAGTCCGGCTTATAGACCCGTGGATGGGTGCCGAGGACTTCAGCTTCTTTTCTCAGAAGATCCCTGCTGTAATGTTCTTTATTGGTGCAGCAAGTGAGGATGCTGAGCAACTCCATCCGCTTCACTCCCCATACTTTTCTGCCGATGAGAAAACCTTACCTATTGGTGCGGCCTTGCATGCTGCGGTTGCCATTGAGTACTTGGAAAAACAATAAATCACTTTTGGGGGAAAATGCAGTCTAAAGTGAGCTTGGGACCTGTTACATGAAGAAAAGCTTTACAGGGATTAATTTGAGCAGTCTAATGGAATTTGGAATGCTTTACATGAAAATCTTGGGACCAGTTACTTGAAGAGAATTTGTATCGGCCACTACAGAAACTAGAGCTGTAACTCGGGCTTTGCCCCGAAAATTAGTATCAAATAAATAACTAAGAATTTTATAAAATTTTAAATATTTATATTAAAAGGAACTTTAAAAAATTTGTAATTTGTTTATGTAAGTAAATGATGATGATGATGATAATAATAATAATACAATAATTTATAAATGAGAATATATATAAATGTTAGACCATTTTAAGGGTTAAAATGAAGAGTAAATGAAGAGTTTCAAACAAAATTGATGGTTAATAATATTGATGATGTGGTATAGTTGAGGTACTTGAAAATCTACTCTTCTTTATAGAGTATAGATTTGGAAATGTAATTAAAATCTCATGTTTTAAGAAAACTCAAAAATGTATCCAAAAGACAACATTGGTAAAACACTCGTATGAAATTGAAGGATTGTTCACATACTGGCATGCATACATGACATAATATTAAGCAATACAAACCCAACACTATAGCATCCTCAATGGGACTTATTTGCAATCACAAATCCATATATAAAATACAAGCATTCTCAAAGTATCAACCTGGCACACATTAACTAACATTGTTAAGAACTTCAAACTAACACACCAACACAACATGCGTTGATCCAGCTACATTTAACAACATTTTTGGCACTTCAGATATGTTGGCACCACCAATCTTCAATCCAAAGTCTCCTTTGGTTTCGATTAGAGTGGCCATCTCAGGTTCGAAAAATCGCATCAGCGAGATCTGTGCCTCCCAAAAACTCAGTACATGATCCCTGGCCAATTCGGCGCATAAGAGCTTTAAGAGAACCAAGTATGGTCTGTACCTCCACCGTTTGTCTCTTGTCTTTTTATGATGTAATCTTGACATTTCTAAAAAGTCACAAATGTCTTCAGAGATCACCTCTATCCTCGCAAGGATGCAGTATAGCTTTTCCCTTTCCTTCATTCTTATGAGCAAATTCTTCATATATTGTGATATTGGGCGGATGATCGAAATACTTTGGAGCAATGAAGTCAAGACAAGATGAAAATTCATGGGTTGATGTATTTCATCTGAATTTGAACTTCTTACAATGCTCAAGTTCGACGATGTCGCAGCCTGATCCAAGCTTTGCGAATTCGAAAGGGTGACATGGTTTTTGAACTCCTGAAGCACTTGCTCCCCTTCCTGTGCTGCATCCATAAGCCTTTTTTGCATCTTAAGCAATGCTTTATTCTTAATGTCATATCTCATACTCTCCTCAAGCGCGCTCTGAATCTTGAGTACCTTCCACTCCAGTCGTTCGACCTTGTCGGAAACATCGGTAAGTTTTTCGATCTTGTTGGTGATGAAGGATGCAGCTGTGTTGGCCACCTCACCCATCACTATTGATCCAACTTGTCCTGCCATGGCTCAAAATTATTAGTGTTAGTTATTATGAGTGGTTCAGAATTATTAGTGTTAGTTATTATGAGTGGTAAAGGATTTTGGAGGTCTAGCTACGAGTTTAAGTACAGAGTACTGCAGAGGTAATTACTTATATATCTAATTTACCATTAAAGCTGTCTATAAGATGTTTGAAGTTAAATTACTTAGAAATTACCATCAAGCTTCCAAAAGGATCAGACTAAATGCGACAACTTAACAGGCATCAGCAATGAGCGAATGCTTCTTGTAATTTACTCTACTTGGAAATAATTTACTTGTAAATACATACGGAGGTGAGCTTTTCTTTTACAGTCCAGATATAAGGGTACCGTCTGCATACCATGATCTCATGATCTTTGATCAATTCAACTAAATCTAAATATTCACCTTATTCTCTTAAATATTCAACTTAACACATTTTGCTTGACAACCAATAAAAACTCCACATAATAAAAACTTAATTGCAGCATTGCACTTAACACATTTTGTTTTATAGCCAATAAAAACTACTCTTAATTTAACTTGCAGCATTACACTTCCTAACTATTCGGCTTATCCTCCTAAATATTCACCTTAACCTCCTAAATATTCAACTTATCACATTTTTTATTGGCAGTCAATGTTTAATGGTATCCCGACAGTATCTTTTGCGGTATCCCTATAGCATTTTCCTTTTTTTAATATTCATGTTCCGTGGAACTTTTTGCATTGAGTAAAGATGTTTTTTAGGTAACAATGTAAATGGTATTGGACCGAAAACTTTAAACAAATATGGAAAAAGTTTCCAGAAAATTACAATTTAATAATAGGTCACTTGAGTTGTTCCTCAAACTTCACACCCAAAAAAAAAGTACTTAGAGAAAATAATTACAGGTATGTAGAAAAGATAATTACAAATACGAGCCAGACGAATATGGAACGTTTACATTTTGCTCTGAAATGTTAATGGTTCAAATCATACTTTGTCACGTCCTAAATTTTGATTTATAGTTCTCATTAAATTCATCGTATGAAAATACTAAGAGATATAAAAATTCGGTCCAGATATACAGATACCAAAACAGATACCAGTTATAATGTAAAATATATCCAAATTGAAACATTAACAAATTATCTTGAAACAATTAACGTATTAAGTTGAATAACACAAATCATAAATTAAATCATCTACTTGAATCACTACTAAATCACATAAATATTACCTTAAAGTTGTTGAGAGAACGTATGGGAGCAAGATGAAGTGAAAAAACAACAAAAGAGAAAATTATATCATTTGTGTTTCATTTTAATCTCATTAAGTTACAGATTAACTTTATAGATGTTTCATTTTGATCGCAACATGTTGCAGATTAACGTTAAATTAACTTTGTATAGTGGTATTTCCGACGGTATCTTTTGCAGTATCCCCATAGTATTTTTCATAAAAATTTTCTATTTTTAGAGCTTTTTAAGTATTTTTTTGAATTTTTTAAAATGACTCTAAAATATTAATAAAATAGTGTTTATTTGTACATAAATTTTAAATTTTTTAAAACTAATTATACAATATTCAATGTTAACTGTTAAGTGTCACTTTTACAAAATTCAAAATAAAAATAAGTACTTAGATATTTTTAAAATGAAAAATTTTAGTATTCCATAAGTTTTGATACAAAATATAACGAGCCATATAAATTCAAACTTAAAAGTATTTATATTATTTTGAGTTTAAATCACTGAAGGTCTGCATGAAATTAAGCCCACTGTATATTCTTTTTGAAATCTTTGCAGCAACTTACTTTGTATAGACAGGTATCGAATTCTCGAATTTTAGGTAAACAACAGTCTTAACACTTCTTTTCTAACCAACTGAGCTACCGCCCGTTAGCAAGCCCACCGTATATTCGCTACTAGCATTTAGAACTTTTTCAACCCCACTCCAACGACGCCTAATGAAATATCAATGAAAGAATCGAACTTGAATACGCACCGGTCACTAGTCACCACTCACCAGTCACTACTACAAAAAGCAAAACAAAACAAAACTTTATCAGCTCATAAAACACAACAAATTCAGTATAAAGTAACGCCAATTTGTTGCAAGAACCACCCCCACAGCACCGATATTTTTAATATTAATTAAAATAAAAATCATAATTAAATAAAAAAGGCACCCGTGATTGAAATTTCGAGATATAAGTTGGTCTGTGTTTGGTATACCGGCTCTAAACACGGTATTCAATAACAGTCACGGGATTACAAAAAAAAGATTCTTTTTTAGGTCCGGCGTTCCTTTCATGGACCCGAAGACTGGGCCGATAAAGTGAATACGGACCCAGTCTTTGGGTCCGTAAAAAAAATGCCGGCCCAAAAAAAATAATCTTTTTTTTGAAATTCTGTGACTTTTTTGAACAACATGTTTGAGGCCGGTGTATCAAACACAGACCAATCTATATCCGAAAATACTAATATCGGGTGTTTATTTATTTAATTATAATTTTTATTTTAATTAGTATTAAAAATATCGGCCCACAACATGTCAAATTCGCAGCAATCGCGATTATTAATTCCTTCCCAATTTCCATTCCATGGCATTTCACTTCTTCTCTCTTCTCTTCCTCTTCCTCTCAACACCCACACCCACACCAGCCTCCTTGCTGGACTTAGCTCAAACTCCCAACTTCACAGAGTGGCTGGTTGCTACTCGGAGGAGCATCCATCAATGGCCGGAGCTGGCATTCCAGGAAGTCAGAACCAGCGAGCTGATCCGGGCCGAGTTAGACAAGATGGGTATTGGGTACACTTGGCCGGTTGCCAAGACAGGTCTGGTGGCGAGTATCGGGTCCGGCGCAGGCCCGGTTTTCGGCCTCCGAGCCGACATGGATGCACTCCCTTTACAGGTATATGTGTAAGAAGGAAAGAGTGCGTATAAAGAATTGAAAATGTTTGTTTTACATTGTGGTTTTTATTTTTTAACTTTCTATTATTCTGTAATTATTATGTTATTAATACAGTTGGAAATTTTGTACTTTGGACCCTGGTTTTGTTGATACTTTATTTTATATGACCGTGTTTAGGGAAACATCATGTGTCGAAAAAATTTCATAGATATTGATCTTATCTCTACCATTGTCTAAACAGTCAAATTATTTTCACCAATACCCAAACTTAAGGGCGTAAATCCAACTTGCACCCTCTATCCTCTTCCTGTACTGCCTAAACAACCAAGTTACACGGGCAATGGACAGACCTAAACAACCAAGTTACACGGGCAATGGACAGAGATGGACAAATTGATATGAGTCTAAAGAGTGCAAGTTCAACTTGCGCCCTTTGATTTGGGCACCTGTGAAATTAATTTAACTGCTTAGACAGTGGTGCAGTTAAGATAAAAAGTTTCGGTATCCATAACAGGTCCATACGTCCATAGTGTACAAATTATTTAACAGTTACCTCAGTTTTGTAACAGTTAAAATTACTCAACAGCCTACTCCTAAAATAGTATTGATGGCACAGGTTCTTTTTTGTTTTGGCCATTTGTATGGCAACCCATAAATTTTCTAGTTTTCTGTAGGTATCCATGAACTATGATATCTCAGCTTAGCACACTGATCAAATCATGCCCCTTTTTTTCAAAAAAGAAGTCACCATGTGATAAGTAACCGCCAAACAGTTGTTCACAGCAATTTTCGAATAGAGAAAAATGTAGAGTCTATTCCTATAAAGTAGGTCACCCATCCACTCCTCTTACAGTTCTGACACATCATGTGCATATTTGTGCTTACCACAGTTGCATAAATGTTCACTGGAAATCATAATATATCTGTTCATTGGAAAATGATATCTATTGATCGGAAAGATATAAATGTTTACTGGAAAATGATATTTGTTCACTAAAAATACGGTGGACTGGTGAATAAGTAAAAAAGGTGGACGCAAACTGTTACTCTTTCGAATATGCATGCACCTAGTTTTTGTGTAAATAACACACTGAAAATTTGAAGTACGATTTCTGTTTCTGACTGAAGGAAAAGTTAGAATGGGAGTATAAGAGCAAGGTGGATGGAAAGATGCATGCTTGTGGCCATGATTTACATGTCACCATGCTTCTCGGGGCGGCCCGCCTTCTCCAGCAGCACAAAGATCAACTCAAGGTACTCCTCATTATAATTATCATCTCGGACTTTTTTAAAATTTACCTGATTTCTTTTTATATTGCAAAGGGGACAGTGAAGCTCTTCTTTCAACCTGGAGAGGAAGGTTATGCCGGCGCATACCACATGATACAAGAAGGCGCTTTGCAAGACACACAAGCTATGTTCGCATTACATGTGGACCCTTTTACCCCTGTGGGTATCATCAATGCAAAGCCAGGGCCATTTCTAGCAGCTGCTGGGAGGTTCCATGTTACAATTAAGGGGAAGGGTGGCCATGCAGCTATACCCCAACAAGCCATTGACCCGATTGTACCGACCTCTCTTGCCATTCTCAGTTTACAGCAACTCGTTTCACGGGAATCTGACCCCCTTGAGAGTGGAGTAAGTTCTAATAGCAAGTTTTCAAAGGAGCAGTGCGGTTGTCGGATATTCTATTGTATTCTAAATTAGAAATTGTAATCCGCATGCTTTGTTTTGTATGTAATTTCTACCTTTGTTTGGACTAGGTTGTATCGGTCAGTTATGTGAAAGCGGGGGAAGGAGCGTACAATGTAATTCCAGAGACCGTGACTTTTGGGGGTACATTCAGGAGCCTCACAACTGAAGGTTTCTCCTACCTTCAACAGCGGATTAAAGAGGTGATGTTCCATAAACAGTATCTTTAAAAAAATTTAATTGTGTTACTAACAATTGTTTATTTTTTTTTAATATTTGAGGTGAAATAGTCAAATAGCCAACTGATAGGTGATTTGTGTGTTTATTTTCCAGATTATAGAGATGCAAGCAACTGTACACAGATGCACAGCGAGCGTAGACTTCATGGAAAGTACACTCATACCATATCCTGTATTGATAAACCATATGTCAGTGTACAACCATGTGAAGGCAGTAGGCGAGAGGCTGCTCGGTGCAGCAAACATCCAGCTGACAAACCCGACGATGGGCGCCGAGGACTTCAGCTTCTTTTCGCAGAAGATCCCAGCTGCCATGTTCTTTATTGGTGTCAGAAGTCAGGCTGCGGACCAACTCCATCCCCTTCACTCCCCATACTTCTTTGCCGATGAGAAAACCTTACCTATCGGTGCCACTTTGCATGCTGCGGTTGCCATTGAGTATTTAAACAAAAATTGGATAAATTCTGCCTCTTCTGAGTAAAAGAAAAATCTAAACCGAGTATGAGAAATGCTACATTACTAGCTCACACAAAAGTTCTCTTAAGTTCATGCAATATATGACAATGTTCGATAGATGTGATACTGTAACTGGTTTATGCAAAATAAAACATCAGTTTGGCAATATACCAGTATGTTTCAAGTATGTTTATCAGTGTAAATGGGTTAGCGAGAGTCACCAGGGAACTTACATTACTAGTCGAATTACATGGATTTTATGTCTGGATCCCGCGAGATTTAGATCATGAAGACATGTCTATCACTATTATTCAATGGTAATTACTTCCAAATCATATGATTAGAAAGGTAATAGAGCTTACAGTCGTACAGAGGAACCAATCCTGGACTCCTAGGATGCTTTTACTGGGTGAGTGCTGCTCTACTTGTAACAATTCAAATTACAATCGCTCATTCCAAATTTGATTTTTCTTCTTTTGTTTCCTTTGATACAGATCACAATAATATATATTCAGAGAGCTTAGCCTTCTTTGGTTCCAAAGGTAGTTAGAAGAACATTGCAATTTGTTTCATTTGGTTCCAAAGGTAGTTAAAAGTGCATATATATAACTATATAAGATTGCAGAATGTTAGATATGGTCCGAATTGTTTTGTGGTTCATTGGACTTGTATCCTTATTTCCTTCATATTTGTATTTGTAAGAGAGTATATGAGAGAGAGGAATAGAATTTTCTCGAAAAGTGGTGCCTCCTCCTCCTCCTTGCCCTCTCCTTGCTAAACCCTAGCTCACCGGGGAGGCCGGTTAGCGGCCTCCCCGGCCGTGTCCTCACCAATTTGTTCTAACACAGAATATATAGAATTCGTCACCTCCTACATTAACTAAAAGAGCATCACAACAAAGTAACGAATTAGTTGTTAAGGCCGCATCATCACTCATGCTTCCTCACAAACCCTGTACCAGCTTCTGCGTGCTCTCTCCAGAGTCCAGACCCATGTCAGTTTCCTTGCTGGACTTAAGACGTCGACAGAGCACCAAGCTCACGGACCGGTTGATATTTACCTGGAGAGGAACTTGCATCAATGGCCAGAATTGGCTTTCCAAGAGGTGATCAAAACCAGGAAGTTATTTTTATTTAATACAAAAAATAGTAGGCATTTCACCTGCTACATCAAAAGAAAACCAGGAAGTTGATTTGGTTTGAAGTACTGGACCGGCTTGGAATCGAATATACATGGCCCGTAGCCAAGACAGGTCTGGTGGTGATGATCAGGTCTGGTTCAGGCTCGGTGTTTGGGTGCCGAGCTGACATGGATCGATGCGCTTCCTTTCCTTTACAGACGTGAAGTATATATACATCTTCAATTTCCATGTATATATTAATTTAATTTAACCGTTTACAATTTTCCTTCTAGAGTCCGTATCCGCTGCGATCCAAAACAGGATCGCAGGGTCCTGCGATCTCAATCCGATGACTGAAGCTTTTTTTTTGGTGTGGGGGGGGGGGGGGGGGGGGTTTGAACGGATCTCAGCAGTCTAATCAGGATCTCAGGATCTTGAGATCGGATTTGGATCGCAACTGATTTGAGCGCTTCCAGCTTCTAAAATCGGATTTAGAGCATGTCTGTTCTGTACTGCCATTTTCAGCCTAATTACTATGTACTTCTGACTACTAAAACTGTCTTTTGGTCAAAATGAAGCAGAATGTTATATCTGCTCAAATGAGACAATTAAGTCTCACTGGCCTTTAATTTGGGCTCAGTCAACAACTATTTGAAACTGCAATTTTAATGGAGCCATTAACAGAAACGATTGATTCAATACATGCAATGCAATCAATGAATGTATATATTTTATCAGTAAAAAAAAGATCAATTAAGACTGTGAAAGCGAGCTAAGTACCAAATAAAAACACCTTGGCAAGGACTTACAGTAATTAAATAGATGAGCTAAGAACAATCTTTTTCAAGGAAGATCCAAAATACATGTACTTCAGTTCTAAAAGCAAAGAAAATGAACAACACATTAGGCCAATAACTGCTGCTGATAGAAGGGAAAAAAAAAGAACTTAATTATTCAGGTGCTTGTAAGAAAAATATCTTCAATACATCAAGAAATGGGTAATCAGAATATATAGATGATGTAACTTCTGTTCATCCCAATTGTTAGGAGGAATATTGAAACTAATTTGAAGCATCAATTAGGAATGGATAATCAGTGTAGCCAACAACAGGATCCTGTGTGTAGAACGTAGTCCGGTCGTACTTTGTCAACGGCGCATCCAGCTCGAACCGCTTCGGAAGATCGGGATTCGCTAAGAACCGTCTGCCAAATGCTACCAGATCGGTGTATCCTTCTTCTATCACCTTGTTGCCTACCTCTCTGTCGTAACCGCCGGCCACGATAAAGGTACCCTTGAATGCTTTTCTCATAGGCAGAAGCGCATGCGGTATCTTATACTTGCCATCTACACGCACCATTCTTGGTTCAACTGCGTGGAGGTACGCGATATTATATTTTGATAGAGCCTCAGCCATGTACTCACCGAGTGCTTCGGGGTCTGAGTCGGTGCTCTCAAGAGCGTCGTAAAAGGGCGAAAGCCGCACACCGACACGGTCAGCCCCGATTTCATCCACTATGGCCTGAACTATTTCTTCACAAAATCTGGCCCGGTTTTCGAGACTACCGCCGTACTTGTCAGTGCGGTCGTTCACGCCATCTTTCAGAAACTGCTCCACCAAGTAGCCGTTTGCTCCATGAACTTCAATGCCATCAAAACCTACAAATTTTGAAAAATGAAAAATAAACAATTCAGAAGTTATTAAAGAAATATAGAAATTAATTGTATCTTAATTAATTACTGTGACGCCAAATTACCAGCATCGATGGCATTTCGAGCAGCAAGTCTGAAATCATTCACAATCTGAGGTATCTCCTCCAATTCTAGCCTCCTTGGAGTCGAATAGTTCAGCGGCTCTCCACCTTCTCCAACTTCCAATGTGATGCGCTTGTCAGTACTCGACACAGGCGCTTGCCCATTCGGCTGATAACCTGCCATGTTTAGAATTCAATTTGGCATCTTAAGTTTCAGTAATTGGTATCTGTTAAATTCCTGACATATTGAATTCTCAAACTAAAAAAACTCATACTATGGTCAGATACACGTCCGACATGCCAGATCTGGCAGAAGAAAATGCCTCCTTTTGCATGAACTGCGTCAACGATCGGCTTCCACGCCTCAACGTGCTCCTTCGTCCAAATACCCGGTGTCTCTGGGTACCTTTCGAACAGTAATGAAACATCTCAGGGAGGATTTTTGAGTCAGAGATAACAGTAACAAGTTATGTTAAAGCCTCATTATATAATGCCATTCAAATTTTACCCCTGAGCGGTATCAGAAACTCCGGTAGCCTCGGTGATGATAAGGCCTCCTTTGGTGGCTCTTTGAGAATAGTAGAGCGCTGCGTGTGGCTGCGGCACGTTGCCGTACGATCTCGACCTCGTCATTGGGGCCATTACAATCCTTTGATTAATTAACAATCATGAAGAAAATTAGTTATACATTACATCTGATCATGATCTGCTACAGTCTAATGGCACCAACTGTTGTCAGTGGAAGATTTTAATCACAGAAACAATATTCTAAGTGATCTATCAATTACTTAAATGCAATTATAGTTACAATGGGATATGAATCTTTCATAAAAGCACCGATCTCAAAGTACTTCGGTGTTTCTCAGCCATCCAATCAAACAAAGCTTTTCTAAGAAGAAAAGCAGGTGATCTCGATCCATTACAATGTACCAAGGGATGCATGTGGACAAGCTTTAAAGCAACAATATTTTATCCATTAAAATATGTCTGTTTGACTACTGTAGTTTGACAGTGGCCATAGATATTTTCAACATCTGTTACTGTTCGTAATATATTCAATGGAGTATGCAACTACTGAACATCAGTTAACTAAAACAACTTCAAAACATTTCAAGAATGAATTCAGAGCATGAATGTGGTTAATGATAACTAATGAATATATAATGATCAGGAAATAACAAAAATGAAAAGAAAACATAACATATCATGATCTATTTGGATTTTGGGTTATGCATAGAATTAATGTAAAAGAGACCTGTGAGAAAGCTGATATCTTCCCAAATTGTATGGAGTCAGCAATGCTTGAGCTTCCATTTCTTCCTCCCTTCCTTTTCTGATAATCTATCAAAGGCTCTCTTGTTGTTGGGATGGATGTTGGATCAGTGCCTACTATCCACCCTTATATATATATATAAGCTCTCTCAATCTTTCCTGATATAGTGATATATCATTTTTCATTTTTCAATAGTAAATAAATTATTATGCATTATATTATTGACTCATGGCTGCTGCTTTCCCTCAAATATTTATATGTGATGTGCATGTTAGGTGCCCCTTGTCTTGTCTTGGCACCCATTTCAAACACTGCCAATGACATGTGGGACCCATTTCTGCCTAGGACCCACTGTCATTGAAAGTAAGTAAATTTTGAGGAGGAAAATTGTGATGTATAGTACCATTTTTCATATTTAAATGAACTATTTATTTATTTATTAATTTGTTAGCCGCCACTTGCGACCCAATCACCCAACTTTCCCAAAAGCAAAAGAATCCAGTTAAAATATAATAATAATATAAGCCTACGGGCATTTTACCCTCAAAAAAAAAAAAATATAATAATAATATATATATACAAGCACCTCATTATGAATTGGAAATTAATTGTAGGAAAATATGTAGCGAGTTATTATATATGAAGAAGTTTCACTAGTCACAAAAACTGTTACACCAGGAAACGGTACAGAACGAACACAACAATACAGAACACACTCTTCCTTGATGACGACCTTGAACAGGTCATCAAACGGGTTCGGAGTTCGGACTGAATTCAATCAACATTTGGGAATCCGATTCGTTAAGAATTTAAGAGAGTTCTTTTTGATGTAGCAGGCGAAATGTATACTGTAATTTTTTATTAAATAAAATTAAAAAGAGTTGATACAGATAAGTAGAGAGAAAATAAAAAGGATAAAAAATAAAGAAATAGGAGAATTAACAGAGTTGCAGAGATCATGTTTTGTCCACCGAGGCTGAGGCTCAGGGTGTGTCAATGCAACAAAACAATCACAAAAATGGATTGTTTCGTTTTTGTTTTGTTTCGTTTAATGAAATCGTATAAAACCGTTTCGTTTGGATGAAACGCAACAGAAGAACGAAAATAACCGTTTCATAGTAGTATTATCTATATGAAAATGGAAAACGAAATGAAATATATATATCGTTTCATTTTTCGTTTCATTTCGTTTAACGAAACTGCAAATCGTTGTGTTAATCGTTTTGTTTTGTTTGGATGAAACGAAACGAAATAATGCAAAGTTTCATTCCATTAACAGCCTCTAGCTGAGGGCATGAAGACGTCATTGACATGTATTAACGGGTTATATAATTCGGATCTAATTTTATCCAAGTGATAATTAACCCGATCCGATTTCTTAAAAATTTAAGAATTCTACATTCCACTTATTATCAGAAATTCAGAATCAACCAATATAATTTTTGAAAGCCGGAACTCCATATGTATAGGAGCCATTAGTGTTGCATTGTTTGCTCAACAAATGTATAATTTGTCATTTGAGTCAAACAAATGCATGTAATTATTAATTTCCTCTATTGCTGATCATAACAATGAGCTCAGCTCACCGACAACAGTTAAATCTATACACTAGAAAAGAGGGGAAGCTCTCTGAACACCTCAACTATGTTACATCATCAATATTATTAACCATTGATTTTGTTTAAATCTCTTCATCTACTTTGATCCAATGATTTATATGTATTCTATCTCCTCATTTAATAAGATGATATGATATGTCTAAGACAAAATTTAAACCTTAAAGTGATCCAACATTTATATGCTATTATTTATAACTTATTACGTCATCATCATTGTTATTCACATCAAAATTTTAAAATTATGTTCAATTTTTTTAATTAAATATTTTTAATTTATAAGTTTTATTATTCATTTGTTATCATAATTCGGGGCGAAGCTCTAGTATGGCTTAATTTTTGGTGTTCCCATCAAAAATTGCTTAATTGCCGGTATTCTCATCAATGCACTCTAATATCCAATTTCCCGATTAAGCTTTAACTTTGTTTCTATTATCCTTCATGTATAATTTCATTTACAAAATTGATATTTGATTCATATAAAATTTTAATGACCATTATGCCCCTTTCTAAAATAAAGTGGTCCCTTTAATTTCTTGATGGCTATGCATTACACACCGCTTCAGACGCATCAAGCTGAAACAGGCGCATGCTACATCTTTGTTACTTTTATGAACATCTTGCTGGCCCTCTAAGCTAGACCCAGTATTTTCTTTTTCTCATTTTCTGACCCATCCACATTTTTTGTATGATATGAACTTTGTTGGATCATTATATTATTAGCTTGAATAAAAATTAAAATTTCCCGTCACGCTGCGCAGGTACGCTTCTAGTTTTAAAAGAAAACAAACATTGATACTTCAATTGGGCTAGAAAAAGAGTACCTCTGAAGTGGGGGTGTCAGTGGGTCAACTCAATTTTATTAACAGGATCATATTATTATTAGTATTAGAGCTGTCCGCCCCAAAAATATAATATTACTTAAATTAAAAAATATTAAAAATAATTATATATTTTTCATAAATATATTTTATTAGATAAATATTAGACCTAATATATTTTTTATATAATATATTTTGAACTACATCTTAATTTATATAAAAGAATACAAAGAATTACAAATATTTTGAGTCTTAATTTATTATTTAGGTAAAAAGCTAAAAAAGGTTGAAAGTTTACACTCTAGAAAAGAGCATGAATATAAAGTGTTGAAGGGGTAAATCAAAATCAACAGTGACTCATATATGATGTGGACCGTGCATTAGCGGTTGACTTAAAATCTGAATCGTCCATGAGAAGACCAAGTACTCTACATACACTCGTAACTGATCTGGACAGATATTCGCCAGCCATCTCCGCACATTTTCTTCTCTGTCGCATCGATCCTGCCCCAGCCCTGCGCAGTAGCTTCAAACGGACCCCTGCCCTGCCCGAGTGCTTATCCTCTGCTGCGCCGTATTTTACTGCGCAGCGAATCAACGATGCGGATTATAGGGGGGATTTTTTGCGATTGAGTTGCACGAATCTTAAAGCAGATCCAACAGTTGAATCGCTGCGCAGTAGAGGATGTGAACTGTGCCCTGCCCTGCCCCTCCCTCCGCACACTTCTTTCTTAGCCGCGCCACGTCGAGAGATCGAGGAACCTCCGTTTGGCCCAATTCATATCCTCTACTGCGCAGTTAAGTTACTGCGCAGCGCCTCAACTGTTGGATCTGCTTTGAGATTCGTGTAAAGCAATCTCAAGAAAGCCCACCTATAATCCTCATCGTTCATTCACTGCGCAGTAAAATACTGCGCAGCAGAGGATAGGTACTCCGTTTGGCCGGTCCGGCTCTTCTTCCCTCTCCTGCGCCTGCGCCTGCGCCTGCGCAGACCCCTCGCAAAAGAGGAACCCCGACCTTTGCTCTTGCTCTGCTGCATGCTTTTCTTCCTTGGTCTCGCGCAAACAACAGACGATGCTTCTCTGCCCCTTCCTTGCCTTTCGGACCCAAATGAAGAAACCCCAAAAGTCCCCAAACCTAATTCCCAATCCTATTTCTTCTTTAGCACAAACAGCGCATGGCTGCCCAGCGTCTGCTCCTTCCTTTCCTGGCTTGCCTCAAAACTCAAGAGCCAGTAAAAATTAAAAACCGAAAATGTCTCCAATGTCTCCAACTAAAGAAGACGAGAACTCGAAGAGGTACAGACCAAATTACAAACCTTCATCCAATTTTTATCTTAATTTATTCCATTTATTGGATTTTTGTCATTTTTCAGTGTTCTGACTACCCCTGTGCTATGCAGACCCTTCTATCTGATACCCATTTTGCTTATCGCCTAGGTTTGAGAGAAAAAGCACCCAAGCCGTGGAATCACTTATAACAGATCTTTTCTGACCTGCGAAAAAGGTTTTCTGACCTGCGAAAAAGGTGAGTAGCTCTTCAAATTTTACTTTCTGAATTTCATTTGTATATATAGTGTTAATCATGTAAGGAATTCCTCTTAAAGCTTTTTTTTTTTTTTTTTTAAAAAGGGTAAGTTAATTTGGAAATTTTTTATATATAGATAACAAGTATCTATCATGTACTATTCTGGTAAATTGTCATTTAGATTTACTTTTATTATTGGGAAAATTGTCAAAATGCCATTACAAAACTTCAAGATTGTCAAAATGCTACTATGAAGTTTCCACTTGCTAAAATGTCACTACAAAACATATGCAATTGTCAAATTGCCACTGGGGTATTTTAATATTTTTTAATAAGAGAAATTTACAGGTTGTGTTATAATTTTAATCGTATTTCTGTATTGCCCATTATACCCTTGGTATTGAAGGTGTATAATCCCAACTCCCAACACCGTTCTTCTTTTCCAATGTAATCCATCCTTTCCCAACTCAATCAATGATACTTCTTCCTCCCAACACTGTCCCTTCTTATTATTATGTTCAATTTTATGTGATGCTTATGGTGCTCAAAGAAATGAAAAAACCAAAACTTAAATGAAATCGTGTACAATCTATTGACTTGGCCACCCTGAAAATTTGATTCAGGTTATCAATTTATCAGCTAATCGGATGTGTCACCAAATTGGTCCCCCTCTTTCCTCCCAAAACAAAAGAGTGATTTTTATTTCTCTTCTCATATTGAGTTGGTCCCATGGAAACCCAGAAAAAAAAAAAATTGTTTAGTTGCTAAAGCTCGTCTTGATGGCCACCTTCGGTTTTCCCGTCTACTCGTTCTCTCTAGTTCGATCTTACTTTTGGTACTGGTAAGTTGCAAGGTATGAAGACCACTAGTGAAATTTCAGCGAAAAGGAAAAAATTGCAATTGGAGCTCAAAGTCCAAGTCTGCCATCTTTGTCACTCTCTGGCCCCCTCTTGATGCGGTGTCAAGCTCCGCTATTGGCTGCTATAGACAAAATAAATGGGAGAGGTAACGAGCGGAGCACAAGTAGATCAAATAGTGGAGCTGTTCGGAGGAGAAAAATGGGTAAAATTACAAGGTTTGTGCCACTAATATACAAACGAGATGAAACTCATGAGTCATGATATCCTAATTCTTATAGTTCTTAACTTGGGGCAGAGGGTTTTTTTGTCTTTAACAATAAAAAGTTGATTTTTAGCAGCTTATACGGGTAGGAGTGGCAATTTGACAATTACATATCTTTTAGAATGGCATTTTGGCAAGTGAAAACTTCATAGTGGCATTTTGACAATCATGAAGTTTTGTAGTGGCATTTTGACAATTTTCCCATTATTGTTTGATTAACACATGACCTGACCATATCTTGCATAAATATTAGAATCAGTTTTAGGAAAGTATTTCCTATTAGTACCAATTATATTTTCTGATTTTGATTTCCTTTTAGTTGTAATACAAACGTGTTTGTTACTTTATTTCAGAACTTAAACTTGATAAACGAAAGAAGCCAGCAAACAAATTCGATATTCAGTCTGCTAACTTCACATGTAAATATGCAACAATATACTTTACCAATAGAAAGAAAGAGTGATAAATAAAATGTTCATTGGCACATGCAATTTAATTTAGAGAATTTATAATATCACCTTACCACTTATTATTTTTATAAACCAGTCCTTACTCTCACATATATAAGGAATGATCCAAACATGCATGTATATGGACAAGAATATATATTAATTCTTGCCTGTGTTATATTACTAATTAACCGTTCGTTTATTCATTTCTTCAATATCCGGTCACATAGTTCTAGGTCTAAATATTAATTATTCTAAGTTCATATATAGTTGTGCATCTCAAGTCTCCCATGAAATATTATTTTCGATTAAATGTGACACACACATATACCGGACTAATTACTTATAACATGTTATACAGTTCGATTCATGATTATTTCCAAGGAACTATATATTTAGAGCCCTCAATAGGTATAAAAGACTGACTAACATGTTGTACTACATCAATATATCTGAATAAGAATGCTTTGTTTCAAGAGTGATACAATAATTATATAATTTTCAAACAATTTGGTTAGAAAACTTTACACATTATTCTAATTATTCATCATTTTTATTAAATATCTTAGCTCATGAACCAATAAAATAGTTAAAATATTCCACATAACAGGAACCGGTAGCGCCCGCTATAGCGCCGATATCCGATATTCGATATCCGCTATCAAATATACCCCACTGCGACGAGTCCCCTATCCGCTATTTAAACCTTTGATACAAATCATCCGTTTCTATCTAAATAATTAAATATATGCAAATTAACAATTTCTCTTGATTAAGTACCCCGAACAGAAAAAAAAAAGAAGAAGATAAGAGTAGTATAAATGGTATATAATATTCAACTATCAAAAGTATATAGGACGACACCCTGTATATAAGGTACGCAATTACTGTAGCAAGGCATGCATATGGGGCAGGGGTACCTTACTTTGATCATCAACCCTTACCATGTAAAATACCAATTAAGATGTTCTTATACATTGTAATTCATTCCTAATTAATCATCGTATACAGACAGATCAACTAAAAGTCCAAAAGAACAAACCAAATCAACCATAGTACTACTCATGTCATGTGAAGTGATAATAATGCATGGCTCCACGAAGGCCATACACACATACATAGGTAGGGGGACGCAGCTGTGGGGGATCCAGAGAGAGAACAAGAAAAAAGGAAAGAAAAGTAAAAGAACATGGCGAGGGAGGCGATGGGCATCATCCGTCGCTTTCGGTCGTAAATGGGATCGACAGTGGGAAGGAAAATCGAGGCACGGGGTGGGAACTTGTGCTGCAATAAAATAAAATAAAAAACTCACCATATATAATTTATTATTAATCAATTTAATTACACGTACCAAAAAGCCTTTCTTTTCCGGTCTCCTCTCTCTTTCCTGATTTCTTTCTTTTTTTCTTTCTTTCATTGTGGTTTTTTTTTTTTCTCTTTGTTTGGGTCAGCTCAGCTAGCCATGCATCGCCTCTACTACCTCCTCTTTCACACTGCTGCTCTCGAATTCTCTGTGTAGTTCTCTTTCTCTAGACTAGATAGATAGATAGATCGACCTCTCCACTGCCTCCTCGCATGGAGCTCTCCTTCTCCATCAGGTTCTTTCTTTCTTTCATCATTCATTCCCTTTCTTTCTTTCTTCTTTCCTTCCTTTTTTCAGTTGTATCAATCTCTTCTTTCTTCTCTTATTTCTTCAAGTTCTTCATGTTTTAAACTTTTAAACTTTAAATCTGCTAATTGATTATTAACTGTTATGTGATTGATTCTTGATTTTCTTGTGCCAGAGAGTACACGAAGGGTATGAGGAGTGCTAGCAAGGACAAGTGCTGGCCGTTCGATCCGGAGGAGGGAGAGAAGCCACTGCCTTCAATGGATGTACGCAAGTTCCGGTGGTGGGTGCAGGAGCTGGATCGGAAGATAGTCAAGCAAAGATCTCCCAAGAAACGGTCCATCACTGAGCTCTTCGCCACGGCTCCTCAAATCACTAGATCCGAAGGTCCGAGTGAAGACCAGACCGAGGAAATGAGGAAAACAATCACGGATGATGCTGAGAAGATGAGGAAGAAGAAGAAGAAATCAAAGGGAAAGAAGAGGAAACTCGGGAGTGAGTGCGCTAAGGCCGTCGAGGGCGATTCGGATGGTCTCGAAGGAGACGAAGAAGCAAATGAGCAAGAAGAAACAATCAAAGAAAGAAAGAAAAGGAAAAAGAAATCCAAGAGAAAGAAGAAGCTAGAGATTCATCAGATCCATCTCCAATCAAAGGTGCGCAACAATCAACCGTATTTTTTGTATTTTTCTGTTTGTTTAACAGGAAACACATGAGTGTTTTTACTGTTAATTAACGAAGTTTACATAAATTGTGTCCAGATTTGTATAGAAATATATACGTACAAAAATCACATAATTTGTTAGTTAATAATTATATATTTTCAGTTAACACGTAGACAATAATTATGCATAATGTGTTAGTTAATAATTGTATATTTTCAGTTAACATATAGACAATAATTATAGTTTATATTTCAAGGGGTAAATGAAAAGTGGACAGCAAGAAGGAAAACATTACATACTATTAATTTTTGGTGGGGCATATATATATATGTGGTGGCAGTTATAAATGCTAAGGAAAAGGAACCACTAGCTTTCATAGAGCATAATGTTGGACGCCTATCAGACATGTAAATTTATGTCTAAATTATTATTATTTTTTTTTTGTTGAGTTAGTTAACAAGTTCCTGCGATAATATATATAACAAAGAAAACCTCTCATGGGGTTTGAAGGCCCATCTTTTGTAAACACGGAAAGGTGTTTGATTACTATAGAATAACCAAGTACTTTTCATGTTTAAATTATTGTTAAGCACTTGTTCTTCCTTAGCGGGAAGTCCATATCACTTGATTGAATTGAATTTGGTTGGGTCAAAAGGGTCTGCTCAGATCCATATTGGTCTGAGTGAGTCGTACCAGTCTGCGTTAGGTACCCTGAATTAAGTAGTTACTCGACAATAGTCATATTACTTGTGTCGAAAGTAATTAAATCCTTTAAATCTTACATGTGCTGATTTATATGTTCTCTTATTAATAATGTGTTTGGGGGAACTAATCACGATTGGTAATTGTCAAGTCTAAATTGAGACTGTTTTTCTGATTGGTAATGGGTTACATTTGTTGTTTTGTAATGAAGAAATGCACAAAGTAGTTTGAAGGACTATTTAGATGTTTACCTTGGTAATAACGTAATAGTAAATATAAATAAAGAATCTACTTCAGAAAAGAGGATTACTGCAAATAAAGAGCCTTTAAAGAAAGGCTATAGATTTCTCAGAACAACCTAAAGTATTTTAATCATGCCAATGCTACCAGGTTACAGCCTACAAGCATGTATGCATTGCACATAAAGGGTGAGATTGACTTGGAACATCCAATTTGACATTAGCTGAAATATAGTCAGGCTGATCCATACTTTTTGTTATTAGTTATTACCTGTTCATTTATTCCTCAATCATATATCAAAATGCACAATTGCAATTTAAGTGAAACCACTCAACCATGAAGTGTGGGTTAAATTCTCTTGGTGCTGTCTACGCATTAGTAATAGGTTTTCAAATGGTTAGTAATGGTTAGTAATGAGTACTATCGAAAATTCGAAATAGTTCCTGTCAAATTTATTCACCATATGTTCATATAATTTATCATTTTCTATAATAACTGGTACATGGAATCTATATTGGTTCAATATAATCTAAGCAAACTATGTTTGGTGGCAGTTTAATGCTGGTGAGTTGGAAGAATCCCAAATGGAGACGTGCTCTGGATGCACTAAAGAATATCATGAAGGCAAAACTTTGAATCGCGCAACAGATGCTGGAACAGATGACAAAAAACTGAGAGAAGAAACAGATGAGGCATTTATTCCCTTAATTAGCATCCTTAAGAAATGCAAAAAGAACAAATCTTATGCTAAAAAAGGAAAAGGCGTTACGTTTTCTGGAGTTGATGCTGTACTCGGCCCCGCTTGCATTGTTGACCCTTTTGTACCACAAAGTAAAAATGAAGATAAGGATACTAGCAGAAAATGTCTCATTGACCTAAATGAAGAATTGCCAGAACCTATTGACCTAAATAGTTGTTCGGAAGACTATGCGATGGAAACATTTAACATTTTAGGAACAATCCGTTCACCCAGACCAGAGATATGTCATTCATCAGTTGAGACTTGGAGTCTTCCTTTCAATTCACCACATAAGACGAGCCAAACTGCATCTGGTTTGAACAAAAATTGTGAATTGCTGATGAATTTGAATTCGGATCTCTTAGCTTATGCAACGAGCTCAGATATTTGTACTGAACAGTCTCGGATGGTACCACAAACTGTGCGCCTAATGGGAAAAGATGTTACAGTCATTGGTTCTGATCTCAAATCAGTCAATACAGGTTTCAAAGCACAAGAAACTGCTTCTTCAAGTCATGCTAGTTGTAGTTACTACTCAGATGGTGCAAATAATCAAAACAATTGTAAGTTGGACAATAGGAGTTGTTTGGAGATGAATTTTGGCAGTGGGCAGTACACACCTGGGAATTACCTGGCAGGAAATTATATAACTGCAAATCCAGGTCCGGTAATTTCTTTCCCTGTGGTGCCTGGATTTAACATTTACCACCCTCAATTTCCGGTGTTATCACCTCCAATGATCTCATTTCCCCTTGGAAGTTCTGTTTTCCCGCAGCCATACGGCTTGAATTTTGCTGGCTTCAGAGATGGAAACAATAATTAATAGAGATAAGAGTTGCAGGAAATCAGGTTTCATGAATTAAGAGTATGCATTTTTGCTGGTGAGTTATGATCATACAGTTGAAAGCATTGGAAATAAATAAATGTTTGTATGGTACATGGACTGATCTACTTCCTCCACTTTGCAATAAATTTCAGGCCTAGTTCATGTAACTCCTTTTATTATTATTATTATTTTTTTTTTTTCCTTTTTTGGCAGTACCAACAATGTTATAACTTATGATGGTAGCAGTGCAAAAAGAGCATTAAAGAGGACGCGTTTTTAATGCTCTGATTGTTGGATATCGAGAGAGCAATAAAAAAAGCGGATTGGTATGTAAATTACGTTCGGACAGTCAAGATTGTTGGATTTGCTCTGATTGGACGGGTGAAAATCATTATGAACAAATACTCCTTTTGAATCTCAAATAAACTCCTCTTTTTATAAGTAGTAGAGACAAAGATATAACGACGGTTTGATCCCCATTTTTTCTAGCAAAAATAAAATTAGGCTGACGCCAAAATATTTTAATGAGGCAAGATTTCATGAACGTATTGTTATAATAACTGTACCAGTGACCATGCTCATTATATAACACCACAAAAAATTTAACATATCACCACCAGCAGGATTTCAATTATGAGCCAGGACGGTGAAACCCTTTTGGTGCCTGAAAATGTGGTGAGAGAAATTGGAGTTGCCCGACGTCTGTTAGATGAAATGAACATTGATATTGACAGCCCGATTTCATTGGCGCTCGTCAATGTGGAAGTTCTGAGTAAACTAGTTAAATTCTGTGAACACCAGCAAGATAGTGGCTGCTCTAGTAATCAGCCAATGAATGGGAAGAGAACTTAAAATTAGGCTGACGCCAAAATATTTTAATGAGGCAAGATTTCATGAACGTATTGTTATACTACTACTACTAATATTATTATTATTATTATTATTACTACTACTACTACTACTATTATTATTATTATTATTATTATTATTATTATTATTATTATTATTATTATTATTAGTATTATTATTATTATTACTATTATTATTATTATTATTATTTCATTTTTCTAACACCATAGAAAAGTTTGTCAACTCTAGATAAATTATATAACTCAAAAATAAAATTTAACATATGGACACTGGAAGTTTAATTAATTTGTCATTTGAATCAGACAAGTGTAATTAATTATTCCTACTGCTGACGGTAGAATGATTCACTCCAAAAAAAAAATAAATAAATAAATAAATTACAAAGAAAGAAACATTTAAGCATATCTAATTGCATATGCTAATCAGTATTAAGTATTAACTAGATGGTATAAGAAAGTGATTACGTGTGTGATTTCGTAGGTATGCGGGACTACATTCTACTTGTGGTTGGGTTAGGATAATTAGTGGTTGACCCCACTAAAATAAATATCGCACTTATTTAATTATATATATGTGGTGTGCACATAATGTCAATCCCAACTAAAAGATTATGCTAATTATAATTAGCAAATGACATTTAAGTACTAACTCGACCATGCATATATACGTTAGTATAGATTGAATAACAGAATAAGAATATAATTGTTTTTTAATATCTAATTTTGAGTAAAGATAGCGAAGCTATTCCATGAGTACACCTCCAAAAACATATCAAATCATCTCTCAATTAACTTGCTCACTCTTTGTCTAACCTAGCTGTTCCTGTTCACGCGAAGAGGTTAGAGGGCGTAAGTTGGATTCACGCCCTTAAGTTTGGGCATTTGTAAAAATAACTCAACTATTTAGACAGCGGTAGAGATAAGACCAATAGTTTGAGCATCTATAATTAAAATATTTTCCCCATTGAACAAGAATGTACAAAATCATCAAGATAAAAGAAATACAATAGGCGCAATCAAATCTACATTGTAATTTTCGCAATTTCCCTTTCAAAATTCCTAAATACCCTACAGCACCAAAATATACATATATAATAAGAGGAGGGATCCAATAACACACAATTTTGATACAAATGTTACATTAAATCATATAAATTTATAGAAAATCTTAAAAATAGAAAATTTGTTACAACCATGTTCATTTACTTATGGATCGATTGTGTCTCAAATTTCATTCAATTTGAGTATCGTTTGATACTTCATCAACGACCATCAAGTTTATATAGTAATTAGAACGGTCTAAATTTAATGATTCTTGATGGAGTATCAAATAACACTAAAATTAAATAAAATTTGACACACAATCAATCTATAAGTAAATGAATATGTTTATAATATATTTTTTATTTTTAAGATTTTTTATAAATTTATATGATTTAGTGTAACATTTGTGTCAAAAAAAACGTTGTGTCATTTGGAAAACAATGTAACTTGTAAGGAGCCCATTTCATCATCATATATCATCATTAAAAAAATGACCTGTTCCAATCAAATCAAGGGAAGAAGTCTCAAGTCTCCCCTCCCTTTCGGCCTTTCCTTTACCAACCCCAAATCCAAATTAAATTCTCTCCCCCTCTTTCAATTGACAATGAAAGATATGGAAGCGCAACCACTGGCACTGCTGACTCCATGTACTCTGGGCAGATTTCAGCTTAAACACAGGTATCTTAATTTGACACTCCAGTTCAGTTCTTATTTATTAGGCAATTCTATTGTATATAAGATCAATCCGACCAATACTGGAACTCAGTAGGCCCTAGCTAGCTAGTACCCTTGTCACATGAATGTTCAATTCATGAATTCATTCTTTAATATTATATCAATTCTCTGAATTTCTTCCTAGATCTGGTGATGCTTAAGAGTGGTTCTGTTATGGATCGACTAAGTAACCTTTCATTTTGAATCGAGCGGTTCTTATTAAATACGTCTCTTTAATTGTATCTAAAAGACATATCGCAACCATTCAATTATTAAAAAATGAACGGTCTATATTTAATCCGATTAATTTACAGCCGAATTAACCAAAGTGTTAATCCTAGCTGGTATATTCAGTTATATACTTCATTAGTTATGCTATTGACAAATGTTTGGAAATGTCCATTGGCATTTTAGGAGTAAAACAGATAATTTTAAAATTGATATATGATTTACTTGAAACCATTTTTTTTTCAGTAATTCAAAGACTAATAATGTTACTTTGCACATGCATCCCAATGACTGATGATGAAAAAATGTCTTGTATTACGGGATGCGGTCCATAACTTGGTGAATATATAACAAAATTTTGTAATGTTTGGTACATAAAGGATTGTATTGGCGCCCATGACAAGGTCGAGATCGTACGGCCACATCCCACAGCCGCACGCAGCTCTCTACTATTCTCAAAGAACCACCATGGGAGGGCTTCTTATTACTGAGGCGACCGGCATCTCTGAAACTGCTCAGGGGTAAAATTGGAATAACATCATATAATGAAGCTTTAACATAACTTGTTGGTATTGTTTCTTTGAAGCTCCCGGTAATATGTTTACTGTGAAAAAGGTTCCCAGAGACACCGGGTATTTGGACGAACGAGCACGTGGAGGCATGGAAGCCGATTGTTGATGCGGTTCATGCGAAGGGAGGCATTTTCTTCTGTCAGATCTGGCATGTCGGACGTGCTTCTGACCATAGTATGCGCGTTTATTTTTTAAAAACAAATTGATCAGTAATTTAATGCACAACAAATCTTGAAACTTAATATGTGAAATTCTGATAAAGTGCAGGTTATCAGCCCAATGGACAGGCACCTGTATCGAGCAGTGGTAAGCGCATTACACTAGAAGTTGGTGTCGATGGAGAGACGATAAACTACTCAACTCCGAGGAAGCTAGCATTAGAGGAGATACCTCAGATTGTCAATGATTATAGACTCGCTGCTCGACATGCCATTAATGCTGGTAATTTCAAGGACAAAGTAAACATATCGTTGCTATTTTTTTTTAATCCAACTTTTTTTTTTTTTTTGAAATTATGTAGGTTTTGATGGCATAGAAGTTCATGGATCAAGTGGCTGCTTGGTAGACCAGTTTCTCAAAGATAGCGTGAATGACCGAACTGATGAATACGGTGGCAGTCTCGAAAACCGTGCAAGATTCTGCCTAGAAGTAGTTCAGGCCATAATCGATGAAATTGGGGCTGATCGTGTTGGTGTGCGGCTTTCTCCCTTCTCTAACAATCTCCAATGCTCCGACTCTGATCCCGACGCACTCGCTGTATACATGGCCAGCGCTCTATCAAAATTGAACATCGCATATCTCCATGGTGTCGAACCAAGAGCGGTGCATGTCAATAGCAAGCTAAAGATACCACACGCACTTTTGCCTATGAGAAAAGCATTTGACGGCACATTCATTGTGGCGGGCGGTTACGACAGGGAGGCAGGGAATAGGGTGATAGAAGAAGGATACTCCGATCTGGTGGCGTTTGGTAAATGGTTTCTGGCGAATCCCGATCTGCCAAAGCGCTTCGAGTTGAATGCTCCATTGACTATGTATGATCGGAGTACTTTCTACACGCAGGATCCGGTTGTCGGCTACACTGATTATCCATTTCTTGATGCTTAAAATTGATTGTTTCCTACCAGATATGTGAAACATGAAGAAAAACTAATGATTTTTTATATGATCAGCTTTTGTGTGCTATCTTCAACTGTCTGTTATTGTACTGTACTGGATTTATGTCTTATATATGTGATTATGTATATATAGATTTAATGTAAGGAGAAAATCAACCTATTACACATTTACAATTTCTCTAAAAGAAATTATGAGGAACGTAATTTTTTTTTCTATTCTGAATCATAAATTATAACATCTCTTCATTCCCCATCAAATAATCTTATATACTGTTGATTGCATGTAAAATCATAATAATCATACTGTTGATTATAACATCTCTTCTATTGTTGACTGAGCCCAAAAAGATCATTTGATTGGTTAAGCTCATACCATAACAAAAATTTAACTCTCATACAAGCATGCATCAGATTTTCCTGTATACAGATTCAGAATTCCAGATGCAGCTAGCAATTCATCTTGAGTACTAAAGAAATAAGTATGGTATTACTATTTATTAGAGTCTATACTTCAACAAAGCACATAAATGAGATAAAATAACTTCTTCACAGATATAAATTAAAGGGGTCACATAAATGAGATAAAATAAAATAGGCTAATTCTGCTATGGATCGGATGAAATATGAGCCATTCATTTTTTATAATCGGATGGCTATGATAAGCCTTTAGATACAATTAAACAGAAATATCTGATAATAACCGTTTGATTTAAAATGAAACATTGCTTGACCGATCCATAGGAGAACCACTCAATAAAATATGCAACTCAGATTTGGAGAGAGCAAAAAAGTAAATCAAAGGGCTCAGTTGTCAGCTTCCAAAGCTTTATAATACAGTTTCACACAAAAGACCTCAAAATATTTTGAAAAATACTTTCCAGTTACCAGTACATTTCAGTCCTTATATATTATAGATTTATAGTAAATAACGAATCTACCTACATCACATATTATATATATCAAGTAGAAAAAACAATTACATTAGTTTCAACTTTCAAGTATCAAGGAAGGGATAATCAGTGTACCCAACAATTGGATCCTGTGTGCAGAAAGTACTCCAATCATAGTTTGTCAATTGGACCCAACAATCGAAGCACCTCGGTAGATCCGGATTCGCCAAGAATTGTCTCCCAAATGCCACCAGATCGGTGTATCCTTCTTCTATCACCTTATTGCCTACTTCTCTGTCATAACCCCCTGCCACGATAAAGGTGCCGTTGAATGCCTTTCTCATAGGCAAGAGCGCATGCGGTATCCTTAGCTTGCCATCTACATGTACCATTCTTGGTTCAATTGCATGGAGATATGCGATTTTCAATTTGGATAGAGTGTCAGCCATGTACACTGCAAGTGTGTGTCAGGGTCCGAATCGGTGCATTGGAGAGTGTCGGAGAACGGGGAAAGCCGCACACCAACACGGTTAGCCCCGATTTCCTGTATGATGGCCTGAACTATTTCTAGGCAAAATCTGGCACGGTTTTCGACACTACCACCATACATATCAGTGCGGTCATTCGCACCATCTTTGAGAAACTGCTCTACCAAGTAACCGCCTGCTCCATGAACTTCTATGCCATCAAAACCTATAAAATTGCAAAGAAAAGAAAAAAAAAAAAGATATTACTGAATAAAAGCAAACAACATCTTAAAATATGACTCCGAAAATTACCAGCAGCAATGGCATTTCGGGCAGCAAGTCTAAAATCATTCACGATGTAAGCTATCTCCTCTAATTCTAGCTTCTGTGGAGTCGGGTAGTTTCAAGGCTCTCCACTGTCTCCAACATCAAGTGTAATGCGCTTATCACTACTTGACACGGGTGCTTTCCCATTTGGCTGATAACCTGCACATGCTCAGAATTTACGCCTCAAGTTTTCGGTGATGGGTACATATTATAGTACTGATCGGTTGATAGTTTGAACAAGAAGTAGCATACTACGGTCAGAGGCACGCCCGCAATGCCAAATCTGACAGAAGAAAATGCCTCCTTTCGCATGAACCGCATCAACAATTGGCTTCCATGCCTCCACATGCTCCTTCGTCCAAATACCTGGCGTCTCTGGGTACCTTTTTTATGATTAAAAATTATCTTAGGGGTAATTCAGAAAAAAAAAAAAAAATACTAACAAAGTTAAAATTTTCACCATTGAATGTTGTTCCAGTTTTACCCTTGGGCGGTAGCAGAGATGCCGGCAGGCTCAGTAATAAGAAGGCCTCCTTTGGTGGTTCTTTGAGAATAATAGAGAGCTGCGTGAGGCTGTGGGACATTGCCGTACGATCTCGACCTCGTCATCGGTGCTAGTACGATCCTTTGTTTTACCAAACATTAAGAAACTATGTTATATTATCATCAAAGTTTAAGATCACATCCTCCTAATAGCTGACTTATGTGTGATCATCATCGGCCGTAGATTCAATGGTACCAGCTGCTGTGAAGTTACCTTATATGACTTTGAATTACCGAAACAACAAAGTTTATATTGTCTAACAATTTCATGCAATGATAGGGTTAATGTCTTTCTCAGTGCCGGGGACAGCAGCTCAGGTTACAAAAGGCTGTCAAGCTGTGTACCAAGGAGTGTCTTTTGTTCAATACAGACTCAAAAGGAATTGTGCTGCTGATGAATCCAAGGACCCTCTTAACTAATCTACCAAAAGAATTATGAGGGATGTACCTTTGCCTTGTTTAATTTTAATAAACAAGTAACAACATACTTTTTGTTAATTAGTGGAAGCCTATGGACCAAATTCTAAGAAAAATAATTGAAAATTTATAGGACTGTAAAGACTAAAGAGAGTACCTGTGCAAAAGCTGAAATCTTCCCAAATTATATGGACTGAGCAGCGGTTGAGCTTCCATTTCTTACTACCTTTTTTGAGCTGATCAATCCTCAGATGAAAGACTCTTCCGTTGAGAATTGGGACCAACAACCATTTTAAGCTATGAATTTTCCATGAGATGTTGCTTTATAATCAGATATTATTGGGTGCTCTTTAGCTCACTGTGTGGAGAACTGGAGATCACTATCATTGTTGGTTAGTGAATTAAATAGGAGATCGGATTTGATATGAAAATTTTTAGTGGAGACCACTCAAAGAAGTTTGGATGATATCATATTGAGTAATACCTAGTCCATAAAAAAGCTGTCCAAAGCGTCCATAGGTTATATTTCGGAGTGTATCTGTTACATTTTGGGGTATATCTTACGTGTATGGACATATGAACGGTTTTTCCATGGACACAAGATATTTCTCATATTATATAACTGTTACACAAGGAGATCAATAGTGCAAAACCAACACATTTTTCCTTGAAAAGTCATCAAACATTTCATGTTCAACCTTTCAAATCCGATATGCAAGCGTTATATGACTATTCTAATAAGCACTTTGCAAGTTGCATATGTTTTGTTTCAAGTCATAATATGTTCAAAAGTGGAAACTTTGAAAATTCAGAATGTGGCATACATTACTTAGGGCAGATCGTATATAAAGCCTAGTCACCTAGAGCAATGAAATTAAGTGTCTAGAGCATAAAATGTTGTTTTAATTTAGCCTCCAAACAAGTGCAGAGATTGCAAGAGCCCCAAGAAAGCTATTGGGGAGAGATCTTCCAATCAACGGCTGTGATCGATCGATTTGTCACCCAGGCAACCTTTTCCTTCAATTTTCAACTCATTTCTTATAAATATTTTTCTCCTTTTTATGATTTGTATAAGTAAATTCATATGAATACTTTCATCTCACAGGTATATTTAAGTAGATATTACAGGAGCATGTCGACCTATCTTTTTTTTATTTGTCAATTATTTGTTGCGTTCTTATCCAAATACTCGATTGCAACAGAAGCATGTAAGGCGGCACCTATAGGCAGAGCTTTTTCATTGGCAAAGAAGTACGGAGAGTGAAGCGATTGGGTCTGGTCCTTGGCATCGTTGCCGACGCCGAGCATGAACATGGCGGCTGGGATCTTTTGTGAGAAGAAACTGAAGTCCTCTGCACCCATCACCGGTGTAAACAGCCGCATGTTGGCCTCGCCGAGCAGTCTTTCGCTGACTGACTTTGCGTGATTGTACATTGACTCGTGGTTTTCCATTACCGGGTAAGGTATAAGTGTATCTTCCATGAAGTCCACACTTGCGGTGCATCTGTGCGCAATTGCTTGGGACTCTATAATCTGATTAATAAAGGGAAACTTTTAGTATATGAGATAGAAGCAATGAACAACCTAATGTACCGGTCTGTCAGGGGCAGTGCATAGGAAAATAACAAATGAGCACCATACTGGTACAGTGACAACCTTTGCAAATTATTTTTGTACTTTTTGGGTGATCTTAAGAATAAACCGGTACAAACTGAAAGCAGCAGTATAAGATACCCATATTAGACAGTGTAAACTTGGCCAATTGCTTATAACAGTATTATATTTCCAATTAAGTACCTTGCACCATTAAAAGTTTGAACAATAGCACAATATATATACCTCCTTGATCCTCTGTTGAAGGTAGGAGAAACCTTCAGTTGTAAGGCTCCTAAATGTACCCCCAAAAGTTACCGTGTCCGGAATTACATTGTATGCTCCTTCACCAGCTTTCACAAATCCGATTGACACAACCTGATAAATGAGAGGTACCAGTCAAATGAATGGTAAATCTTATGGGATGCTGTCAGTTAACTGACAATAGCAAGGTTTTAGGAATTGTGCTCATGCTAAAACTTACTCTACTTTCAAGGGGGTCAGATTCCCGTGAAACAAGTTGCTGTAAACTGAGAATTGCGAAAGATGTTGGTATTATTGGGTCGACTGTTAAGTGCGGTAGAGCCCCATGGCCACCCTTTCCCTTAATAGTGGCATTGAACCTTCCAGAAGCTGCTAGAGCAGGACCTGGCTTTGATCGAACAGTCCCTGTAGGGATGAAGGGGTCGACATGCAAGGCGAATATGGCTTCTACACCATTCAATACGCCTTCTTGTATCATGTGGTATGCACCGGCATGGCCTTCCTCTCCAGGTTGAAAGAAGAGCTTCACTGTTCCCTTCGCAATTCACAAAGATTGTGAATCATTTGATGAACTTTATGTTGATAATGTTGGATATATGATTGTTCATTGCAGTATGCAAATGTAATTTTTTGCCTTTGTTAAAAAAAAGGGTCTTCAT
Organism: Cyperus esculentus; assembly: GCA_030179965.1. Taxonomy (NCBI): domain Eukaryota; kingdom Viridiplantae; phylum Streptophyta; class Magnoliopsida; order Poales; family Cyperaceae; genus Cyperus; species Cyperus esculentus. The sequence goes on along the minus strand of JASGLE010000055.1, from coordinate 876,869 downwards.
GCCAAAACTATCACCAAATTATACCAAAATCTGAGGTGATAATTGTAAATAATAACTCGGAAGTACCTTGAGTTGATCCTTGTGTTGCTGAAGAAGGCGAGCGGCGCCGAGAAGCATGGCGACATGTAAATCGTGGCCGCAAGCATGCATCTTTCCATCCACCTTGCTCTTGTACTCCCATTCCACCTTTTCCTTCATCAAGTTGTACCAAAATGAGGCATGTCAGTTTCCTCATAGTTTTTCAGAGTAAATTACAAAGAATCCTACCAAAGAAAACATTTTTTTTTTTCAACAGATGAGGTCCTACACACAATATCAATAATAATTAAGGTCCTTTATCCAATAGCAGAGAATGGAAAACTACCTACCTAGCGTCCATAGCATCCATAGCATCCATAGCATCCATAAGTTACATTTCAGGAATCAGGATATATATGTTACATTTCAGAATGTGATCTGTCACATTCCGTACACGTTATGGATGGTTTTTTAATGGATGCAGGATGTTTCTCATCCTGTATTGACCAAAATGGAAGGACAGCAGAGCCAACAACTGAAAGTGTTGTTGCCTAGTTCCCCAAATTAAATGTATAAACAAACAAACAAGTACAGAATAAGTAACATAACCTGCCACTTTATTGGCGTATAAAATTTCATGAATAAAAAAGTAAAAAACTAACAAAATGCCAAAAATAAAAGAAATAAATCAAATCACAAAATGCACCATTCATAACCAATTACAATTGATTAATCATTTGTGATCAAAATTAAAACAAAAACCTGCAGAGGAAGAGCATCCATGTCGGCCCGGAGTGCAAAAACAGGGCCGGACCCGGACCCGACAGTTGCCACAACGCCGGTCTTTGCAACGGGCCAATTGTACTCGATCCCCAGCCGGTCGAGCTCGGCCCGGATCAGTTCGCTGGTCCTGAGCTCCTGGAAGGCCAGCTCGGGCCACTGGTGGAGCCTCCTCCGAGTGGACGTCAGCCAGTCCGTGAAGTCCGGGCTGCGCGCTGTGTCTAGCAAGTGAGTGGGACTTGGCGCCATGGGTGAGGTGGGAGGTGGGAGAAGGGAGAGAGAAATCAGAGGAGAGATGGTGAGGGTGATGGGATGTAAATGGAATTAGTTGGAGATGGAAGTTAATAAGTTGATGGCTACTTTCCCTTACTCTTAATAAGTTAAAAAGCAGGGTTTGCTTTTTCGATCGGATGGTCGGTATCAATTGTTGTACCGATCTCAAAGCATTTGGGTATTTGCTACACCGATCTAAATGTACTTCGGTGCTTCTCATCCGTCGGATAAAAAATTGTTAAAATGTCCTTTTTTATCGAAATCTTTACGGCAGCTGCAAAGTTGTGTGGGCGGGTATTAAACTCTCGACATGTGAGTAAGCAACAACCCTACTACTTCTCTCCTAACTAACTGAGCTACCACCCTGTTTCCCATAAATAAATTGCTAAAATGTAAAAGACGAGGGATTTATTCAAAATACAATGAACATTTCAAAAAAATTGTAAAAATTCATAAAAATTTTAAAAACAAAAAAAAGTTTTATGAATGCATTATTTAATTTGTAGATCGATAGTGTTTCAAATTTCAATCAATTTGAACATCGTTTTATGACTTTTAAAAAATTTGAATACTTCTTAACGGTATTACATAATTTAACGGATTTTGAAAGTAATCAAAAGTCGCTTAAATTGAATATCATGGACAATGGGTACACTCAAAAGATCATTGAATATAAAGTACACAATTAACTACTTTGTCATGAAACAACAAGATTTTATTGAAACAAATATTTAACTAATGTAATAAAACACTTAGAAATTAATCCTTAACGAAGTAATTTGAGGATTTAATTATTACTAATTCATTTGAGGATTCAATCACTGATAAATTATCTGATTGCTCTTCTAAAATGACTCATGACTCGTCTTGTGGCGGCATTTATCGATTATTGCTTATCAGTTATCACTATAATTTTCGAAGAAGGAAATTTTTTTTTTTTTTTTTGAGGTGGCAGGCGATTGCTTGCCGAATTTTTCATTTAACAAAGAAAAAGTTCTATTTACATTGGTAAGATGAAAGGAAAAGAAAGAAGAAAATAAATCAAAAAGAAAAAGAAAAACCAAATTGTAAGATATAGTTTCATAGTAGTCCTATACAAGTCCTATACTCTTTTTCATATGAAGCAGAGGGTGCTAATAGTATCCTAGGTTATGGGCGATTGCTGCCGGTCTTGATTTTGCTCTTGGTGATGGGGTGCTGTGGTTAGGGAGTGTTCCCATAATCTCGCCTCCAACACTATGTCAATGAATATGATCTGCGGCGGCCTTGCCAATTGTTGAAACACTCTTCTATTGCGTTCCTTCCAGATGTTCCAGAGGGTTGCAGCGATCAGTAGAAGTTCTCTCCAGGGTCGGTTGGCAAGCCATCTCTTGATATCAGAAGCCTCATTCGGTTGAACTGAGGCAGCACTGAGTGTGTCATTCCAGATCCTGATCGAGAACGGGCAAGTGAGGAAGAGATGTGTAGCTGTCTCCTCCAATGTAGTGCCACATAGGTGACATGAGTCACTACACGGCCAGTTACGTTTGCGCAAATTTTGTGCTGTCAGCAGTCTGTTTTTAGTGAGGAACCACAGGAAGTATTTTATTTTTGCCGGTACGTTGAGTTTCCATGGAATATCTGGGTTCATTACCCTCATTCCTGGGTCCTTTAAGAAGGTGTTACGCGCTAGCAGAAGAAAAATTCCCGTTAACCGTTCTGGTCCAAGTCAGAGGCTCCTGTGGGGACGTTGTTGCTATGCAGGCATTATAGATCGGTAAAAGAGAGAGGAGGTCCTTAATGTAATGAGGTAAGTCCATTGGAGAAACTGCTACTAAATTTTCTTGCTCTCTGTTTTAGCAGAAATGAGGTCAAAAACTAATATAAACCATAAAGGGGAACCAATCAGAAAATTAATCTCCCAAAAAGTAAAACAAAAGTATTAACCAATAATCTCATCTGTTCATCTTTCCGTTTGAGATGGCGAAACAACTTTGCCAACGCCCAGCATTTGTAAGGACCAACATGCATCCCTAATGTTCAAAACGGCCCTTAATTCCAGAAACACCTATTCTATCAAAAACTAAGTGAGGGCCCAAATATTTACTTGGGTGCTCCCAAAACCACTATTAAAAATATTTTGTACTCCCAATATCAAAAACTTTTAAAAACAAAAAAAATTTATGTTGGCCTTTTAATCATTCTTGGGTCTCTGATACTTTGCAGTCGTCAATTTGATCCAATAAATTGAACCTCAATTAGTAACGTTATTGATGAATTTCCGTTGTTGCTTAAAATTTCTGTTTTTTTGATAAGATTGCTTTAAAATTTATAAAATGGAAGAAATACAATTAATCCGGATGTAAAGTGTAAACTAGTTCATAATTCGATTGAAAGATTTGGAGATGCCCTCAAAAAGGAAAAATTTGTTGACAATGATCTGTCATAGATGATTAATATTTTATTAATTTGAAAACTATATTTGAAATGAAGTCAAAATTTAATTTTATTCAATCTTGCTTTTAGTGTAATGTTCAAGAAATTATATTTGATATGTTTTGTTGTTTTTATGGAAAATTGATATAGGAGTTATATTTTATTTTAACTTCAAGAAGCAAAGTACAAGTATCTATCCAAAAAACTTTTCAAAATTGTCCTAACATTCATGATTTAAAAAAAAAAAAAGTTATACCCTAAAAATTCTCAAGTCAAATCTCTAGGTTTGACCAAATAACAGCGAACTATGACTATATTAGTCAATGTACCAAAATTTAAATGGTTAACGTATGAACTCAATATACTTGTATATAAAACTAAAATATTTTTGTAAATTGAATTATATATCATGGTTAGACTATTGTGCAAATGTTAGTATTTTGATCCGATATGCTAACGTCTCAAAATTTATGTTACCATGTCCGAAATCATGATTTATGGTGCTCAATAAGTTCTTCATATAAAAATATTGGGAGTACAAATTTTTTTTTGTTTTTAAAAGTTTCTCAGTACTTGTTTTGAACTTTTTTAAAAGAGCTCATGAATATTAATTCAATAATTTCGTTAAAGCAACTGATATTATTCTTTAATACGATAAAATGTTTGTAAATATTTTTTGCGTTAAAATTGTTTGGGTTCTATAATAAGAGCAACACCCATAATATTAATACTTGAAATATGAGTTATTGAGATTTTGAGCGTATCTACAATTTTAGTTGGGATCGTACGATTAAAAGAGGAACTCATAGTATCAAGCATCCCTCAGCAATTATTATTAGATGTGGTATGTTAGGAGTGATGTAGGTTTTGTATATATGTAGTAGTAACAGCGAGGAGTATGTATAAATTAATGTATTTTTGTAATGTTAGTTAAGTATAGTGAAATAATATTTTGTAAAGAAAACAACAAGTACATAAACAAATGAAACACAGATATATTCCACATCATAAATATATACAGGCAACCCCTAATTAAAAGTACCAGTCCAACCTCTTTCAAACTTTTAACTTACAGAGATATATATCTCCTATATGAGCAAATATACTGTGAGCTTAACCTCAAAAAACCTATCAAATCACCTCCAAATTTTAATTTATATAGCTTAATAAATTCTTTATATCAAAATCTTATGCGATACAAAAATTTTCCATTTTTGAAAATTTTTAAGTATTTGTTTGAGATTTTTAAAAGTAATACATAAAACTTGATTATTTTATTAATATTGTATAGTCATTTTTAAAAAATCTCAAACAAATACTTAAAAATTTTCTAAAATAGAAAATTTTTGTATCCCGTAAGGTTTTAATATAAAGAATTTATTGAACCATATAAATCGAAATTTGGAAGTGATTTGATAGGTTTTTGGAGGTTAAGCTCACGGTATATTTGCTATATATATATATATATATATATATATATATACTAGTAAAAAGCCCACTCCTGGCTTTGGGCTGAAATTATTATTTTTTATAATAAATTTTTAAGATAATAGATAATGGACCTTAATTTGAGATAATTTATATGGGCCTTAATTTTAATGGGCTGAGAACGTCAATGGACATTAACGTACATCAACGGTTCAGATCTATCTAAGAAAATGATCAACGGTACAGATGTAAGAATAACCCTTTTATGTCATTTTTTTCAATATGCTTTTATTATTAGTAAGGATATCTCTATTTTAATATGTGTCTAAGAATTGGAGAGTCCATTTTATTTTGTTCTTACCAATTGGGTTAATCACCGTCCAATATCAAATTTCTCAACCATTGACGGATGAAAATCGCTCGTGACCCTCGATCACCTCTTCTCCAGTTTAACCGATGTTTTTCGCTGATTTTCGCCTCTCAATTAAACCACTCTTCGCTCCCATATCGATCCCATTCTCTCCACTCGCGTCTCTCTGCCAACAAAAACCCTCACTTGCCTCTCTGCAGGCGATCTCGCATCTCTCCACTTTGCTCGGCTCCGATCCCTGCGCAATCCCGAGTGCTTGCTATGCCTCGCTCTTGCTCCGTCGTAACAAGGTATGAGTCTGTCTTTCTCTCTCTTTCATTCTTCTCTTATTCTTTAATATTTACTCTCTCTTCTCTTACGAGAGGATAGACGAGAGGAAGTCGCGAGATCGAGCGGGAGAAATCAGCACCGACTATGGGCATGTAGCGAGTGGGGGAAGGGGAGAGGGAGTCAGCACGTTGTAGATGGAGGCCACGCCTCCACCGAGGTCTCGATGGTGCGATCATGGCTGTGAAGCGCGCCTAGATCAAAGGTAAGGTTTGATAGGTACTTCTCGCAACTCTTCCATCTCGATTTTTGTGAATTTTATCGTTTTCATTGATCTGATATGGTTTTTGTAGTACTCGAGATGAATGGAATGAGTGCGGAGAAAGGAAAGAAGGCTTATGCCAAGTGAGTTTCGATTGATTCTTCTGATTGCTTGTGTTAATCTGAAATTGATCCTAGATCGGATATGTTATGCTTGAACTGATTTTCTTATTGGTTTTAATTTCAGGAAGGTTGTTGGTGAAGAAGGCAACTGACAAGCCAAAGCCCACTAAGAAGGGCAAGGCTGCCAAGGACCCTAACAAGCCCACCAACTCGAGTTGTGGCGGAAACGTCGAAGTTATCAGGTTGCTTCAGTGCAGAGTGCATTTAGAAGGTCAGTTGTGGCGGAAACCTCGAAGATACCAGTTTGCTTCAGTTTGCAAGAATTATGTCATACTGTGAAGGTTGGGTTTGTTGTTGCTGCATGGTGTTAGCGAGTGCGTTTAGCAGGTCAGAAGTTATATCAAATTGATTTGTTTCTTGGATCTTAGATAATTTTTAAGACGGATATTGTTAAATTAGATAATTTTTAAGATGTATATTGTTGAAAATGAACGCTGGTCATGAAGGTGGTTTCAAAAGTACTTTGAGGATAAAGGTGTTACCAAAACCACCTTTAAGATGTATATTGTTAAAACGAACGCTGGTCATGATTTGTTCGTTAATTAATTCAAAAGGGTCAATTAGTTGAATTGAAAATGAAGCACTGTACCCATTGCTAGCAGCACAACAAAAATGTGCTTACTGGTACAAAATTCTTCCTTAGATCACATTACTTAGGATTTCATTTCAATTTACTGTTTTGTGTGTCAGTGGTAGTTAGATTTTTAATAGACTTGGCTTCCCAGATTAATAGACTTGGCTTATCAAGTTGGCTCTGGTATGACGTATGGTCATGGGAATCCAAGGTATGACGTATGGTCATGGGAATCCAAATCCGATTCATGGTGTAATAATGTGCCGAGGGATCAGCAACAAAGATAGAACTCTGAAAATGTTGCGTATAATTGTTGGGATTTTGGTGGTGGCCAGCCTTATTACATTTTAGGATTGAGTTCTTAACTCTTTTAATTTCTTTTTTGTGTCTTGGGATGGGATTGTTCTAAGTTGATACTTGATACATTGAGTTGATAGTGAACAGATAATAAATTTGTTCTCTTTTGTTTGTAATATATATCTGTCATTGGTATGGTGTTTGTTATAATGGTAAGATGAACAACGCATGTGCCAAGGTATCAAAATAACAATTGTAACACGCTCTGATGTGCCAGATATGTTATTTTGTTATTATTGATGCTTTCTTTTGAATTATTTTGAATGAACTGAATTGAAGGAATCTGATTAAACATTGGCCTTAGTCTGCACCTCTTTAAGGTCTGTTCACTAATTAACTTTTCTCTTTGAGTTTTGATTTCTGAATCTACTGTCTTCGATTTTTTATTTCCGCAGGAGAAAGGAAGAAGTAATTCGTCGCCATTGCCCCAGAGTCAGCAAAAACAATGATGCCGAGGCTGTTAATAAGTTGGCCATTTGAAATCATTGCTTGCGCCTTTTTGAAATATGTGCATACAATATCTCCACCACGAGGACTTGAGGACAGACAAATGGTTTAACTTGCCGAAGTATGCTTTACAAGGTACCACTGATGGCAGTAATTGCAAATTTTTTGAAAGAGTGTGTTTGCAATAATTGCAAATATTATAAATAAAATGACAAATATAATTGACCTCCCGTAAGACCATAACATGCCAAGCAAGTTTGATTTTTTTGGGGGAGAAAAATATAGGAGAATGACATTTGAGATAGTAGGCAGCCCCTATTCCATAAGGTTACTGGTGATACTCAAATCTGTTTAACGGGTGTGTATCCATATTTTCAGGGAAACTTTTGAAATTTTGATGTTTATTTCATATTTTCAGTTATTCATGTGCCGAGCTATGAATCTGTCAGCCGCAAGTTCCATGCCAAATGAATTCCATAAATCTTTTTTTTTTTTGTTGTTGTTTGTTTTCTTATCTTGTCACTGGAAAAATTTCAATGCTTCCTATCATTTAGGGGCTGCAATTGTGAGGGAGTGGGTTAAAATAAAGACCACAGCACTGACAGCAGATAAGAAAGAGTCCAACCGGATTCATAACTTGGTAATCATTTAATTTCACTTAGAGATATCTGTTTGTATATCATTTTTGGTATTGCTAGCATCAGCCTAAAATAAGGAATTTTGAATTCAGGATGTCAGCAATTTAGAACTGGCAGGCATTGGACTATCTTGATACCTTTAATAAACACTAGAATTTTCTTATGTTGATATGAATTTGTCCTTAACAAAATTAGTAATGGACTAATGATGAATATTATTCTCTAAGTCTGCAGGCACAAGCAGGGAGCATCAATCGGTTATGCCTTGGTCATATTAAATTTTTTGGAAGCACATGGAATATGCGATATTCATACAATTTTTTATGTTTTTACTTGTGTCTTGCAATGGAAATGAGAATTTTAACCTTTTGATATTTTCGTCAGTGTTTTCGTCAAGTGTTATGAAGCCTTAAAATTTTCACTCTCTTCTTGTGGATGTTACGGGAATGCGTTTGCCAACCAATATAAGTGCTGTTTTGCATGATTGTAATATTTTATTTGCAAAAATTATCATCTAATTCAATTTTATTTTCGCCTTCTTTTTACTCGAGAATATCAGATGTTGTATTATAACTTATAAGAAAGATGGCTGAAGGTAAGAAGGCCACATTTAGTTTATAAATTGTCCGGTCCAATTAGAAGCCATGCTAATAGTTAATGACATTTTTTTAACTGTGACGAGATTAATTATAAATAATATAACAATTATTATTATTTAAAATGGTAAATGAACAATTTAGATTGAATTGGAAAATATGGTGCTAGGTATACATTTAGCAATACACAATTACGTATAGCAATTGGATTGAGTTGAAAGAAAAAAATTGTAAGTTTTAAGATGAGAATAATATCATTGAAAGCAAACATATTCTATTAGAACTTCAAATATTGAGCGATTTGGCTGACAGATTTTATCAGCAGGACCGCAGCATTGCGCGGGTAGGTGACTAGTATATATATATATATCAGGATTAGAAGATTGGATCTCTTTTTATTTGTATTGTTATCACTTTACGAAAAGCAGAATGCTTTTTATCATAGCAAGGGGCGTCTATGCCAAGTTCCTTACACCTTTTAAGTGGACACATGCAATATGTACATACAACACACTTGCATACGACTTCACCAAACAGCGCACCTGCAATGCTTGAATACTTGATGACTTTTACTGCAAAATTTTGAAGTAGATCGTTAGTTCAAAATTCTAAACACTCTTTTTTGGTTCCTAAAAGCTCAAACTATGATTAATATCGATATAGAGTAAAACTATCGTGTTCTTAAGCTCACGGAAGTACTCCGTGAGCTTAACGCCAAAAATATATCAAATCACATTCAAATTGTGATTCATATGGCTCAATAAATTCTTATTATCAAAATCTTATAGCATGCAAAATTTTTTCATTTTTTGAGATTTTTAAGTATTTATTTCGGATTTTTTTAATAGCAGCTATACAATATTAATAATATAATCAATGTTTTATATGTAACTTTTATAAATCCAAAATTAATTCTCTCCCCACTTAGAAATGGAAAATCCATATAAATCAAAATTTAGATATGGTTTGATACGTTTTTTGTGTTAAGCTTACGGAAAGCTCTCATAAGCCTAAGAACACGGTAGTTTTACTCTATCGACAAGAATGATTAAAAAAAATAAAATAAAATAAAACTCTGGAACATATCACAAAATAATTAAGCATACGTACAGTAGGCCTCTCTATCATCACAGGCCGCTGTAATTCCAGGTGAGATATGCCCTTTACTTGTCCTTGACCTACTACTGAAATTGAATGTTCCTTTTTTCATTTGAATGTGCTCCCTGATTTTCCCCGTAAATAGGCGCCACATCTGATAATAGGTACCAAAAAAAACATTGAAACAACTTATATATACAAAATTTAAGAAATAATCTAATGATAAATACACATACAAAAATCGTAATTAGTTGAAACTCTTTAATTAGATGAAGTGCCGTTAGTTATTTGAGATAGTTGAATTTTTTTATAATCATTTCAACTGCGTGGCCAATATTCAACAACAAGTATAAAAAGAAAAAGATAAATGTTATGGAGATACAATAGTAGATATCAACAGTGTTAGTTTTTATATTAAATATATGTGTAATCAAATTAATAGTTACACTATGCAACTTACTTCATACAATATACTGAGATATATATATTATAGAAATAGTTGGATATTTTAATGAGTTAGTTTGAATATCAACGCATTTAACATGAATAATAACACAATCGATATCAATTTTGATATCTTTTTTGTATTTATATATTTATTCCGAAAAAAATTATATATTATAAAACAAACAGTTTAAATTACTTTATTTACAAAGATCCACAACCATATAAATGTTTTTTGGCTGGCTACCTCTATTAATTTCATTATACATAATAGGGGGATTTGACAATTTTTTTTAAGTCAAGGGTGTGCCCCTCAGTACGCGTAAGTAAAAGTTTCAATACTGAGATAAAATTAAGAAGAGATCAGTTCACTCAAAGGTCCCCACTCGCCAGTAATTTATGAGTTATAACGGAGACAGAGAAATCGGACCAACTAGTAGCTCAAGTCAAGGACGGATCCAAGAAACTTTTAAGCTCGAGCACAAATTGTCTAATATATGAAATAGAGAGCTCTATTACATTATATTTTGCTTGGCTAATCATTAAGCCCGAGCACAATAACTACAAATGTAATTAAGTATTGTTTAATATAAAGGAAAAGTTAGCACTAATCAATATATTTAAAAATCAAGTCCAGACACGAGCCTAGGCTTACCCATGCCTAGGTCCATCCTTGGCTCAAGTGGTAGCCAACTATGATGACTTTCAAGAGGTTATGGATTCAACCCTCCGTGGACACAAAATAAAAGGTTTCAATAAAAATTTCACTTTCTTCCCAAAAAAAAAAAAAAAAAAAATGAAATCGGACCAACCTTTATAACTCACGAATGGAGAAGGAGAGATCTCACCCAAATTTTGAGGATGAAGCAATGGATTTATTGGCCACCGAGTCGTAGAGGGATGTAGAAAGAGAGATCGTGATTTCAACCTTTGCCTTTTGGGTGTCGTTATTTTTCTTTTTGCATTTCTTTTTATCTTCCTCAGGGAGAGACAGCAATATATGTAATTATACATACCGCAAAAAGGAGAATCTATTTACATGCAACATTTGCTATTTTAAACGCTGGGAGAATATTTTTGGCCAAAACACTTGTATAGCTCCCATTTAATGCACTTTGTTACTTTTTGGCATTTTAATTTAAGGTGGTCAATGATTGTTTCGTTTATGAAAATAGAGGAAGATTAAAAATTAGAACAGGCTAAATATAGGACGCATATACTCACCGTATAAAAATATTTATAAACATTTTATCATATTAAAGAATAGAGGAAAGATAACTGCACACGACAGTCTGCACACCAAAACTGCACCCCGATCCAAACCTGCACCCCGATCCAAACCGGCTCAACGCGTTTCGGCCTGTCGTGCACTTCGCGCTCGCCCGCAGCCCGCAGGAGGAAGTTTCGGATCCGCTACAGAGGACTGGGCATGGGAGGGAAGTTCTGGTCCGTTTGATGGTGATCCAAAGGTTGTTATTCGTCCTTTCCTTCAACACTGATATTTTTGCTTCGCAAGGGACGACGTGGCAGAATCTTTGACGTCCGCGGGGGACTCCGATCGTCCGCTGGCCGATCGACAATCCGAGGACACCGCCGGCGTCGCCTGGCCGTGGGGAATGCGGCGGTGGGGTCGGATGGGGCCGTTGACGGCTGGGTTGCTCCGCGAACCAACTCCATCTATGTGAACTAAAAAAAGTGTTTACACAAAATAAGAAAAATGTTTTATATGAAAAAAAATGTGTTTACACAAAATAAGAAAAATATTTATATGAACTAAAAAAAAGTGTTTACACAAAATAAGAAAAATGTTTTATATGAACTAAAAAAAGTGTTTACACAAAATAAGAAAAATATTTAATATAAACAAAAAAAAGTGTTTACACAAAATAAAAAAAATGTTTAATATGAAAAAAAAAAAGTGTTTACACAAAATAAGAAAAATGTTTAATATGAAAAAAAAAAAAAAGTGTTGGGCTGCAGGGAGGTGGGATCCTCCTTTCGTTTTTGGGGTGCAGGAGGAAGTTTCGGATCCGCTACAGAGGTCTGTGCATGGGAGGGAAGTTCTGGTCCGTTTGATGATGATCTAAGGGTCGTCATTCGTCGATTCCTTCACCAGTTGTGCCCCCTGCTTCGCTAGGGATGACATGGTGTCCATCCAAGACGTCAGAGACGTCTCTCCGATGATCTGACACCCGATCGGAGATCGGCCGCCACTGCTGGCATCGTCCCGGCGCGGGGAGCACGGCGGTGGTGGTTGATCTGGAGGGGGAGGCTCCGGTGGACGGGCGGCACCACCACCACTTGGCGGCTCTGACTAATAGCGGGGACGCGGAGAATCTCGCAGAATTTGCTTTGTGTTTGACCTTCTCGGGCGTTGATGCGTTGGGCGTTGATGCGGTGCGCGGAGCGCGGAGCGCGTTGGGCATCGCTTTGGATAGGATTTGGATCCGCACACGCTTGGATCACGGTGTGCAACGACCGTGTGCAGAATGAAGGGTGCGGTAAGATTTACTCTAAAGAATAATATCCATTGCTTTGACGAAATTATTGAATTAATATATATGAGCTCTTTTTCAAAAATTCAAAACAAATACTTGGAAATCTCTAAATATAAAAAAGTATTTGTATTCCCGATAATATTATATGAATAATTTATTGAGCATAATATATTGTGATTTTAAACATGATAACATAAATATTGAAGTGTTACTATCTGAAACCGAAAAACTAACATTTGCACAATACTCTAACTCATGATACATTATTCAATTTATAAAAATATTTTAGTTCTTATATACATACAAGTATATCAAGTTCATATTTTGGTCAATTCAATAATTTAGTAGTCATTCGTAGCTATTTGGTCAAACCTAGATATTAGATATTTGACTTGGGGATTTTTAGAGTATATTTTTCTTTTCTAAATTATGAATGGTAAGACGATTTTGAAAAGTTTTTTAACAGGTAATATTTTGCTTCTTTAATATTTTTATTTCTCAATGTAGTATTATTAAGTTCGGTGTTTTATATATTTCTAAAAGTTCGGTCTAAACTATTTATACTCTGCTTCATAATGGTGAGATCAAGGACGGGACAGTCAAATTTAGGTACTTAATGTAGAGATTTATATTTGTAAACAAATATCTTCTCCCATATATAAGTTGGTACAAATATTCAATACCAAGCCTCACTGCAATCACCTATGATCCAAATCGGATCAGAGAACCCTCCAATTCTAAATGGACGATTGAGATTATTTTAAAAACCTCTAAAATCAATAGTCGTCGGATCCCCGATCGGAAATAGATCGTAAAAGATACGGACTCAAATCTTCATAATTCTGGAAGGACCGATTTATTATAGATTACAAAGAGGCGAGTTCCATGAATGTGGGATGGATGGGGTCCGCCCTTTTAACTCTGTATTATAAGAAACGGGCCAGGATGTTATAACCGAAGCCTAGAAATCCTGGTACAGTAGTATTGAGATGGTATGCACTATGCACTATGCACAGCACAATGTGCAAACCAAACCAGGTGCATAAACGGGCCGACAAATCCTTACTATATATAAAAACATATTGGAAAAAATAAACGAAAGGGCAATCTTCCCCGTATAAGAAACCTGAGCCGTTAATTATTTTCTTAGATAGATCAGAACTGTTGATCTACGTTAATGCCCGTTGACGTTAATGTCTCAGCACATTAAAATTGAAGGCATATATCAATTCCTCAATATAAGACTCATTACATATTATCTTAAAAATTTATTATAAGAAATAACAATTTCAGCTCAAAGCAACGCATAGCTCTTTACTGGTTAAGAGAAATATGCATCTTATAAGTACGTACGTCACAACGGGCTATTGTTCTTCTTTCCTTCTTTGGGTAAATATACATTCCCCCAGGTCAAAATCCCCAAGACCCGTCCCCAAATCAGTTAAACCATATTTTCACGATTAACTTTCTATAACTGCCTAACCGCCTGAGGTTATAATCTATAAACTAAAAAGAGGGATAACTCTTCAAGCATCTCAACTATGTCACATCATCAATATTAATAATCATTGATTTTGTTTAAATCTCTTCATCTACTTTGATCTAATGGTTTATATTTATTCTATCTGCCCATTTAATAAGATGATATGATATGTCTAAGACAAAATATAATCTTTAAAGTGATCCAACATTTATGTGTTATTATTTATAAATTATGCATCATCATCGTTATTCACATCAAAAATTTTAAAATTTTGTTTAATTTTTTAAATAAATATTTTTATTTTATAAACTTTATTATTTTTTTTATCATATTTCGGGGCGAAGCCCGAGTTATAGCTCTATTAAACTAGAAAGAGGGGTAACTCTCCAAGCACCTCAATTATGCCACATTATTAATATTATTAACCATTGATTTTGTTTAAATCTCTTCATCTACTTTGATCCAATGGTTTATATTTATTCTCTCTACCCATTTAATAAGATGATATGATATGTCTAAGACGAAATTTAATCCTTAAGGTGGTCCAACATTTATGTGTTATTATTTATAAATTATACATCATCATCATTATTCACATCAAAAATTTTAAAATTTTGTTTAATTTTTTAAATAAATATTTTTATTTTATAAACTTTATTATTTTTTTTATCATATTTCTGGGCGAAGCCCGAGTTATAGCTCTATTAAACTAGAAAGAGGGGTAACTCTCCAAGCACCTCAATTATGCCGCATCATTAATATTATTAACCATTGATTTTGTTTAAATCTCTTCATCTACTTTGATCCAATGGTTTATATTTATTCTCTCTCCCCATTTAATAAGATAATATGTCTAAGACAAAATTTAATCTTTAAAGTGGTCTAACATTTATATACTATTATTTATAAATTATACATCATCATCATCATCATTATTCACATCAAAATTTAATTGTCTCTCGGATCGATATCTGTTGCTTTTCTTCTCAGAAAAGCAGACCCTGCTTTTCCAATCAGATGGTCGGGATCAGTTGCTGCACCGATTTCAAAGTACTTCGATTTTTACTGCACGGATCTCAAAGTATTTCAGTGTTTCTCAACCGTCGGATCAAAGAACAGCAGGGTCTGCCTTTCTTTTTAGAAAAGCAGCGGATACCGATCCCCAGTTCTCGACAGACGATAGCCAGCTTGTTTCTTGGACGGGTTAACAATATTTTATTTAGAATTATTGAATTGAATCCGTTCATATTGGATCAGTTAATATATATTATTTTGGTTGCCTTATATACGTACGCCAATATATATAGAAATGAATAGAGTATGGCTAATATATTATTGTTAAGGGTGCTCGCGACAATTTTGGATCATGATGGCATGTTCATCATTAATTTCTCGTTGACATCCAAAAAATAAAAAAAAAAATGTGACAGAGATGTATCAAAATCGATACAGACTATATATTCATATTAAATATGTTATAGGAATTAATATATTCAAGTTATTGGTGTCACTGTACAACTTTATTATATAAGATATATTATACATATAAATTAATTTGAGTACCAATACATTTACTATGAATACTAATACAGTCAATATTTATTTTGATATTTTTTATATCTGTATATCAGTTCCAAGTTCCAGTTCCAAAAAAAAAAAAAAAGGCATCTCGTCTTTGTAATTGACTTCTGAATTGGTTGCACCGTGTTACATTCTTACTAGTAAATAGCCCACGCTTTACTTTGGGCTGAAATTGTTATTTATTATAATAAATTTTTAAGATAATATGTAACGGGCCTTAAATTGAGAAATTGATATGGGATTTAAGTTTTAATGGGTTGTGACATGAAAGTACGTTAACGGTGATGATCAATTTAAGTAAACAATCAACGGCTGAGGTTTATTCCTTAGGGAAGATAGAACTTTCATGTCAAAAAATACAATATCCTTTTATTAGGAGTACGAGTAAGGATAACGACAAATCCACTTTGTAAATAAGGAGAAGTTGGAGGTTTAGTTAGTTAATATAAACTGCGCTTGTGAACTTCAAATTTTTGGGATTGTCTAGCAAAACTGGTGCTAGCTAGTATATTTGTGTAGTGCTTATTCAAATCCAAATTTTATTACTGGCATTTGATTAAGCAGCGTTGGAAAAGTCTTGATTATTTAAAATTTAGTTTGTCAATAATTGACACTGGAGAAGAAAACATGAAGAGACTTAAATTTGTTAAATTCGTATATATTGTCATCTTTAATTCTTTTTTCTTTTTCCATATTCCAGTTATGACTCATGATGTTCATACAAGTAACAATCCCAGTCTCCTGCCAAGTTTTCCCAAAAAAAAAAAAAAAATATCCCAGCCTCGTTTTGGAGCCTCAATCTTGGCACTTATTATACACTATAGCATGATGTGCATCTAGTAAACTAATGTTTGTTTTAAAGATTCATATACTTCTTCATATGCTTTGACATGGCCATGAGGGAGGGATTTTCAAAACAGCTGCACTCTTAATAAATACTCTATTTGAGTCTCCCTTTTTTAGGCTTTACAAACAAAGCAATTTTTGTTTTAAAATAAATAGATAAATATTGGGACACTTCTTGAATTCTAAATCTGAGTAATTAATTAAAAAAAAAAAGGTACCAAAGTCGACCGTGCCTGCAGCTGAAGATATAATATCATCTTCACTTCCTGTGTGCTTTCAGTACCGCCACCCTCAAACCTGAGGCGAATCAGTGATATCTAGCCCGGGCTCTGACCTCTGCTAAGAATAGCCACGACTCGAGAACATGGCACGCCATTGAAAATTTGAGACCATCAGATGAATATTGTTCTTATATTTTGAATTGATTTTTCCTATAGAGTGTTGTTACATGATCTCGAGAACTATGTGAACTCGTAACGTTGTAAGGCAAGTCAATTCCTTGATGATTTTTATTTACTCCTTTAAATCATTTCAAAGTACAATTCTCAAACTCACTTTAGATTACCTTTTCCTTCAATGGGATCTGAGTTTATCCAATTTTTATGCAGATACTCGATGGCAACCGCAGCGTGCAAGGCCGCACCAATAGGTAAGGCTTTCTCATCGGCAAAAAAGTACGGGGAGTGAAGTGGATGGAGTTGCTCGCCGTCCTCACTTGCCACACCGATAAAGAACATGGCAGCTGGGATCTTCTGTGAAAAGAAGCTGAAGTCCTCGGCACCCATACACGGGTCTGTAAGCTGGACGTTGTCCGCACCGAGCAGTCTTTCTCCTACTTCCTTCACATGGTTGTATACTGAAATATGGTTTATCAATACAGGATATGGTATGAGTGTACTTTCCATGAAGTCTACGCTCGCTGTGCATCTATGTACAGTTGCTTGCATCTCTATAATCTGGAAAATATACACAAAAAGCATCCGTCAAACGATCAAACAATTGCACTTATCAAACTTTAAGACCCTTTTAACAAAATATGATATCCTAGAGTACAGCTAGACTGGTAATGAACCTTGTCAGTTCCTTCTTATTTTTATATTAATTCAAATTACATTTTGTTCCTATGTTTGTGGGGCCAATGGCCTGAAATGAAAAACTATGTTATTGCTCCATTTAAAAAAAAAGGGGATAAACTATGGAATATTGCCTCTTTGATCCTCTGTCGAAGGTAGGAGAATCCTTCAGTTGTGAGGCTCCTGAAGGTACCCCCAAAAGTCACCGTCTCAGGAATTACATTGTATGCTCCTTCTCCTGCTTTCACAAACCCGATCGACACAACCTGGTAGGGAGGTACCAGTTACATAAAGACAAATTAAGCATATAAATGGTAAATGTAAGGTAAAATGCCATCAAATTGATTATATGAATTGAGCTCACTGCTAGAACTTACCCTACTTTCAAGGGGGTCAGATTCCCGTGAAACAAGTTGCTGTAAACTGAGAATTGCAAGAGAGGTTGGTATCAGTGGGTCAATGGCTTGTTGGGGTATAGCTGCGTGGCCACCCTTCCCCTTAATTGTAACGTGGAACCTACCGGAAGCTGCAAGAACTGGACCTGGCTTTGATTTGATGATACCCACAGGGGTAATAGCGTCCACGTGTAATGCGAACATAGCTTGCGTGTCTTGCAAAGCGCCTTCTTGTATCATGTGGTGTGCGCCGGCATGGCCTTCCTCTCCAGGTTGAAAGAAGAGCTTCACTGTTCCCTTTGCAATTCACAAATATTGTGAATCATCTGATGAACTTTATGTTGATAATGTTGGATATATGATTGTTTCTTGCAGTATGCAAATGTAATATTTTGCCTTTGTTAGAAAAAGGGTCTCTGTGAGAATAGGTTACTTTTGAGGGTTTTGTTGTAAATGTACCAAAAATAAAATATAAACTTAACTGGGGCTATACTTCTACCTTTTTGTCTCTTTTCTAATAATAAATCAAAATTTCTCATCCAACATATAATAGTATCGCTAGTATGATGCCCGTGCATTGCTACGGGTTCATTATCCAAGTAGAAAAATGTCTATTGCAACGTTGAATAATAACTCAACACCAAAAAATATAAAACAAAATCCGACTGAAGGATTATGAAACGTTAAATTTATATATACTAAGATGGCAAAACAAAGAAAAAATATAATAGTAAATGGCCATTAGTAAATTTTGCATAAAAAGTTTTAGGAAAAAAAATACCAATAACTAATTAATACAAACTGTCAAATGAATTCATCTTCAATAGCCACAAAGTTTAGCTAATGGTAAGACCATTAGATTTTGTTATCGCACTAATATGTGATACATTTAGATGGAAGTTTCATTGAAGTGTTGTTGGCATTATTTTTTGATCCAAAACTCTTAGATACGTTTCAGATATTAGATATTAATTGAGTAATATGGCTACTTGTTTATATCCATTGTATTTTTTATAAGAAATCAAGAAATGAAATCTGAATAGATAAATAATTAAGAATATTAAGTCATATATCTTTCCTTTCAAAATAACTAAATAATAAGAAACAAAATATTATATGTTCCTACCTACTTAAAAAAACAAAATATCATGTTATACAGTATATTCTTTTGGCTATATGTCATAATGAATTTACAATTAGCTAGTTTTCTTTTATGATAATGCTCAAATCAATCAATGGAGGATTACAAGGAAATAAATTGAGCAGTCATTAATAATAATTATTGTGTAAGGCAAATCAGATTATATGACAATTTGTGTAGTGATCACATAAAAAAACTATTTTGACAACTTTTACACAAAATGTTGTTGCAGAAAATCCTGTCTAAGATCCTATGGTTCATATTTGCTCTCATAGCTTAAGAATAAATCTTGACCGTTACAGAATCAGAACATCCAACATACATTATAAGGAGTAGAGATACATACTTTAAATAGAAGATGCCAGGGGCCACACTGACTGATTTTTATCACAATTTGCTAAATTGGTATGTCAGCATTGATTAATATATAATAACATCTTCATGCCAAAACTAATCTCCAAATTATACCAAAATCTGAGGTGATAATTATAAATGATAGCTCACAGGTACCTTGAGTTGATCCTTGTGTTGCTGAAGAAGGCGAGCGGCGCCGAGAAGCATGGCGACATGTAAATCGTGGCCGCAAGCATGCATCTTTCCATCCACCTTGCTCTTGTACTCCAATTCCACCTTTTCCTTCATTGAGTTGTACCAAATGACGCATGTCAGTTTCCTTATAGTTTTTAGAGTAAATCCTTACTCCTAATAAAAAGAGATTGGATTTTAATTTTGTCATGAAAATTATATCTTCCCCAAGAAATAAATCTCAGCCATTGATTGTTTACTTAGATTAATCACCACCGTTGATGTACATTAATGTCTCGGACCATTAAAAATTAAGGCCCATATCAGTTTCCTCATAAGGGATGAGATCTCGGCTCATTATCCACGCGCAATACGTCAGTAACTAAACATTTTCCTTTTAAGTCCTGATACACTTTTTTGACTAATAATCTACTATATAAGCTTGACATCTTTCTTCTTGTTACACATTATCTTAAAAATTTATTATAAAAAATAATAATTTCAACCAAAGCAAGGCGTGGGTTTTTTCATAGTTACAAAGAAACGTACCAAAGAAAACATTTTTATTTTCATAGCTGAGTATACATAATATTAATAATATTAAGATCAAATAAGGTTCTTTATTCAAGGGTAGTCATAAGTGGTAGCTTGTCGGGTCGGGGTCGGGGTCGGGGTCGGGTTCGAGTTGGGTCGGGTCGGGTCGGTTTGATCAAATGGAAATGTCGGGTCGGGTATCAGGTTGACGTTTGCCGGCAATTGTCGGGTCAGGTTTTCGGGTCTAGTCAGATTTTACGCCTCTATTCTCGAGTCGTCTCGAGTTTCGGGTCGGGACAGGTTCGGGTCAGTCTGACTTTCCATGAAACACGGGTCGGGTCGGGTCGGGTTCGGGTTCGGGTCAGTTTGATTTTCTCAGAAACTCGGATCGGGTCGGGTCAGATTTTGCCACCTCTAAGGGTGTGCTCCAATTGAGGTGAATGGATGGGAGGATACGGGATGAACCATATATAATCTTGCTTCCGAGTTAAAATTTGGGAGGTTAATGGATGGAAATGGATGGTAATGGGGGTGAACTACTCTATTCATTTTCTCCACAATTGTAACTTCCAAATTTGAGGTGTCAAAGGTATAACCCTCTCATTTCCATCCCCTCCCTTCCCTTTCCATTCAAACTCGGGAGCACAGCCTAAGAGGTGGAATGACAGCAGAGCCAACAACTGAAAGTTGTTGCCTAGGTCCCCAAATCAAATAAAGAAGTACAAAATAACAAAATAAGTTACATAACCTGCCACTTTATTGGCGTATGAAATTTTATGAATAAAAAACTGACAAAATGCAAAAATAAAAAAATAATCCATCTCACAAAATGTACCTAATTAGCAACTCTTAATCATTTGCGATCAAAACTGAAACAAAACCTGTAAAGGAAGAGCATCCATGTCGGCCCGGAGTGCAAAGACCGGGCCCAAACTGGAGCCGACAGTCGCCACAACGCCGGTC
Organism: Cyperus esculentus; assembly: GCA_030179965.1. Classification (NCBI taxonomy): domain Eukaryota; kingdom Viridiplantae; phylum Streptophyta; class Magnoliopsida; order Poales; family Cyperaceae; genus Cyperus; species Cyperus esculentus. Next base: position 855,681 of record JASGLE010000055.1, on the reverse strand, counting down.
TTGGCGACGGGCCAATTGTATTCGATCCCCAGCTGGTCGAGCTCGGCCCGGATCAGCTCGCTGGTCCTGACCTCCTGGAAGGCCAGCTCGGGCCACTGGTGGAGCCTCCTCCGAGTGGACGTGAGCCAGTCCGTGAAGTCTGGGCTGCAAGCGGTGTCTAGCAAGTGAGTGGGACTTGGCGCCATGGGATGGGGTGGGGTTGGGGAGAGATGGAGGATGAATTGATGATGGTGGGAGTTGGGAGAAGGGCGAGAGAAGAAGTCAGAGGAGAGATGGTGAGGGTGATGGGATGGAGTTAGTTGAAGAAGGGAGTTAAATAAGTTGATGGGTGCTTACTCTTCTCTTGTATTGTAGCCAGTAGTAGTGTTTTTTAAAAAACCCGACAGGTGCAAACCCGATCCGAGAAATCTGAAGAAAATGAACCGACCGACCCGACCCAATGGTATGACCCAAGTAATCTGGGAGGACCGAGAGTGGCATTCCCCGCAAGGAAAAGAATCCAACCCACAAAAAAATTTTTGAGGAAACCTGACCCGAGATATAGGGATAACCCGGAGGTTAAAAACCCAGGGTAACAAAAACATAAAATAAAATAAAAAAGTCATAACCTCCTATAAGTTGGTAACATAGTCGTCCCAAACTCGAAAATTAGAGGAGAGTAACTTTCACTTTTAGAAAACAATTAATAGTATAAAATATATAACTTTCGGTTTAAAACAAATATTTTTTTATATTAAATATATATATCAAAATAAATAATTTTTTTTGGTTTTTTAAAGTAGTTTTTTTTTTTCGATTTTTGAAGTACAACCCAGGCAATCTAACCCGGACAACCCGGGCAACCCGGACTGGGAAACTTGAGCAACCCGCGGGAGATCGGAGAAACCGGAAACCCAGGGAACTTGTGGACTGGGGCGGATTTAGACCGGCCCGGACCGTCGTTAAAACACTAGCATAACCATCGGTTCAGTGACCGAAGAAAATTGTAAAATCTATGGGAGGTATAATTTTTTATTTATTTATTTTGGTATATAATCTACTGCAAACAACAGCTGGTCCGGGTAAATGAAAGAAATCGGATTTTGTTTAAAGCTATTTGAATGGTTGAAAAGATTCAAAAAGTCATAGGATATAATTATTGGCAATTGATCGATCGTAATTTAATCATGTAGGTTTTTAAAAATAGGAATAACGTATGTTGATTGTATTTAGAAAAATGTGGTCACGTGCTATCACCGTTGATAAAAATTGAATCAAACAGTTTAGTCGTAGCTTTGGACGGAAACTGTCCAAATGACGTTGGACAAAATTTCAGTCCTAAATGAAAAGGGTGGGGATCCGGTGACAACTAATCTTTGCGACAACCGCAACAACGGATCCTCAAATAAATATAAATAAAATCTCTAAAATAGAAAACTTTGTACAAATTTTGGACAAAATTCCAGTCCTAAATGAAGCTCATAGATTAATTGTGTTTCAAATTTCAACTATTTTGAGATCGTTTGCTATATCATAACTCATAATTTTTTGAACCGTCGTATATATTAAGAAGCTTTGATGAGTCTAGATAGAGTACAAACGACACTCAAATTAGTTGAAATTTGAAACACAATTAATCTATAAGCTTCATAATATGTTTGTACAAAATTTCTATTATAGAGATTTTATTTATATTTATTTGAGAATTCATTGTTGTGGTTTGTCGCAATATTGGTTGTCACCAATCCCATTCAACTGAAAAAGGGTAAAAACTATTTAATTAAATATTGTCAACAGTATTGACAGGAAGAAGAACTGCAAATAGCAGTGTTTTAAAAAAGAGGGGTATACGCTCGTCGAACGGCTAGGGTACCGCCAAGCGACTAATCGTTATGCGGCCGATTAATCGGATTTTTGCGGACAATTTTACGTTTTTACTAATATATTCAGATATACATAAATATTTATAATTTCTTAAAAATTAATGCATTGATTAAATAAAAAAAAAAAAAGAGGAGGGATCGGATGACCACTTCTCTTTGTAACCCATCACCACACAATATCAAGACTGTTCATCAAATTATACATCAACGCTCCAGATTTTATTCGCCTTTTTCCTCTTTTTCTCCCTTTTGCTTCTTCCTCTTCGTTCAGAAAAGAAACCAAAAAAAAAAAAAAAAAAAAACGCAGAGCAAAGGAGAGCGAGCGTCTCCAACTTCACCTTCCAGCCGCGTCACCTTCCGAGGTCGCCGGAGATCATCGTGTCTCCTCCTCTTGGCCGTCGCGTAGCAGGCTCTTCCCAAAAAAATGAAATTCTGTCGTCCCCTCTGTAACCCTAGGCTGCCCACAACGCTGGTTCAGAATATGTGGGGTCAATTGAAGTTCCGTCAAAGTTGAAGTCAGGCCATGAAAAATGCTGTAAAGGCAACTTGATGATTGCATCCATGTTCATCGCTTGGACAACTTTTTTAAGTTTTATTCAGAAATACAAAGCAAATTGGGCGATAGTGTTGTGCTACCATGACCAAGGTGTTCCTCTGAAGCATTAAATCCAGTAGACAAAAAAAAAAAAAAAAAGAAAAAAAAAATTCAAGTCGAGTGATTTTGGATATTGGTTGATTATGTAAATAGGATATTGCAGAAATAACATAAATTTGGTCGTTACTGTTTGTTTTTTTGTCAACTTCAAATTCTCCCAAATTGCAACTGCTATCATATATATATATTTTTTAATTGCAAACCATTGTCAGTAGGAGATGCGTTGGAGAAGATGTTGAGAGATACATTAGACAGGAAATATATTGAGGGATGGTCGGATTTAAGTAAGCAAATTTATCAGTAGGATCGTCAAAGCATATTCTTCGGAGCAACAAAGCTAGGGTTACAGAGGAAACGTCCTTTTTTTTGGGAAGCGCCTGCTACGCGACGGCCGGGAGGAGGAGGCGCGATGATCTCCGGCAATCTCGGAAGGTGATGCGACGGCTGCGAGGTGAAGTTGGAGGCGCTCGCTCTCCTTTGCGTTTTCTTTTTTGGTTTCTTTTTTGAACGAAGAGGAAGAAGCAAGAGGGAGGAAAAGAGGAAAAAAGAAAATAAAATCTGAGCGTTGGTGTATAATTTGATGAACGGTCTTGATATTGTGTGGTGATGAGTTACAAAGGGAAGTGGTCATCCGATCTCTCCTCAAAAAAAATAGATTCTATATTGGCAAAAATTTTATATGAACCAAATAAACTAATTTTGCATTGTTATATATGAAATAAATATTAAAGCTATAAAAAACTTGAGGACCCCTTGGTGCTTGATTGTCAGATGTAATATGAAAAACTACATAAAATGGCACCAAATAATAGTATAATATAAAAACAAATACTGACACGCGTGATAATACAACGAATTGGTGACCCATGATTTATATATAAGTTGATTTTATTGTATCAGACAATGAATTCCGATTTACCTATTCGAAACGGTTGAGCTGCCGTTTCCGATTATTCGGACGATTAATCGGTATAATCGGCCGATTTTCAAAACACTGCCAAATAGTGGTCACTGTCTCACTGATCATAAACTCGCAACAAGCATCACTTTTTTAAGGATGGGATCCGGTGATAACTATTTTTAATGGTTCTTGATAAACTATCAAACAGTCTAAATTTAATGGTTCTTCATGAAGTATCAAATGATACTCAAATTGAATGAAATTTAAAATATAATTAATCTATAAGTAAATAAATATATTTGTAAAAGATTTTATATATTTTTTAATTTATAAAGTTTATGATAATAGTAGTGTCACCAGGTTTTGGAGTTTTGTGGCTATCCGATGCCCACTTTAGAAGAAGTACCGTATTTGCTGCCATAAAAAAACTCCGAAAAATTTAATATTAATTAAATAAAAAATCAAAATTAAATAAAAAGGCTCTCGGTACCCGAAATTCGGAATTTAGTCTGGTCCGTGAATGAAACGCCAGCCCCAAACACGGTATACGAGAAAGTGACGTGATTTAAGAAAAAAACAATTTTTTTTGGGGCCGGCACTTCATTCACAGACCCGAACTCTGAGTCCTATTTTATTTATTAGGCCACCAATTATTTGTGGCCGGCACTTCGTTCACGGACCCGAGCTTGAGGCCGGTGAATGGTACGCGGGCCCCAATTATTTAGAGAGGAAGAGAGGAATGGGAGAGGAAGAGAGAAGAGAGGAGAGCGGGTGGGTAGGTGGGAGTGTAATAATTAGGGCCCGCGTACCATTCACCGGCTTCAAGCTCGGGTCCGTGAACGAAGTGCCGGCCCCAAAAAACTGGTGGCCTAATAAGTAAAATAGGACCCAGAGTTCGGGTCTGTGAACGAAGTGCCGGTCCCAAAAAAAGTTGTTTTTTTAAATCCCGTGACTTTCTCGTATACCGTATTTGGGGCCAGCGTTTCATTCACGGACCAGATTAAATTCCGAATTTCGGGTACCGAGAGCCTTTTTATTTAATTTTGATTTTTAATTTAATTAATATTAAAATTTTCGGAAAAAACTATGCCACACTGCTGCCATGTTTTAGACGCCGTAGCTTTGATTTAATTAAATGGCTCAGAAATAGGGGTGCTTTTAATTGTAGGTCCTTGTTACGAGTGTCTTATGATAAGTTTCTATCATTAAGACTATGGCAGCGGATACACCTCCTAAAAAAGTTGCATTGCAAATATTAATACATCTTTAATTTTGTATGGAAAATCAAGATAAATGGAAGCAATACTAATGCAAAAAAAAAAAAAAGGAAAAAAAAAGAAAAAGAAAAGAAAAGATAAATGCAAAATTGCATTTCAGATTTTGTAAAGTTTTAAATAGCACTTTATAGCATCGTTATAGCATTCTTGGACCCAAAATGCAACGTGATGTTAAGACGCTATAGATATGTTGTGTCAACCACGACAACTATAACACTAATTATAATTCTCTGTATATGACATTTTTTTTCAATATTTTTAGACCAAAACTTATTTATACTCAAATACCGAATATATCTTAAATACAAAAAGGATTTTAATTTGCTATACAAGATAAATTTTTAGTACTATATGTAGTCTAATATTTGAAGTGCTTGAGTAGTAAATAGTACACAATTTATAATTTAGAGTTCTATACTTTGATAATTTTTCTGGCATTAAATTAATTTATCTTTTTTTTGGGGGTAAATTAAAATTGCCATGTTGTGAAATATATAATGCATCGTTCAATTATATTAAATTTGTCCGAACCCATATATAATTCGTTATTCTCACACCAGAAACTAAATTTTGTTGGAGCTTAAATTTTCGATTCTTCACAAAATCACAGATACAGAGATCTCAAAACATGTGATGCTGGCCTCTTTCAATTGGTACTAAAAAATATTCCATAGAAATCTAAACAGTAGAATTATTTATATAAATGAATTTTGAAGAGTAAATGAGTTTTAGGGCTCCATTTGAGTAACAACAAAAATTTTTCGGTGGAATTTTGATAATTTTGAGATTTTTGAGTGGCATTCAGACCAATTGTGAGGTAGAATTTATACAACTGGATGCCCTGCCGGGCACACATCAAGCACATACTAATTAAGAACTTTTTTTTGAGATAAAATAAGGGTCAAGCCACTCAAATTTAAATGTCTATAAAAGACTCTCCATCAGGGTTTCGAACCTGCGACCTCCCACACAGAGAACATTGCCCTTAGCCACTAGACCAAAGGCTAGTTCGATACTAATTAAGAACTTGAGCCTTGTAAATTGTTTTAGCCAGATTGATACAGGAATATATTTCATTGTAACATCGTTCAATAAAAGATAACGAGTATATAATATACCCACACGTATAGATCCTTAATTTATTTCAAATTAAATTACGAACAATTAATAAACATGAGATCATCTAACTATTGCAAAATATAAGAATGGCAAAAGCAACAAATATTATATTTATTGAAACAAATTAATACTTAATTCTCATCAACTACTAGTCATTAAAACACTAATTAAATATTTATTGAAACAAATAAACAAACTAATTAATTCATAAGAAAGATACAGATTATAAATGTAAAGAAACAATAAAAGATTTTGGGTGAAAAGACTCAAACAAAGTAATAAGAAAGATGCAGAAAGTAACAAACTAAAACACAATCAAAAACTTGAAGATCATATATGCATATATGGATTCTCCTCAATCCAAGTCCTCGAAGGCCCATGAGCTTTCACGGCGGGCCTCCGCTTCCTCTTCACGAGTGAAGTCATTCTCTATCCTAAAAAGCTCGCGGATGACCTCCGGAGACTTCCCGCTTATCAGCGCAGCGGCTTTCTCGCATGCCAGATCCAACAGGCCTCGTACGTCGAGGTAATTAGCGGCGTTCAGAAGATGGCACAGGGTTTCCACATCGACGTTGATGAACTCGGCATCCCGCTGCTTCAAATCCGGACGATGATCACCCTCCTGATCATCATGCATCGTGCAGTACTCGATGACCTTCGAGAGGGTCTTTGACTCGACGTTGTAAATCGGGATGACGTTCTGCACGTAGTCGTCGTCTTCGATTAGGAGGCGGATTACTCGGGACTTGGTCGCCACCGCCGCGGACACCTCGAATTCTACTTTGTCGGAGCTCCTCAGAGTCACCATCTTCTTCGTGTTATGGTCGGCCATTGTACTAACGTTTTACTGTTAGCTAGAGAGAACTCGGAGAAAAGCTCAAAAGCAATGGTTGGACTCTAAAAGGATGTAGCATTATATAGCTCAAAAACAATTTATTTCTTGATAATTAAATTTGTACATGACAAATGACAAATTTAGAGAACTTTGTATGGTTAAATTATAAATAGATGGTAAATGTGGAATTAATCAAGTTGGTGGATTTGTTTTTAGTGATATTTATTTGGATTCTGGTAATTAATTGATCTTCTTTGTTTCAGGTAGGATGTATAAATAAGAAAGCTATTTGCAAAGTTGTTGCCGTAATTAGTTCTTCTTGACATGAATAAATTTATATAACTAAAACTGTTCAAAGCCCAAATAAAACTTTAGCCTTCATAAATCGGAGCAGATGACATTAAGCTCATCTAAATCAGCAGCTGCCTATCTTTTTTTGAGGGAAAAAAAAAGCCTATCTTATTTGTAAATAGATGGTAAATGTGGAATCAGGTTTTGCTGCTGCTATTTTTGCTGGAAATGTTACGAGATATAAAAATTAGAGAAAAGTCCGATTTTGATCCTGCACTATTGCGTTTGGTTTAAATTGGTCCCTAAATTTTTTTTGGTTCAAATTAGTCCTTGAACTATTGGATTTGATTCAAATTGGTACTTGAACTATTTTTTTGGTTCAATTTGGTCCCTAAACTATATGGTTTGATTGATATTACTCCTCATTTTACTTCTATTTATGCTAACTGATATAGTGTAGGAATGAATTTCAGTATCAATTAGTATATACAAAAGTACCTAGAAGGGATTATATCTACCAAACCTATAAGTTTAAGGATCAATTTGAACGAAAAAATAGTTCAAGGACCAATTTGAACCAAATGCAACAGTTCAGGGACCAATTTGAACCAAAAAATAATTTAGGGACCAATTTGAACAAAATGCAATAGTTCATGGACCAAAATCGGACTTTCCTCTAAATATTAATACCAAACTATTGAGTTAGACTAAAATGAAAACATTTGCATTTCACTCTGAAATGCAAACGGTCTAAATTATATTAATTTTGTCACGTCCGAAATTTTGATTTATGGTTCCCATTAAATTCATCATATAAAAATGGAATCGGATATTGTCCAAAGCCATTTGGACGGTCCAAAGGGTTTGGAGAGCCGTACGATCTAATTGTTGGTAATTGATCGATCGTGATTTGATCATGTAAGTGTTAAAAATAGTATGTTGGTTGTATTTAAAATGATGGGGTTACACGCTATCACCGTTGATAAACATATAAATTGAATCGAACAGTTTGGTCATGCCTTTGGACAAAATTCTAGTCCTATAAAAGTACATGGGGATATAAAAGTTTTCTATTTTTGGAGCTTTTTAAGTATTTATTTTGGATTTTTCAAAATAACTCGAAAATATTAATAAAATGGTGCTTGTTTGTACATGGATTTCAAAAAATCCGAAATAAATACTTAAAAAACTCCAAAAAATGGAAAAATTTTGTATCCCCTAACATTTTCATATGATGAAATTAATGGAAACTATAAATCAAAATTTCGGACATAGAAAAATATAATTTAGACTGTTAGCATTTCGAAGCGAAATGTAAACGTTTTCACAGTAGTTGTGCTCCAAACTATTATATATGCTAAATGAGTTAATTTTTATGTGGGCTTATAATTAGTACAATTAGGTAAGTTAACTAATAACATATTACACTATTGGAACCCTTCAATATATCTATATGTACCTAATACTGCATATCAATTTCCTAATTCACAAAAAGCCCACAGATATATATACTTCATGTGGCTGAAGATAAAAAATTAATAAAATTAATACCAAACTATTGAGTCAGACAAAATGAAAAGAGGGCTGTCTAGCATCCACTGTGTGGGTATCCATAAAAATAACAATTGTTACGACATATGGACACCGTGCAGGCCCAAATGTAATAATTACACTCACAAAAGTAATTTTATGGGGTCCGTATCTGCTGCCATTAAAAACAATGGCAGGGTCCTGCCATAAGACACTGACATGTGGGACCCACAAATAAAGGGACCCGCCTGTCAGTGTCTTATGGCAGGATGCTGTCATTGTTTTTAATGGCAGCAGATACAAATCCACTTTATGGACCGATTTTTTTAATAATAATTAAATTAATAATCCAAATTAAATATTTAAGTAAATGATATCTGTAATTCGGGAATTAGAAAAATTACTATTCAAATTCGCGTCCCATACCAATGATTTGCGCGTACTGACTTTTTTTTTTATCTTTTTTACGGATTGCGTTTTGAATTAGTGACCCATCTTTTGGGATTTGTTTCTGAAATGCAACCCAAAATTTGGGTCACTGATTAGAAACGCAACCATTCTTTTGAAAGGGTTGTGTATTCGACTAGTATCCCTTCTTATGGATTGTAGATTGAATTAGTGTCCCATATCATTATATAAGAGTTCTCATACCAACCGTTCGTTTGGGATTCGTATCATATCCGCGTCCATATTAAAAAAAAAAACGTTTTTCCGAATCTCTGACATTTTCTGACTCTTTTTTACTTTTTGTGGTATGGGATGCGGATTTGAATAGTAATCTTACTAAATCTCGAATTTAAGATATTATTTACTTAAATATTTAATTCGAATTATTTATTTAATAATTATTAAAAAAATCGGCTTTATGGACGTCCGTAATGTCAACACGTAATGTTTCCGAAATGAAAATAGGAGCAGGTGCGGACTCGAGTGGAGTGATCCCGACTCCCGAGGGCTGTCTGACTAAACTAAGTATTATGTAATTAAAAAAAAAAAAAAACTAAACTAAGTATATATATTACCACTGTAGATTGGGACCCCTGTATTGTTGGCTTGCAATTGCATAAATCCATTATTTATTTATTTTGAGGCAGCTAGTGATAGGCTGATAGCTACCGCCGGATTTTCGTTAAACAAAATGGAATATATACACAGCAATTTGTAAATAACATGGTACTGTCAAACTGTGCACAATCTTCACAACAAAGCAAATAAAGTCCTTATTTTTATTTCTTGCCGTTTGCTGTAATCATCATTTCGATTCTCTAATTCCCACACTTGACATTTTTTTTTTTTTTTCGAAAGGTTGGTAGCAGCTGAAATTCCCACACTTTACACTAATACTGTAATGTATGAAGAAATTGCAATGGCGATGTAAAAAAAGGATTAAATTATACAAGGTGAACAAGAATTTCATACAAGAAAAAATATCAAATATCCTTCCATAGAGCCTTTTAAGTGAGTTTTTGTTGGGCTTGGGCCGAATCAGTTTTGGCCTAGAAATAGAACACTCCAATTGAAACGTTTCCTCGAGCCCCTCCGATCTCAATCGGACGACTGTGAGTCCGCACATGCTCCTATTTATTTCCAATTAATAAGCTCAATTGTCGGCTGCAAGCTTTTAAAAAACATTTTACGGCTCTTAATGGTGAGGTGACCATTTAATGGTTTAACGTTAAAACAGAATTACACGGCTGTTAAATAAAAAAAGAGTACTCATTTTCTATATATTTTTATATTTAAAAAGGCTACAAAATACGCTCTCATATAATTATACTTAATAATTAAGTACTAGTAACAAATATAAAACTAATTGAGTAAATAAAAAAGTTAAAAATCTTAAATAACGAAAATTATAACATCAAAAAATTAAAATGAAAAAATGTAAGACAATAGCAGTAAGGAGTTTAAAAAATTCTTATTGTTAATATGTCTACATAAATAGTATTTGGAACTTCTAGAAGTTAATAATGAGCCAACATATTTTAACGGCGTTTAAACACCTTTAAAACACAGATTTTAACAGATTTTAACGGTTTTAACTTTGTTAAAAACGGTTTATTCACAAATACTTAACGTAGGAGGTTCCAAAAAACGGTTTAACAGTTTAAACGGCGTTAAAACTATGTTTTTTAAATGCTTGGTCGGCTGTCATTCATTTTAAATTGAGCAGGTTCTCTGAGAAAAAAAAAAGAAGAAAAATACATAGCAGATCGATTAGCTAAAAAATGATTTTTCAAGTAATATATATTTTCACATCGGATAGAGCTGCTGCACAGTGCAATTTAAATATAAATGCCAACCACCTCCTAGAAATAAGTTTGAAAATGGAATCTGTGTTCTCACTTCTGAGTTCTGACCCAACCAACTTCCACAGTTAACTCTCCAGATGCACATCCAACTTTCCAAACTCTAATTTGTCATATCCAATTCACCATTTTCCCACAGAAATTTACAAAGCCATGGCTGGTGAAATGTTTCTCTCAGCTGTGATCTCCACACTGATCGAAAGGACCACCGACTTCCTCTTTCAGGAGCTCTGCATTGATATCGGGGTTGAGCAGGATCGACAGAAACTCTGCCGCATTTTACCAGTTGTGCAAGCCATTGTTGCTGATGTGGAGGAGCACAGAAAAGCTGACCCAGCTGTTAGAGGATGGTTGCTAGCTCTAAAGGATGTGATGTACGAAGCTGAAGATGTGCTCGATGAGCTGATGTATGATGCAATCAGCAAGGTTGTCGAGACTGAGAACCAGCCGCATAAAAAGGCAAGGTCACTTCTCTCTCTGCCTGCCGGGTGGTCCATGTTTAAAAATACTGTAGGGTCCCTGTTTGGTGGTAGCAAGTTGATAAGGGTTTTGAAGAATATTGATGTCATTTTTTCTGAGATGAATCAGTTTGGTTTTTCAATGTCCCAGCTGCCTCCACCTGTTCTTAATCGGCCTAGGAGCCACTCCTATGTAGTAGAGTCCACGGTTATCGGTAGAAATGCCGATTTGGAGAAAGTTTTGTCCTTAATTCTGAGTCGAGCCAACCAGGAGAGAGTTAGTGTCCTTCCCATTGTTGGCATGGGAGGATTGGGCAAAACAACTCTAGCTCAGCTGGTTTACAACCATGGGATAATTGAAAGTCATTTTGAGTTAACGTTGTGGGTCTGTGTCTCTAACGATTTTGATGTTGCCCATGTTGCAAAAGCAATAATTGATTTAGCAATTGAGGAAGAGACCCAGCTGCCATTGGATAATATGGAGCTGATTCAGCGGCATCTCCGCCAAAAATTAATTGGGAAAAGGTATTTTCTTGTTCTAGATGATGTTTGGAATGAAATTCCCAGCAAATGGGAGCAGCTAAGCATCTTGCTTGACTGTGGTTGTCCAGGAAGTGTAGTACTTGTAACGACCCGTAGCGAGAAAGTAGCCTCTATTGTTAGCACAATAAGTGCATACAAATTACAGGGACTAAATGAGGATAATTTATGGGGAATATTTAAGCAAAAGGCATTTGGAATGGGTGTTAATGAACGACCTGAACTTTTTAAGATTGGTAAGCAATTGATGAAGACTTGTTGCGGATCGCCACTGGTTGCAACAACTTTGGGAGGTTTGATGAGTTATAAGAAAGAAGAAAAAGAGTGGTTGGATGTCTTGGAGAGTAATATTTGGAACCATATGGCTGTTAAAAATGAGATTATGCTTGTGTTAAAACTAAGTTATGAAAACTTGCCCTGCCACTTAAAGCAGTGCTTTGCATTTTGTGCTGTATATCCTAAAAACTATGAAATGGATAGGGATACTTTGATTCAACTTTGGATGGCAAATAGTTTTATTCCATCGGGGGGGGGGGGGGGGGGGGGGGGGGGGGAATGTGGATATGACAGACAAGGGGGTTGAGATTTTCAATGAGTTAACATGGAGAGGATTCTTTCAGGATGTCAAGAAATTTTATTATAGCGGTGAATGCAAGATGCATGATTTAATCCATGACCTTGCTCAATCCCTTGTTGGTAATGAATGTACTACATTGTTAAATCCAGATAAAAAAAGTGATGTTTTGTCAAACAATACTCTTCATGTGTCTTCATTGAGTACAGAAGCCATACTCGGCCTCTTCTAAAAGTCTTCTCATCTTCGCACAATACTGTCATTACCCCATCGATTTCGCACAGAAGAGAGCACGGTACTCGGTGTGAATTTGTCCAAAGCCAATTCATCTAGAGCTATTAGTTTGAGAGAGGCTCCTATTGAAGAAATTCATGCAGAGCCAAGAATATTGAAACACCTGAGGTACCTCGATCTCTCACGCTCTAGCTTCTTAAAGATACTACCAGAGTCGTTGTGTACTTTATATAACCTCCAGACCCTGAAATTGAGTGTGAGTGTCGATCTTTGGAACTCTTACCAAACGGTATGAGGCATATGCGTAGCCTTATGCATGTATACCTGGAAAAGTGTCATAGTTTGAAGCACATGCCTATAGGTCTCAGCAAATTGAGGAGCCTACAGACGCTCACAAAATACATAGTTGATCCTGATATTGGTTGCGGCATTGAGGAACTCAAAGACCTCAATCTTGGAGGACAACTACAGATCTATGGTCTTCACAAAATTGGTAATCAACAGGAAGCGAAGTTGTCAAATTTGAATTCTAAGAAAAACTTAATTCGACTGTACTTGTCGTGGTGTGACAACAAAAATCCAGATGGCATGGATCAGCCAATTGGATCAGACCCTGATGCTGATCTAGTTATACTAGATGGTCTCGAACCTTGTGGTGGAGTACGGGTCCTGAAAATAAGGAAGTACAATGGCCTCCAGTTTTCAACATGGATGCACAATACCAGATCAGTTCTAAAAAACCTCACCCAGCTCAGACTTCATGAGTGCAGAAGATGCACAGCACTTCGGCCTTTATCGCAGCTACCGTCACTTCAGCTTCTCTATCTCTCTGATTTTGATAACCTAAAATATATATGCAGTGCGACTCTCCAGCTAGCCCAAGGATACGTCGAGCAGGAACTAAACCTGTTCCCTAACCTAAGGTACTTATCTTTGGCAAACCTGCCAAGATTAGAGAGATGGCAAGAAAACGATCCAAGTGAAATAACATCTCTAGCTTTCCCGCAACTTCATCATTTGATAATCGAGAGATGCCCTAATCTGGATGCCCTGTCTTCCTGTCCCCTGCTAAGTGACTTGTCTATTAATGGAGAAACCAGTATACCTTCCTTTGTCATTCATTCCTTCAAAAGCAACGGAGTTTATGTTTTCTCCGCTTAATTTATATTAACCTGTAAATTAGGTGGTTTCTAATTTTTATGTAAATAAAGATTATTGTCACTTTGTTTTGTGGAGTCCACAAGAAGTACTTGAATTTGTGAGTGGCTGACCTTGTACTGACTTTGTAATTTGTATGCTTTATCTTGAGGACATTAGCTTCAATAGTTTCTTTGGGAGAAGATACTTGTCCCCAACTACAAATCCAAATCCCCAAGTCAAATTCCCAAATTTGACCAATCCATCATTAACATTAAGGTACAAAGTATATATATTTATAAATGAAACTTAAAAAAATCGTCATAACATCAAGAAGGTGAAAAAATATTTCATCCAAAAAATCTCCAAGTCAAATCCTCAGTTTGACCAAATAACTACCAACTATAACTAATTTTTCCGAATAGACAAACTATAAATAACTAACATTGTAAATATAAATTATTATATCACGAAGTGTAAATATGTTTTATATGATACTATTTAAAAAAAAGAGGGAAGATACTTGTCACCAATTACAAATCCCTAAGTCAAATCATCAAATTTGACCAACCCATCATCAACGTCAAGGTGCAAAGTATAAATATTTACTACATGACTTTCTGAAAAATATGAAAAACCGACATTGGTACAAATACCTACAAAGAGAAGTACAAATATTAAACAATCAAAGTATAAATATCTATAATTGAAATTTTTGAAAATCGGCCTCACAATAGAATCTAAAAATACGTTTCATCCCAAAAATCTCCAGGTCAAATCCCAAGTTTGACCAAATAACTGTCAGTATAACTCTTTTTCTCAACGGACAAAATATAAATAGTGAATGTTGTAAGTATGAATTATTATACCACGAAGTGTAAATATTTTCTATATGATACTATTTACAAAAAAACACATGAAATATTTTTACTCCATACATCGAATCATTAGGTTTGACCAAATAACTGCAAATATAACTAGATTTGTCAATTGACCAAAGTAAAATTAGTACGCTTTTAAGGTCAATATATTGATATTTGAAATTTGAAAACCTAAATATATTTTGTGACTAAACACAAACTAATATTATTTATGCTTAATTATTTAAATATTTATACCTCACATTATCAATATTACCGTTACATTAATAACATTAGGTGCTTATCCTCTCATACGCAATTTCAATTTTTTTAATAGTTCAATTGACTGAGCATTATTAGGTACAATCTGACACTGACTATAGCAAAGAACTCTGATAGCAAGGAGACAAAAATTTGTTGGAGGTCGTGTCTCTCCTCCAGCGTTTGTGAGGAGTAATTATTAGTGACGTGTGATAGAATTTTGAATCGGAATTGAAGAGAAGGAACACTCGAAGGAATTGAAGAGAAGGGAACTCCATGGAAATAAAGAAGAGGGAATACTCGACAATTTAAGAGATGGTGAGAAGGGACTGAAAGATTCGATCGGAATTACAAATTTTTTTAAAAAGCGCAATTGAAAAGAATTTTTTGTGGAAACTAGTAAGATGACGGAACTTTTTTTGTGGACTAGATAGACTCAAAAAAATAAATCGGGTAGGACTTTTGGGCTAACCGCACGCTGCGAGTGCCGAAAAATGGCACAGAAAATCTCACCCGAACTATTAAATCGGGTGCTTTGAAAGCAGCCGATTTAATAAATCGGGATGGGGAAATAGGGTCCAATTCATACCCCCTGCTGAACCCAATCCAATCGGGTTGGGTGAATTATATGCAGTTCACAACGTCAGCCGTTGGATCGCCTTGAGATTCGTGCAAGAGCGGATCTCTAGATGATCCAACGGCTAATGTAGTGAACTGCATATAATGCAATCAGTTAGGGGATGAGCACTAACTTATTGCATTATATGCAGTTCACAACATTAGCCGTTGGATCATCTAGAGATCGCTCTTGCACGAATCTCAAGGCGATCCAATGGCTGACGTTGTGAACTGCATATAATTCACCCAACCCGATTGGGTTCAGCAGGGGTATGAATTGGGACCCTATTTCACCCAACCCGATTTAGAGCACCTGATTTAATAATTCGGGTGGGATTTTCTGTGCCATTTTCCACACCGCTGAGCCCAAAAGTCCTACCCGATTTATTAAATCGGGTGCTTCCAAAGCACCCGATTTATTTTTTCGGGTCTATCTAGTTCATCGAAAAAGTTCCTCATCTTACTAGTTTCCGCAAAAAATCATTTTCAATTTCGTTTTTTAAAAAAACTAGCATTTGACCCGGCCGATGCACGGGATAGCTTTGTAAAAACAATGGTGAAATATTAATTAAAAAATCAATAAAATAATAGAGCAATTAATGTAAAAGCCTTCTTTGGTTCTTCCGGCACATTAATATAATAAAAAGAAAATCAGAGTAGAATTGCTATTATTCGATCTATCCATCTTTAATTCAATTTAATAAACCAATTAAATGAAGAGATCAAATTTAGTACCAAAGTTATTCATGGAGATTGAAAGCAAGGGAGAGAGGAGGAGAGGGAGAAACCTGTAGTGTGAAGGATGTATTCTAATTAAAGAAGAAATGACATCGAATTAACATGCTTGCATGACTGCATCCTCGATCTCCTGTCATCTTCCAATTGATAAATATAAATAATTATCTAGAAAAACACAGTATGCATATTTCGTGTATCTACACTTGGTGCAACATCTTTTTTGTAGATCTTTTTATTTTATTAAGATCACAAGACACCCGTATAAAGTAATTAATTATATGCAAGTGTATCAGATGGAAGCATATCTTACACATTTCATGGAACACTTTATATGTGCAACATCTGTTTTTCTATATGCATGTCAATTTAAAGTGTATCATTATAGGGAAAAGTCTTGACCGTAAGAGGAAAAAGCCTCTCGGGCTTAAAACAAACTCGAATAAGTCTCTGGCATCTATCATGATCCCACAACTACAAAATTGAATTGGAGGAGTTAACTGTATTAAATAAGAAGTAAAAAACAAATATGACATTGTAATCATATTGAACAGCGTAAATGGATGTTTGAATGCATGCAAACCTCTGTGGTTGAACTGTGGAAGTAAAGAAGTGGTAAACTAAAAGAAAACTGTCCATCGAGAGAGAGAGATTGAAAGAGAGGAACGAAGAAATAAAAAAAAATGGAATACAATCCTCTTTGCTGGAACGGTGGAAGCAAAATGAAAAGAAAAGAAAAAAATAATAGACACCTATTGAGTATCGATGGATTGAAGGGATGCGACATATAGGGATGCGAATTCTTTTTTTTTTTTAAACAAAAAATTTAGCGGTGACCAAATAGCGCGATCGAAGGGATGCATTAACAGAGATGAGATCGCGGTTTTTGGATGATGACGTGGCTGCTCTTAGAGGTCAGGAATTTCTTCTACTTTTCTTTAAAGAAAGAGATTTGTCGGAATTAAGAGACGAAGACCAGCGGCGACCGTGCGAATCACGTGTAGAAATAAAATCGGAAAGTAATAAATGCATTGGGTTGGTATCGGCAGTTAGCTCCGTTATTTGGGTTGGGGATTTTTTTTGGGGATAATGCCTCGGGGAATTGAAGTTTTACCCAGTTTCTTTAACTGATTGAAAGCTTAATTAGGGCATGAGTGATTATGTCAGGTTTAATATTTTTAATTCATGGAATAAATTGAAATGTCTAAAGATTGTTATCCATCTTGAAATTTAAGCAGACGAAGTGGAACAGGATGCTCTATATATCATTGAAATGTCTAAAGTTAATTACACTTCAGTAGTGCATTATTAACCTTAGCTTCTATACCACTCGCTGTAGCATAGATATCGATATGCGTTGATATGAAAAATGGACATTAACAAGTTTATGGATACGAAAATCCCAAATATCGAAATAAATACTTAAAAATCCGAAATAATCAATTCTTCATATGTAACTTTTGAAAATCCAAAATAAATACTTAAAAATTTCTAAAAGTGAAAAATTTTTGCATGCCCCATGATTTTGACATAAAGAATTTATCGAGTTATATAAATCAAAATTTCGATATGCATGGTTTGATATGTTTTTAGTGTAAAGCTCATGGAAAGTCTCTGTGAACTTAAGAACACCGTATATAGTTTAATTTACTCCGAATTTGAGGGTTTCAATGTTATAATATGTTATTAGTTAACAGTGAAAGCATTTACATTTCGCTCCGAAATTCTAACATTCTAAATTATTTTTTTCCACGTCCGAAATTTTTATTTATGGTTCTCATTAAATTCACCATATAAAAATACTAGGGGATTAAGTATTTATTGTAGATTTTTTTAAAATCCATATACAGACAAGCATTGTTTTATTAATATTTTGAGAGTTATTTTGAAAATTCTAAAATATCTATACTCCTATAAAAAAACGTAAGGATTGGACTCTCCATTTTATTCTAAGTCTACCTCTGAAATGAAGAAAAAAATATCATCATGCTCCTGTAGATCGAATCGATGACTTTTTTATTTTCCTGTCTATAACATCCCGGCAAGCAGGTGAAACAATAGCCGTGCTGACAAGCACAAAGCTATAAAAATATGCAACAATATACTTTACCAATAACCAATAAATAGCCACAATACCCAAATATCCAACCCCCGGGTCCCAAACCCTTTATATACAGTGGAATTAATTAATTAAATGAAATCCCGTAAAATCTCTTGTGACCATTACCGCAATCCTTTCTTTCACCCAAGTCGTCCTTGTACCGCAAACTTGTAACCTGGAACCCACGAAAGTGGAACGGGTGAGAGTCTGAAACACTCTCAGTGCGGTATTTAGTTCCAGCCGATGGTATTTATCAAACCCACTAGCTAAACTGAATACCAGCTAAAATAAGCACTTTTAACAACAACATAAATCAAGTTTATCAAATAATGAACTGCACGTCAGTGATGATAATAATTATCCCTGCAACTACAAAGAATTAGACGTCAAGTCGATAAGTACATCCCATTTTCCTTTCCAAAACCACTTTTACGTTTGACCAGCAAAAACACATGTACCAGTTCACTATCTCATATGAAATCAAAGCAAATACCAAATATACACAAACAACACAAACCTGTACAAGAAATCCAAATATCAAACATATCACACAAACATGTATTAGACGAATCCACAAGCAACCTACATATCTCGTGCATCTCAGCACGTATCATGAATCCCGTGCACAAGCATGTATCATATATCACACAGAACAAACAAGCACACAATCCCGTGCATACCAGCACGTATATCCTCATGTACCTGACGAACCCAGAGATCCAAATATATAACTGTATATGCCTGTACAAGCATGCCTGTACAAGCATGTCTGTAAACCATAGCGCTATAGTGAGGTAGCTAATCTCCTGCCGGTATCTCTATCCAGGTACATGATCAACAACCACAATCATAACAACAACAACAATATCCACAAACACACACAGAAATACATAATGCCACATATGCAATCACTTACCTTTATCAAATCATGCAACAAATGCAAGCATTCAACGTATCAACAATATAAGCAATCATCACATAAACAGTTCGATAATTAAAATATTCAGTTCAATTCATAGATTTGATAAATAACTGAAACCCGCACTTGTTTTACGCTCCTTTTTATCCTGAGTCATACCGGTTGCCCGATCTCACATATCGTTGATCTAATCCTCGCGTATCAATCAAATTATCAACCATATGCATGAACATCGATCTCAATCCGATCCTAAGAATCAGTTATAACGTTATCATTTCATGAATATAACACGACCCAATTCTCAATATTGTACAGAGAAATGATGTTGCATAATCATCAACGTCTAAATCTGATTTGGCAACCCAACCTTTTAATTAACCTTTTTCGGTAACTAAACTAAGTACTGAATATGACTAGCTTATTTATTATCTTATTCATGTTGAATTTCAAGACTAAATCATCAAGGCTAGTCAAATGTACAACCCAAGATAAGTTTATATATACAGTAATCTACCCATGGTAATCCACTAATACTAATTCATCTTGCCCATTAATTTCTTTTGTTATACTTTCAGTTGACTGACATATAAGGTGACCTTTTTATGCCTCTTAATTTAACCAACAGTACTAGCCAGATATCATATAAATCCAACAGAAACCGGATCATGCATTAAGCTGACCCCTCCCCAGTCCCCTCCGTATAATTATATCCAAGAAGTCCTAATTAGTCAATTTGATGTACAAGTGATTAATTAAATCAAGATTTACCATCTATGTGTGATGCTCTTATGACCAGCTTCAAGTAAAACCACCCAAATGCATATACGAAAGTGATGACAAGCGCACAGCACATGATTAAAAGAAAGTGCACAAAACATGCTTCATCGAACTTAGTATAGTCTTGGAACTGTATGTGGTGTAGAGAAATAAAATTAAAGACCAAGCTGAGAACTAGATAAAACCCCAGCCCCATAATTAGATAAGAAGATAGCATGAGACACTAGCTTAGTCATCAAAATAACAGCACGGCCACAAGATGCCACGTATCTGTTTAGACTTAAGAGTGAAGTATCTTCAAGAAGAATCAGAAAAGAAATAGAACATTCCTATCAGATTTCTTATTAATGAAAATTTCCATATTCAACCCTATAATTTTCCAATTATTCTAAAGTGGTCCTTTTCTCATTTTCAAATGAATTTACGTTTTAATATTTTTAAGAGACCCTTTACTCTTTGATCTAGATCAGAGCATCTCAATATCATAATGCAAGGGTTCATATTCGCATAACTTCATAACCGTCCTCATATATAAGTGCCATATATATTCATGATTATACTATAAGGTAATACAAATATAGCAATAAATCCCATTATTCAAAAAATCAAAGATAATACTAGAAACCATATATTCCCAGATTTAATAGCGAAGTCAGTCTTAAGGTGAAATATATCTTAATTTTTGAATGTCAAAAATTCAGATATCACATTGTCTTTCCACTCCCAACATCTTTTCTTTTGAACACACCACCATCTTTCCCAGTTGTGCCACCCTTTCCGGCTGCCAGCTTAAAGGAACGCGCTTGAGACGTTTTAAGTGGGGGAAAGGACACGGTCACCTTTGTGCGTATGCATTTGCTAGTAAACGTCGTGGGACGTTCACTCTCATACACTTACGTACAAAGGTTTTTTTAACATTTCAAGTGATTGTGGGGTCCCGGATTCCAGTGAATGCAAGCCCTCCCTGTTAATTACCCTGAAACTGTTAACTTCAGGCACCTCTGATTAAGAATAGGAAAATATTAAATCATGTGTGCAAATCTAATCAAGAATGAATGAAGGAAAGGAAAGAAAAATCCTAATTAAATGTTAAGCATGGATGGATGAAAGACTTTTTAAATGCGAAGGTGAGGGTTAGTGTCATGATGTTAGCGGGTGTTAGTGGGTGAAAACCTAGGACGTATTTGTTTGTCCCGGAGATGTATGTATCTCTTCAGGTTTTCGCGACTTGGGAATTATATGTTCATCCCGGGGACCATGTGTCCCTTCAAGTTGTGATCATCGGTCGGGTGGGAAACATGATTTCGTGATCACCGCAGTCGATGTCCCAGATCGAGAGATCAGAAGCAATAAGCCTATCTACGATCGAGGTGCCAATCTTATAGTCTCACTCCTGGCCACTACTTAGTGGGAGGTATGATCGACTATTGATTGGAGGAGAACCTAGGACTGACTTTGCTAGTCCCGGGGAGCTTTGCGTCCCTTGAGGTTTTCCTAATCGGAGAACATGACGTTTCTGTCTCTTGTCGTTTCTACCGGTTCTTGAATGACGAGCCAATAACCGTAGGCCTGCCTGACACTCAAGCGTTCACTAAATTCGAACCTGGATTTGGCCCTTACTATGGATTCGAAAAATCATTTTGACAAAAAGAGAGCATGAAATTTACCCCGATATTCATAAATGAAGGGTTTCAAAGTGCTTGGATATGGCCCTTTTGTTTATGCACTTTTAAATCTGAAATTCGAGAAGGAGATGTTCTTATGAAATTCAAATTTTAACGAGATTCCAAATGTTTGTGCCGATGTGAAGACAAATAGAATAAAGAGAAGAGCATAGTCTTTTCGCCGCTTTTAATCTCAAAATATACACAATTCCTATGTTCACCTAACAAAGAATCATGTGGAGGACCTAAGACTTTTATTTATTTAAAACTTTCATCTTTTTCATTTTGGTCACAAAAATATAAAGTGTGCTCAAATGAGTCACAAAATTCTCAAGTACATCTTTTATGAGAAAATATATATGACAAATGTATGTACAATTTCACGATCAAAGTGTTCTAACTTAACACTTATATTTACACTTTTAAACATAATTTTAAAGAAAAAGTGTTTTGGGCTTTTTAATTTCAAAATGTGCTTAAATGGGCACAAAGATTCTCAAAACATATTTTTGATGAGAAAATATTTACATAATGACAAAAGTATATATAATGTCATGGGTCAAAGTGTTCTAAATATTTACACACTTTATTCATACACTTTTAAGTAAAACTTCAAGAAAAGTGTTTTTGTATTTTTCACTTTTAAATTCATAAAGTGATCAAATAAGCATAAAATTTCTTAAAATTTGTACAAGAAAACCAAGCAAATATTTACAAAGTGGGTGGGACTTTTATTCTTGAAAATTTACATTTTTGTCCCTTTTTAAATTTGAACCCAAATTTAAATATGAAATTCCAAATTTTGAAAATTTAAAATAGTTTTACACAGAAAAATCCTATAATTCATAAGAAAAATTTTAAAACTGATTTTGTGATTTTTGGAGTTCGCGAACTATTTTTAGAATTATTTTTGGCGAAAATCCGAAATAAATCAACATATTTACAATTTGGGCGAAATTTGAAAATGGTTTTCGGTTCTGGACAAGACTGGGCCTAGTTCGGCCTGCTCCCTTTCCTTGACTGGATGGGCTGCCATGATATGATGTCATCAAGATTCGCACTCTCTCTTCATGTTTTTCTTCATCAGAGCCGTCAGAGATAGTGAGCGGTGGATCTTCGCGCACAGAGCTCCGATCGTCGCTCCGTCAGTTGCGTTGAAATCGTGAGAGTGAGTAGAGTGCATCCATGGTGTCCGATTGGAGAGAAGTGCAGAGGAGAGCACTCGGTTTGGTAGAGAACTTAGGGTTCTGACAAGGTCTGACATGAATTTCGACTGTCTAATTCTCACTCAATTTGTTATCAATTTGCACAAACTTCGGTTCATTTGGATAGTCTTAATGTGATTAATAAAACAAGTTTGATCGAGCAACATGGATGAACTTGGTACCAGTTGTATAATCTTGGGTACCAGTAAAACAGTTTGGGTGTTGGGTAATTAGTCCTTGATATGTTTAAATGTTTGTATCTTATTTCATAAGTGTGCAGTGTGCCTATATCACTTGCTTCGCAAAGTGATGAGTATTATCAACTCAATTTTATTCAATCTTGATCACAGCATGAAGGACATGTTCATACCAGTGTGCCTCACAAATGTGTACCAGTGTATGCTGGTGGGGTCCTTTTTGCAATATTTTCTAATGTAAGTGCTCAATATTTTCAAACAGAAATGCACATTAAGCAGTCAAGAACAACTTTTGTATTCATCAATTATTCCCATTTTGTGCTTTCCTCAATGTTCTAACCAATTTTTTAATCCAGGGGTTAGTTCTGCAAATTTTACCCACATCTTGTCAGAAATTTTTTTATTTTCTATACGAATTTTTCTACAATGAATTCGAGCAAGTGCAAAACATGAAAGATGCTTGGAATTATACCAGGAATACATGAAAAATATAAAAAATATGCACTATTAACAGAAAAATATATGCCAATTTATTTGCTGGAATTTCCAGAGAAGAAACAGAAAAGATGCAGAAAAATGCTGACAACAGTTGCTGATTTGTGATTTTCATAGGATTTTTTATACGAGTAATTAGACAAAAAGTTATATATGAAATTTGACCAGAAAATCATGTTTAATTCATATAAAAATTTTAAAAAATGCACTAAGAAGGTAAATTGCAAACAGTACTTAAATGTTTAAAACTGAAAC
The DNA here is from genome assembly GCA_030179965.1 of Cyperus esculentus. NCBI lineage: Eukaryota > Viridiplantae > Streptophyta > Magnoliopsida > Poales > Cyperaceae > Cyperus > Cyperus esculentus. The sequence goes on along the minus strand of JASGLE010000055.1, from coordinate 831,872 downwards.
TGAAAACTGGACAGATAACAGTGACTATCTTGACATGTTTTGAATTTTTACACAAATATTTTGAAAACAAGTGGTAAAAAAAAATTTAACAGTAATATAGAGTATGTTTTTCTGAGAATTTTCATAACAAATTTACATGAAATTGAGGTGTTAAGGCTAATATTTCAATGACTTTTCAAAACAGTGCCAGATTCTGGCATACTTACACAACAGCACTTGTAAAATTCATATGATTTTTTCTACAAAGTATTTTGCAAAACTTATTATACGAGAACTACTTAGAATTTAATTATGAACATGGGAAAATTATATAAAAAATACACTGTGTTCATAGATTCATGGGAAAGAGTTAAAGTTTGCTGTGAATCATAGTTCATCTCAGCCTCTTGAATCTGAGATCAATTTGGCAGCATTTCTCCTATATAATATAGGTGAATTGTTGTCAAAAATCACTCTCATGAACCTGTATTACATCTGGGACAATTTTGACAGCATATCTCCATATAAAATGGAGATTTGACATCAAATTTGCCTCTAAATGAATTCAGATTCATTTTCAAGAGGTGAGAGGGCCATGGTTCTTCACCAAGCTCTAACTCTCTACTCCTTATTTCGCAAGGAGTTCTCCTCTCTGGACACGTCCAAAAGAGGGCCCATGGAGCTAAGCTCACATGTATATTTGTTATATAATTCTCCCTTAGAGCAAGCTCTTAAGGGGCCCATGGCTAAGCCATGTTTAATTTTGTGTTGTTCTCTCTTGGAGCGAGCTCACAAGAGACCCATGGCCATGCCATGTTTAATTCTCTGAGTTTTGTCGAAAGAAAACAGAAAACGCTGCAAGAAAATGCTACAAACATGCAAATACTGTCACAAAGATGCAAACAAATGCAAGAAAATGCAATAATCAAGTAGTCAATAATAAATGGCAGCAAGCAACAGGGAAAGCGAAGTAAACAAGCCAATTGATGCACAATTGTGAGGAGAGAGCCCATGAGTTGGAACCCCTCCTCTTCATTTCATGTTTCTCAGAAATTACATTTTTTACCTTCTTTCTTTACTGCTATTTGATTTACAATTTGTTTTGTAGCTAATCCTATCAAGAAACAGAGGTAAGAAGGGTGTTGAGTGCTGGTTTTTGCTGGTCTTTCAGTGTTGTGATGTGTTGCGGCTGTGTATGGAGGGACTCTATGTTGTGGAGGTTGGTAGAGGGTGCTGGTGTTAGAGGAGGAGGTCAGCTCGGGGGGGGGGGAGTGCTGGTTGGAGAAGAGGGCTTTATATAGAGCACAATTAGGGCTTCAAAAATGGCAGCAACTTGGGGGCAAAGCATGCTCTTCTCAGCCCTTGGATGTAATTCTGTGTTTTCCTCAACTTGCAGCCCTTGGATCGATTTGTAATCTTCTGGAAGGGTGAAAGATGTCTGGATAAGACTCAAAGAGTAAGGGTGACTTAACTGCATGTGCTTTCATGTTGGGGACCATTGGAGCTTCTACCATCTGTTATAGGACAGCCCCCCCTTGCTTCTTGCGTGTTATTCTTTTTCTTGAGCTTGAAATGGGCCTAATTATCTTCAATTAATCCCTTGTGACAGCCCAACTATAATCAGTGACCAGGCCATTCCGAATAGAGATGACCACCTGATACCAATGCTTTTTGTACCAATTTTGTGTTCTTTCACCATCGCCTAACTGAGTATTGAGGCTACAATTCTGTTTCTCAACCCAATTTCACTCTTTGGTACGAGTTCAACCAAACCAAATTTCAGACCAAGATGGGTGAGGTGGCACTCATGTTCAGGGATGCCGAATTAAAGTTCTGAGGCTTTGAACATGATCGTGTGATCAAGGAGATGATGTTTGGGCATTCAATTGAAGCAATTCCTTTTCAGTTCATTGGAACCCCATCGGAGCCCGGTGCTGCGGCTGCCTTCCTTTCACTCAACTCTATTTTGATTCGCTTCTTAATATCCCAAAAAAAAACCTGTACCGCTGGATAGAGGGAGAGGAGACGATTTCAGCGGTACCAAGAGCTCAGAAAATGGTGATCGGAGCAGAGAGAACTTCGCCGGGAAAGATCAGCGGAAGCGGCGGCCATGGCGGGGAGAAAACGACGCGCCTCTTTCTTCTTCTTTTTTTTTCTTTAAGTCTGACAGGTGGGGCCGGCACCTATTTTGACTTTGCTGGCCTGTCAGAGTAGGCCGGTGATTAGTGGGGCGATTAAGGGACGATTAGAGTAGTTGTTGGTTCCTGATTGGTTGCATCATTTTAATGATTATGTATTGAGCTCATTTAAACAAATTGTGGTCCCCTTCTCTTTCTGTTGACATTACCCGTGTGCCCTCAGTGTAGCATCCCATTTTAAACATAAACAAGTTGTCAGCGACCCGATAGATGATCTATTTCCCTTTTTCCTCCAAATTTCCCTTTTCTTTCTCTGACTGGTGGCCCCCACACGTCAGTTTGACTCTGCTTTAACCTTGTTGACTGCCACGTGTCTTCGTCTGATGGGTTGCTGAGTGAGTTTGAGTATCTCGAGTTCTGGACCTCAGAATTTTATAAATGATATATCAAAATTCTCAGAATTTGAAAGAGAATCTTAATGTATCATAATAATTGGACCAATTTGAAATTATGAAAGAATCCACTTTTCCTCTCATAATGTCAAGTAGTCGAATTCTCCAGCTGAATTGCACTGTTTCTAGCGGGAGAACTTTTTGGTCGGAATGCACTTTTCCCAACCTTCTATGGTATTGTCTAGCTGAATTGCACTGTTTCCAGCCTTCCAATAGATCATTTGGAAATTACGAGAGGATCCGCTTTTCCTCCCATAATGATGTATATGTGACCAATGGTCAAATTCTTTAGCTGAATTGCACTGTTTCCAGCAAGAGAACCTTACGGTCGGAATGCACTTTTCCCAACCTTCCATAGTATTGTTCAGCTGAATTGCCTTCCGAAAAAAATAAGCCTTTTTAAGGGTCAACACCAGTCTAATTACTTTTCCATTTTTACTCTCATTGTGATAAAAAAAAATGGAGAGTAAAAAAAAAATTTGCTTTCAATTTTCATTTTTGTTCTTGCAATTCAGCATGCTTGCCCGATAGGTTTCAGCCTCGCTCCTTTCTAAGATGGAGAGTCCGTAACGTTTCACTCAATTTTATAATTCTATTTCTACTGCATATTATTAAAAAAAGTCCGAGGGGTGCATGGGGGAGATTGAGGCAACTTGGTCATTCAAAAATTTTAAGGGCAATAATGAATGTTATTAAGTTTGTAGTGAAAATTTTGCAATTTCCAACTTTGAAGTGACAAAGTTACAAATAGAGGGTTTTGGAGTGACAAATATGCAAATTTCTCTTGTAAAATCTATGGGAGGAATATAGTGCGGACAACAGCATGAGGAGCATATAGAAGAACGGCAAAAGCAAAAAATATTTATTGAAACAAATACTTGTCATCAACTACTTGTCATGAAACAATAAAGATTTATTGAAACAAATAAACAAAGTAATTCATAAGAAATATGCAGAGTATTATGAATATAATGAAACACTAAGATTTTGGTGAAAAGGCTCAACAAAGTAATAAGAAAGATTTATGCAGATTGTGAACTCAACTGAACGTAACAAACTAAAACATAAACAAAAATTTGGAGATTATGGATTCTCCTGAAATCCAAGTCGTCGAAGGTCCACGATGAACTTCAACGGCGGATCTCCGCTTCCTCTTCAGGAGTGAAGTCCCATTTTATATTAAAAATCTTGCAAATCGCCGCTGGAGACTTTCCCGTTATCAACTCAGTGATCTTTCGGCATACCAGATCAAGTAGATCCCGTATATCGAGATCATTGGCAGCAAAGCAAAGATGGCACAGGGTGTCCATATCAACGTTAACAAACTCGGCATCCCACTGCTTCAAATGATCGAGATCAGTGGAAGGCCCCTCCTCTGTTTTCAGACGCTTGGATGTATGATCATGTGCTTCCTTTTCTGACTTGGAGCTGGAATATGCATCGTGCAATACTCGATGACCTTCGAGAGGGTCTTCGAATCGACATTGCAAATTGGGATGACGTCTTGAGCGGAGTCATCTTCGATCATATGGCAGACGACTGGAGACTTGGACGCCACAGCCTCCGACACCTCGAATTCTACTCTGTCTGAGCTCCTGAGAGTCACCATCTTCATGTTATTGTTGGCCATTGTACTAACCTCTTACTGTTAGAGCAATGTTTAGACTCTAAAAGGACATGGCATTATATTATATAGGGCATAAACTATGAAGATAACTACTAATTTTATCAGCTCTTTTTTCGGATTTTGTATCAGAGATAATCAAGGAAGTTATTTTAATCTTCCTAATTAAATTTGTACATGACAAATTTAGAGAAGTTGGTAAGATTAAATTATAAATAGATGGTAAATGTGGAATTTGTTATAAAATTGAGATAATATGAGAGGGAAAAATATTGCTTTCTCTTATTGCTTATCAGTATCACCTTACAAGCTTACAATGCCTTTATATATAGGCTCCTCCTTACACATAAATTGAAAACTTGGGTTACAAGTTTGGATCGAAAAGGTAATTAAGAAAACTTGAATTGCAAGTTTGGACATCCAATTAATGCATTAATTTACAACACTCCCCCTTTGAATGTCCATAAGAAAAATGCCTAATTAAAGTCTTGTATTATACACTATTAATATTTGTACTGCAGGACAAATATTATTTAGGTACTTCAGGACCAAATTGAATTAACTGATACTTCTGGATCAGTTATGCTGTATCATTAAAACCTTTACTAAGAAAACCCAGTGGGAAAAACTTAATAGAAGGAAAAAGAGTACAGCGTGTATAATACTCCCCCTCATTTTAATGTACATCTTTTAAGCGACAAACACCAATCTTATATGTAAGTTGTTCAAAAACACTTCTCGGCAATGATTTCGTGAATAGGTCTGCCAAATTTTCACATGATTTAATTTGACAAACGTCTATCAAACCATCCTTCTGAAGATCATGTGTTGAGAAGAATTTTGGTGAAATGTGCTTGGTCCTGTCACCTTTGATATATCCTCCTTTGATTTGAGCAATACATGCGGCATTATCTTCATACATCATTGTTGGGCTTCCTTTGATTGACTCGAGCCCACATCCCTCTTGGATGTTTTGGATCATTGATCTTAACCAGACACATTCTCGACTAGCGTCATATAGAGCAATTAATTCGGCATGATTTGATGATGTTGCTGTCAGTGTTTGCTTCGTTGATCGCCATGAAATCGCGGTACCTCCATATGTGAATACATATCCAGATTGCGACCGAGCTTTATGCGGATCTGATAAGTATCCTGCATCTGCATACCCAACTAATTTGGACTTTGTATCCTTCTGATAAAATAGTCCCATATCACATGTTCCACAAAGGTAACGAAAAACATGCTTAATTCCGTTCCAATGTCAACGAGTTGGATCAGAACTATATCTTGCTAATACATTTACGGAAAATGCAAGATACATTAAAGCCCCAATAGCACTCAAGTATGGTACTTCTGAACTAAGGACTTTTTCATTCTTTTCTCGGGGACAGTATGGATCCTTTTTAATATCAAGTGATCGGACAACCATTGGTGTACTTAGAGGATAAGCTTTGTCCATATTAAAACGTTTCAACATCTTCTGGATGTAATTTGATTGATGGACAAAAATACCATTATGCAAATGCTCGATCTGCAGGCCGAGACATAACTTTGTTACACCAAGGTCTTTCATTTCAAATTCTTTCTTTAATAATGTCGCAGCCTTTTTGATCTCTTCAGAAGACCCAATGATATTCAAATCATCAACATACACTGCAATAATTGCAAAGCCAGATTTTGATCTCTTAATGAAAACACATGGACTAACTATATCAGATTTATATCCTTCTTTTATAAGATGTTCACTAAGTCGATTGTACCGTATTTGACCCGATTGTTTTAGTCCATATAAAGATCTTTTCAACTTTATAGAATACATGTGTCGAGGTTTTGATTTAAATGCTTCAGGCATTTTTAATCCTTCAGGGACTTTCATATAGATATCATTATCAAGTGGTCCATACAAATAAGCTGTTACTACGTCCATGAGACGCATTTGCAGTTTTTCATTGATTGTGAGACTGATTAAAAATCTGAGAGTTATTACATCCACAACAGGTGAATACGTTTCTTCATAATCAACTCCCGGTATTTGCGTAAAACCTTGTGCCACAAGCCTTGCTTTATATCTCACAATCTCATTTTTCTCATTTCTTTTTATTGCAAATACCCATTTGTAACCTACAGGGTTAACATCTTTGGGAGTTAGGACTATAGGTCCAAAAACATTGCGCTTGTCAAGTGATTCTAATTCAGCCTTCAAAGCATCTTTCCATTTTGGCCAATCATTTCTGTTCATACACTCTTTAGGAGTTTTAGGCACATAATCATCCTCATTAATAACATCAATTGCTATAGCATATGCAAAAGTTTCATCAACACGTGTTTCATTTCGGTTCCATGTTGTACCATTCTGTACATAGTTTATTGAGATCTCCAAATCATTAGGTACCTGAGTTTCTTCTGGAACTTCATTAGCCTCTTCTGGGGTCTCATTAACCTCTTCTGGGGGTTTATCAGTAACCACTTCTGGGGTTACACCAACTGCTTTATTCTGCTCATTCCGTTTTCGTGGATATTTATTCTTGGAACCGATTGGCCATCCACGTTTTCTTTGTATAGTAACCTCTGCCGGGATTACATCAATTTGAGCAAGTGCATTTAAAGCTGGCACATGTGATTTAGTCACTCTTTTTGTATCTGTAAATGCATCTGGTAACTCATTTGCTATTATTTGCAAATGTATAATCTTTCGAACTTCTAGTTCACATTGACCACTTCTGGGATCAAGATAAGATATTGATGATGCATTCCAAGTTACTTCTTGTTTTTTCAGCATTTTCTTTTCTCCCCCTAAAATTGGGAATATTGTTTCATCAAATTGACAATTAGCAAAATGTGCTGTAAAAACATCTCCAGTTGATGGTTCTAAATATTTAATAATTGATGGAGAGTTGAAACCAATATAAATTCTCAATCTTCTTTGTGGTCCCATTTTTGTGCGTTGTGGCGGAGAAATTGGAACATACACAACACAACCAAATATTTTAAGATGGGACAAGTTTGATTCTCTTTCGGAGACCAATTGTAATGGGGAAAATTTATGATATGCAGTTGATCTTAATCTAATAAGTGCGGCAGCATGTAAAATGGCATGTTCCCATACGGAAGATGGTAGATTACATTTCATGAGTAATGGCCTCGCAATCAATTGCAAGCGTTTAATTAATAATTCAGCTAAACCATTTTGTGTATGTACATGAGCCATTCTACCTCAATCCCAATTGACATGCAATAATCATTAAATGATTGGGAAGTGAATTCTCCTGCATTATCAAGTCTAATTTTCTTGATCTGATAATCTGGAAAATTTGCTCTCAATTGGATTATTTGTGCTAATAACCTAGCAAATGCAACATTTCTTGTTGATAATAGACAGACATGTGACCATCGAGTTGATGCATCAATTAAAATCATAAAATATCTGAATGGTCCACATGGAGGAGAAATAGGCCCACAAATGTCTCCTTGAATTCTTTCTAAAAATGATGGAGACTCATTTTCAATTTTATTTTGGGATGGCATAATTATCAATTTTCCAAGAGAGGATGCTGCACATGATAAATCTTTTGATAATAAGATCTTCAGGTCCTTTAGGTGATGCCCATTTGCACTTTCAATTATTCTCCTCATCATAGTACTACCTGGATGACCTAATCTGTCATGCCACAGAGTAAACATCTTTGCGTCAGGTAACTTCTGGTTACTGACCATATTTGATTCAATTGGATTTATATGAGTACAATATAATCCGGACGATAAAGCTTCTAGCTTTTCCAATATGATCTTCTGGCCATATTCAACAGATGTAATTTGAAGATATTCAATATTATTTTCAGTCATAGTTTCAAGATGATAACCATTGAGTCGAATATCTTTAAAGCTTAGTAAATTTCTTCTGGATTTACTAGAATACAATGCATCATTTATAATTAATTTTGTTCCTTCAGGTAACAAAATACAAGCTCGTCCGGAGCCCTCAATTTAAGTTACTAATGCCAGAAATTGTAATAACACATGTCTCTGCAGGAGACAAGCGAGAAAAATATTTCTTGCTTTTGAGTGTTGTATTTGTTGTTCCACTGTCTACCAGACATTCATCTCCAATATTTAGAATAGCTCTTCTTGAGCCTCCAATCATATTGTTTTTCCTTTGAACACAAAAATAAATGTATAAGACAATCTGAAGGAAAATACTTTTATTTTATGATAAACATCAACTTACATCATAAGAAAAACTAAAATTATTATGAAATGAAAAAACAAACTACTCCTTAATTTTATCAAAACTAAATTTATTATGAAAAGTAAAAGCAAACTACTCCTTAATTTTATTTATTTCATCATCAACATTTTCAAAGAAATCAAAAACATCAAGGTGTGTATCAATGATGAAATTATCTGTATTCTTTTTAACAACATTTGTTTCAACTTCTTTTCCCTTTTTCTTGATTGATGCTTGACAGAGATTAACGAAATGCTTAGGAGTACGACATGCGCGTGACCAATGGTTTGCCATACCACATCTATAACAACTACTTTCAAATTTCTTAGAAGATGGTGGGTTCGTTTTCTTTCCATGGCTCTCAGCATTTTTCTCATTTGATTTTGAATTATGACCATCACGTCGCCAAACATTACTGCGACCATGTCCACGGTCTCTTCTGGGACCGCGACCACGTCCTCGTCCACGACCTCCTTTAAATGATGTCGCATTCGCTTCAGGGAATGGACTAGAACCTGTATGTCGTGCTTGATGATTTTTCATAAGAAGCTCATTATTTTGTTCCGCAACAAGAAGACATGATATTAATTCTGAATATTTTTTGAAACCAAGTTCTCGATATTGCTGCTGCAGGAGCAAATTCATGGCATGAAATGTTGAGAATGTTTTCTCTAACATGTCCTCATCAGTAATCTTTTCTCCACATAACTTTAATTCAGAAGTTATGCGAAACATTGCAGAATTATACTCACTAACAAATTTAAAATCTTGTAACCTTAAATGAATCCATTCATAACGAGCTTTTGGGAGGAGTACTTGTTTTTGATGGTCAAATCTTTCTTTTAAATTTCTCCACAATTCTAACGGATCTTTAAACACCGTTAAATATTCAGTTTTTAAATCCTCATGGAGATGATGACGGAGAAAAATCATTGCTTTGGCTTTATCCTGCGGGGATGCCTTGTTTTCAGCTTTTATTGTATCTCCAAGATTATTTGCTGTTAGGTGGATTTCAACATCGAGAGTCCATGGGAGATAATTCTTACCCGATATATCAAGGGCATTGAACTCAGTAACAAGTTTAGTAAGGTTTGCCATAAAAAACTACAAAACAAAAATTGCTACTAATTCAATTAAATGTGCAAATGTGTTCAGTAATAAATAAATAAATTGCCGAACAAGAAAAATCTTAATAACTTCAGGTTATTAAGAGAACTAAGTATTGGAGATATTATATTTATTAAGTTGATAACTTCTGGTTATCAAAAACATCCAGTAGCATACAATAACTTCTGGTTATCATATTTTTATATGAAAACTTCTGGTTCATACAAGAACTTCTGGTTCTTTTTATATAAAGACAATTTGGCTAAGAATTCCATGTTCTAAAATATTATGATCAAGAACTTCATGTTCTATTAGTTATATGTACAAAAGCTTCTGGCTATTTTCATGTACTTGCATTATCATTCTTCAGGAATGAAAATATTATTCTCATGCAATACGAAGAAAAAATTTCATCCAAGAAATAAAATCATTACTAAAAGTAAGATAATGAAATATAATTTAGGATATACCTTCTACACAAAATCGTATTGCAGTCTTACAACAACGATACCTTCCTATCAGTAAAGAATGCAGTCCGATAGCAACTTCACTAGAGCAAACTCGTGCTGATAACGTGTTATAAAATTGAGATAATATGAGAGGGGAAAATATTGCTTTCTCTTATTGCTTATCAGTATCACCTTACAAGCTTACAATGCCTTTATATATAGACTCCTCCTTACACACAAATTTGAAAACTTGGGTTACAAGTTTGGACCGAAAAGGTAATTAAGAAAACTTGAATTGCAAGTTTGGACATCCAATTAAAGCATTAATTTACAACATAATTAATCAAGTTGGAGGATTTGTTTTTAGTTATGTTTATTTGGATTTTGGTAATATATTGATCTTCTTTGTTTCAGGTAGGATGTATAAATAAGAAAGTTATTTTAGTTCTTCTTGACATAAATAAATTTATATGTATATAACTATAACCGTTCAAAACCCAAATAAACTTTAGCCTTCATAAATCATCCGAGTAGATGACATTCAGCTCATCTAAATCAGCAGCTGCCTATCTTTTTTTGAGGGGGAAAAAAAAGCTTATCTTATAATAAATTATAAATAGATGGTAAATATGGAATCAGGTTTTGTTGTTGCTATTTCTGCTGGAAATGTTACGAAGATATAAAAATTAATACCAAATTATTGAGTTAGATTAAAATGAAAACATTTGCATTTCGAAATAGTAAAGGTCCAAATTATTTTTTTCACTTCCGAAATTTTGATTTATGATTCCCATTAAATTTATAATATAAAAATACATGGAGATATAAAATTTTCTATTTTTGGAGCTTTTTAAGTATTTATTTTGGATTTTTCAAAATAACTCGAAAATATTAATAAAATAGTACTTGTTTGTAAATGGATTTTATATAAAAAAAATCCGAAATAAATACTTAAAAACTCCAAAATGGAAATTTTTTGTATCCCCAGTATTTTCATATGATGGATTTAATGGAAACCATAAATCAAAATTTCGGTTGTGAAAAAATATAATTTGGACTGTTAGCATTTCAGCGCGAAATATAAATGTTTTCACAATAGTTGTGCTCCAAACTGTATATTATTATGAGGAGGGATCCAATAACCATGGGTATTGGTGCCTATGGTGACCATTTTTTTATTTATGCATAAATTGAAAAATCTAAACCATTAGATGTATTTTATATTATCTCAATAACATATACCTAAAAAATGATAAAATTTGAACATTATTTCGATAGTCACCGAGAGAGGAGAAAAAAATCATAAAACTTGAATCGTTAATTTTTGTTAACACTTGATACACATGTAAATAAAATCAAAATGATATAATTTTTTGTATACACATAAAATATGATATATTTAACATATTCTATCAATTAGTTTTGTTAATAAAAAATTTAAAATGTAGTTATTTAAAATTTAATTTCATGGTCACCGATCGGTCACCAAAAACATGGTTATTTGATCCCTCCTCTATTATTATATATTCTAAATGAGTTAATATTTATGTGGGCTTATAATTAGTACAATTAGTACAATTTGATCGTAGTTTATTTGAGCGTGTCTAAATGAAGTAATTTTTTGATAAAATATCAAAATGAGACTTAAATTGAATTAAAATTTGAAACTCAATTAATTTATAAACAGAAAAACATATTTAGAATTTTTTTTTAAATTTTTTGAGATTTGTTACAAGAGTAACTGTTAAAATAAATAGTTATCAAAGATCCTTCCCACGGAGGCTAGTTCTAAGTGGGGCCGTTCGGCAACCCCTCCTTAGACTTCCTTTAGCTTCCTTAGTCTCTTAATCCTTCCGAACGCAAGTTCCTTAGCACGGATTAAAAGTTTCTCCTTAAACCTCCTTTTGACCGGGGCTTAAGCCTTGCCCGGATTCCTAAGGAAGCAATACCCATGGCTTAAGGCTTAAGCTTTCTTATGCCCTTTTTCTTTTTCCGAACGAGTGTAGCTTAGTGAGGCTTAAATATTTAAGCCAACCACCAGCAAAACCCCAGCGAGTTTAGAAGGAATATATACAAATTATTTATGTACATAATACTGTAATTTGTATGAAGAAATTGCAACGGTGATGGGAAAAAAAAAGATTAAAATAAGGTGAACAAGAATTTCATACAGAGGTTCAAATCTGACGTTTGTTGCTTTTGTTGGGCTTGGGCCGCATCAGTTCTGGCCCAGAAATAGAATACTCCAATTGAAATGTTTCTTCTTCGTCCCATCCAACTCCAATCTCAATCAATCCGACGACTAGGACTTTTAGCGAAATTTTCAAAACAGCGTTAACCGTCAGATGCAGATCAAATAATCCCCCGATCCAAATCGAACCGTAACTGATTTGAACGCATGCGGAAACAATAATAATAAAGAAAGGGGGAAAAGCAAACGGGGAGGGAGGAGGCGCGCGCGCAATTCATATCCTCTAGTGCGCAGCGTTTCAACTGTTAGATCTACTTTGAGATTCGTGCCACTCAATCTCAAAAGGCTCCGCTATAATCCTCATCGTTGATTCGAAGTGACGGAGGAGAAGATTGTCATTTTTAGCAAAATCTTCAAAATAATATTAACCGTCAGATGCAGATCAAATATCCCCCGATCCAAATCGAACCGTAGCTGATTTTAACGCATGCGGAAACAACAATAATAAAGGAAAGGGGGGGAAAGCAAACGGGGAGGGAGGCGCGCAATTCATATCCTCTACTGCGCGGCGTTTCAACTGTCAGATCTGCTTTGAGATTCGTGCCACTCAATCTCAAAAAGGCCCCGCTGTAATCCTCATCGTTGATTCGAAGTGACGGAGGAGAAGACTGGAGATCGGCAGCAGCTGCGGCGGCGGCGGCGGCGATCGGAAGAACGAGGTGAGTAAACCCTACCTAGTACCTAGTTTACCTGCGCTCTCTTGCGGATCGCGGGGAGTGGGATCGATCGATCTCATCAGTTCCTTAATTCTCTCTTCTTAGGTAGGGAGGAGCTAGCATGGCGGAAGAAGAAGAAGACAGCAAAGGGCGCAGGTGGAGAGTGACTTACACTAAGCATCTGAAGCAGAAGCGGAAGGTTTATCACGACGGATTCCTCGTGCTTACGGCATCTGGCGACAAGGTGAGGTCCTGCCTGGTGTTGTAACCATTGTACCTTAATTTGAGTGATGTGTGAGGAAGGATGGTTGATTGAGTGCTTGAATTGTAGGTACGGTTGTATGATGAGAGTGAGAACCTGATAGAGAGTAAGTTTCTGAAGAAGACCGATTCGATTGAGTGCGGGAAGTCTCTTACCATGGATTGTCATCTCGTTGACATTGCTGATCCTGTGCATCTGATCTTGGCCAATCCTTCCGTCACTCCTGTTGTACAACACAATGGTAATCGCTGTTTGATTCTTGTGCTCTATTGGCATTATTGAAATCCCTTATTGAAATATGATATCATGTGACAATATGTACAGGTAGTAAGAGAAACTCGTTCAGCAGGAAGCCGCTGCACAGGGTCTCCGACGTGATGCCAACCAATGCCAAAGGTCGGTAAATGCCGTCATTAGTAAATGTTCTTGTTTCAATTTTGCCTTTTTGTTTTACAATGTCAAAAGGTTGTCTTATGTAATCTACTGAAACTTTTGGTTAGTGGAAGCGAAGAAGGCTGAGCCTTGCACCACTGGTGGGACATCAACAAACGTAACTTCGCCGCAGACGAATCTTGAAGGTTTTCAACTTTCCTCTTAGACTTTTAGCTCTCTTCCTTAATTTTTGGTTCAATTATGAAATGATGGAAGTCGTGTTACTGTTACATGTGTTATTTATGTTTCATGCTTTGAACTTGATGTAGAGTGGAATGTGCTGTATACAACCCAACTAATGCAGAAGGCTAAGAAATACCATGATGGTAAATTGCGACTTTCTCAACTCGGTTCGCATGCAAAACAGGTTAGAAACTGAGCTGGGCATTCCTGATTTCAAAGTAAGTACGGTGGACTGTATAGCTGTTCATTTAATGGAGCAGGTGCGGCTATATGATGAACATGAGAGGCTTCTAGAAAGCAAGGTCTTAGGAAAGGAGGACATGCTCGAGTCTGGCCGAACTCTTATCATGCAAGCTCATCTTGTCGACATTTGTGCCACGAAAATTCAACCTACAAAAGAGATCAGCTTAGTCTCGTCCCTCAGAAAGCCATTTCAGAAGCCTGCTTCTACCATTCACAGTTTTAGTGATAATACCGGTATATTATTTCTTATTTTTCTTGCTTTAGTTACGAGCTTCCATTTGATATACTGCTTTTAAATTTGAAATGTTAATAATAGACTACTTATATACTGACATAATTTTGCGGTGTAGCCAGGATAGAGGCAGCTTCCGTTGAGCCCAGTATACCAGAAACCAGTTCCATTTTGAAAGGTTCATATATAAATTGTAATTTCTTGTCTTTCACTGCATGGGCCAGATTTTCTCTTGAGAAAATAATGAATATCACCCAACAATTCTTTGCAGTCCTGGATAATCTGTTAAGTAAAATGCTTTATGCATACAGAAGCATAGCCATGTGTTCTACTTCTGATCTCCATCTTTCATGAACCACCTACTTGTATAATAACATTGAAAAACATGTACTAGGACTTAACTGAATTATCTTCGAAATTGCAGAGTGGAATGTTTTGTACACAAACCAATTGAATAAGAAGGCTAAGACATACCATGATGGTAGCTTGAGACTTGTCCAAGCTAAAGGTTCATTCATAAAGCAGGTTGTTGCTTTGAATTTTGCTATAAATTATTCTCTTTTGTTGGTAAAGGAAGGCCACTTTTGCCTCTAAAACATTTTTCTGTGTGTAATTTTACTTTCCAGATTACCTTAGCAAGTGAAGATGGTCAATTATTAGGCAGTCGTCATCTGAAGTCATTTGAATGTATAGGAAGTGGGTCCGAGTGTGAGCTAAGTGGTTATCTAATTCAAGTTGATGACCTACGGGTCTGTCAAGAAGGTCATTTTCGTCCTACTTTGTTTTAAATACGTAATGGTCTTGAATCTTAGTGGAATACAGTTTATGTTAAAGTACACAGTTAAAGAGATCATTTGTGAAATGTTAATATGTCCTCATAAATTGGCAGAACTTTCCATGTGTTCAATAGGACCTATAAAGTGTTTCCAGCTGACACTGATTTCTTTGGAAATATGATGTATATCAAGTTTCACAACAATCATAATGTTTTCTACTTCTGTTATGCCATGGAAAAGATATAAATAGGTGTTTATTTGGATGGAGTAGGATATGCAGGTTCTATTCAAAAGAGCCCCTTGAAGCAATTTGTGAAGTCAAAGACATTGATGGAAAACGTCTCTACAGGTAAGGAGCAATTATTTTTATTTCCTGCTTGATAGGTCAGATTTACGAAAGGATATGTAAGAACCTGTGTTTGTATGTTCATTTTTTAAAAGTGGTGGTTGATGGAGCTGAGGAACAAGCGAAGAGTATGAAACCTCAGACCGGTAACAGAATGGAGATTGACAATATAACACACAGTAAGAACTTCATTTTTGTATAGAAATAATAATTTTTATAGAAAAATGTTGTATGAAATCTAACAAAGATCATAATATATTTCAACTTCTGCTATGTCATTTGGAAAACATGGTTAATCTGTCTTTGGATGGGACATGATACACAGGTTATAATAAAAAAAGCCCATTGAAGCAATCTATGAAGTCAAATACATTGGTGCACAGTATCCCTACAAGTGAGGAGCAAAACATATATTTTTTCCTTTTCTGCTTGATCAGTCAGACTAATTATGAATTGATACTAAAGAAACTTTGATTGTATGTTTATTATTAGGAGTGGTTGATGGAACAAAGGAGGAACAAGTGACAAGTATGAAACCACAGATTGGTAACAAAATGGAGATGGAAAATACATCAAAGAATAAGACGTCCATCAGTGCTACTCGACGAGATGGTATGGTCCTGTAATTATTCTACAACACCAAGGATAGGCTAAGTATTGTTATAAATTCTTTCTTTCGCAGCACTGAATCACTTGACATGTAGATGGTCACAGCTTCCTTGGTCAATGCCTGTAATGTTGCTAAGAGAACCTCTCACATACATTTGCAGCTTGCCAGATAATGTCAGTACTAAGGAAACCGACAATAGTACAAGAGAGTGAAGAAACACAAGTAGCAAAAGAGTCTCATCCCTCTTTGCACCATACACATATTGATAACAGTACAAGAGACGACAAGCTTCCTGCAGCACAAGGGATCCATGAAAATTATAGAAATGCTTATCACTGCTCTTCAATTTCGTCAATTCCCATGTAAATAAGCTTTTTGATTGCTTGTATTTCCTCATGTGCGAACTTGGTAGTTCTTTGGTCGTTAACACCTCAATTAGCCTCTCTGCCAGTCTGCCAACATTCCAAAAATAAAAAAATATAAAAAAATAATTTAAAATTAAAATTAAAATTAAAACAATAAAATTTCAACCTCAATTGTAGTATACTTATGAATGCAATATGTGTTTTTGGCAATTAATATGATAAGTCGCCATGGGATTGTGAGCTCCACAAAATGAACATAATTTCACATAACATGCTGTTCTGTTTTTCTTTTTGTTAATAGGGAGTCAGGAAGCAAAGCTTCAGAAGCACAAATCGTGGTCAAAGAGAATTGCATCACTTCGAGCATGCAAAACAGTTCATCAGGTTAGCATGTCAACACGAGATTATTAATTAGCATTGTGACTTCAACATGCACTTTCTTCCAGAACCTTACTAATACTTTGTGTTTCATGAAATATCAAACAACTGCAGAGTTAAATGGAGCTACTGTCTCATCAGGTTCTCATGATGACAGATGTGAAACCGTAATCTCGGTACGAGCAATAATATCCTAATATAATAAGTGCTTCAGATATCTAGGGCTCTCAGCTTTTGGATGATTTATTACTTTGATTTTTGTTATTATAGCAGGAACCAGAGAAGGGGGACAAACGAACAGGCTCTGTTGAAGCACCGTTTGCTGAGTTTGACAACTTTGATTTCCCCACATTTGATCTTGGATTCTAGTTGATACCAGTGTAGGATTCTACTTGAATTTTGCAACTCTTCAAGTCTGTCAAGACAGATGACCACAATTCTGGTAAAAGCGATTAGATAGATTAGATTAGGTTCATTGAGATGAGCACATTAAGCCGCAAGCATGTCCGGCACTGAGACGTGCAATTAGTTGTGGTGCAGGTAGTTATGTTCCTTTCTGATCCAAGTAGATAAAAAGTTGTCTGACTGGAACATTTTGGCGTAGTTATCTGAATAGTCTTCACATTTGTGAATTGCTAATAATAAAGAAAGCCATTACATTTTTAATTTTTTTCAATTATAGCAATTTCCACTCTTATATTAAGCAGTCATTTTGTTGTTGTCCTTTAACCTGCGAAGTTCTCTTTGATTCTAAAAGCTTATTCTGCTTAACCTAACACTTTCTTCTGTTTTGGTACCAAGCTCGGAACGTTAAACATAATTGGTAATAGTAAGAAATAAGTTCTCAGGATAACAACACCATCGAAAACTTCAAACTAGATTTTATGCGGCAGATTTAAATTAGTGCACTGATGTGTTCTTTTCTTTGTTTGTGTCTTACTTAGGCTCTTTATTAAAGACTTTTGAGTGCAGTGTAAGGAAAGAGTACACCTGTGGTTTCCAAATATATCAGCACAGTTTCCAAGTGCATGAAGAACTGAAATTTATCTGACATATAGTCCGTTTCTAGTTTACCAAAGAGACACATTCAATACATCTACCTAAATGATTTTCAATACTAAACTAATTTAATCACAAAACATCATCAAAGCCAACACAAGAAAACGTGCACAAGTGGCTCCCATATTCTGATATGACATCCACAAGGCCTCCATTGCCGCCAATAGCTACCACCTGAAACAAATACATGGTTTTCAATGCCTCATGACCAAAATAATGATGTTTGAAAGTTCTGAAAATAATATGTGCGAGTACCCCAGATGGATGAAGGGAGACTGAAAATGGGGAACTAGGGGCACATTTCACTTGAGAAATAAGCGACCCATTTATAGAATAGCGTGAGAGCACAGGCTCTCCCCCAACTGCCAGGATCTGAAACCATTATCATCCGTGTCAAATATTGAGTATCGAAGACTTAATAAATTCTATAAAACAAATGGAAGAATTTCGGTGAAAGAGGGAAGATAAAGAAATATACTTGGTTGTTATCAAACACAACATCCTGGATTGGAGAAGAGCGTTCAATGTTGAAGATGCATTCATTTGATACAAGGCTCCATACGGACAACCCTCCAAAAGAACCACAACCCTGAAAAGGAGATTATATAACATACACACATATGTAATTGATCTGCAGAACTTCATAAAACAACATAACAGTTTGCCTAGATATTATTAAAGTCATTAAACCAGTGATTATAGGCAAGAGAGGATGCATACATTAATAAGTACTATTGTATGCACTTCAGTGAAACCACTAGGCAAAAGAGATATATAGAGACAAAGAATAGATCATATGTACCAGCCAACTTTCACTTGGATCGACCGCAACAGAACTAATCCATGTATTTTGCAAAGACTTGGATTTCTTGGTAGGACGTATGACATTGGAACACTCTCCACTTCTACAATCTGTAGAGCACACAAATTATAAGTGATGAACTATAGGACAATCCTGGAGATAGAAAAAAAGAATAAAGCATTACCTGTTCAATTTCGTTTATTGGAAACTATATAGTAAATCGTATCAAGTATAATAATGAACTAACCCCATATTCTGGCAGTTCCATCCTCTGAACTTGTCACTATCTGAAACAACAACAGATGATGCCTAACAAGGTTAAGGGACAACCAAATTGAGTGGTACTGAAGAATGTTTACTTGGAAAAAAAAAGAAATAGAGTAGAATGAACAATATCCTGCTTCGGTACAAAAATAAAAATATTAGGAGAAGAACCCAACCTGATTGCTCATCTTACAGACTGTAACACTGTGCAAATAATCTTGATGCCCCCGATATACCATTTTACATTTACCAGTAGTCTGCATCATATAGTATTGAAGTCAGGAAATACAAATGCAGCCTATTTGCATTAATCACTCGATACAGTCTGACACAATTAACTAGGCACTTGTACATTTAAATTTACATGATACTGGTTTCGTTGTCAGAATATCAACAACAGCAAAGCCTTTAGTCCCATACAAGTTCGGATACACAGATACAATCATCACAACTACTATACATATCATGTGAAGAGGAGGGTTACATACCACATCCCAGGCATATGCACATCCATCCCCCGCAGCTGAAAATATACACCCTTCCTATCCAATAAAACAGCCTCATCACATTTGTAACATAATTGAGCAGGTTAGATTGAAATGTCTTAACAGATTAAGAAATAAAAGATGGATTCACATACCTGTTGGTGCACGGCAATAGCATTGGTTTCGGGTATTGGAGATCGAGCACCCCATGAATCCCTATACATAAATTATTTGCATGGTAAAAGTACCAAGTCAAAGCAATTTTATAAGTGACCAGAAAGAAGAAAAGAAAACCAGAAGGGCACTGACGGACAAAAACAAAGACATACTTACTCCTGTTGCAGGTTCACAATGTCCAAAATGGGATTGATCTGGTCACCTGAACATTTCACAAGGGCATCAAGAATAAGTATCACAATTCCTAGCAGTTGGATTATACGAAATAACGGCAGCAAAATAATTACCCGGCTTGGAATTGAGCATGTTTGTCCACTTCCAGGCTCTAATATGACCGTCATCCCCGCCACTGCAGAACCAAAAAGAAGAATACGAACACAGCAAACATTACAGTTAGCACAGTGCATTACAGCATACAGGAGAGGAAAAATTTCATAGATGCCCAAACTATTGATCTTATCTCTACCACTGCCTAAACAGTCAAGTTATTTTCACCAATGCCCAAACTTAAGGGTGTGAATCCGACTTACGCCCTCTAACCTCTTCCTGTTATGCTTAAACAGCCAAGTTACACGGGCAATGGATAGAAGGCATAACAACCAAGTTACACAGGCAATGGATAGAGGTGTGCAAGTTAATATGAGTCTGAAGGGAGCACAGGTACAACTTGCGCCATTTGATTTAGGCATCTGTGAAATTAATTTAACTGCTTGTTGTACTTGCGCCCTTTGATTTGGGCATATGTGAAATCAATTGAACTGCTTGGGCAGCGGTGCAGTCAACGGTGCAGTCAAGATATAAGATATAAAGTTTAGGCATCCATGATATGTTTCCTACAGGAGATAAGGAGATGCTGGCATTCATTCAGTGGACGGTGTATATGAGACCTGAATAGCAAGGCATCATAATCATCTCCGAAGAACTGGAGGTCATAAACAGGACCTCGGTGTCCTCGAACGACGCAGAGCGGATGATCCTCACCCTTGATCGAGTACGCCGCGACGGAGCCGTCGCTGGAGGCGGCGACGACGGTGTCGGGGAGGGAGGGCTCTTCTTCCTGCTCCAGGAGGTCGTGGTCGGGGTTGAGGTTGAGGTTGAAGCTCGGCCGATTGGATACGGAGGGAGCGAAGACCGCCCTGAAGATTGTGCGGTGGGAGAGCCGCCTCTCGGCCAGCAGCCTCCGCCTGTAGGCCGCCTCGTCCCACGCCCTCGCATCATCGCCCTTTGCTTCCTCCGCCTTTTTCTTCGCCATTGATGTTTGGTGTTTGCGCCTTCCTTCACTCTCTGTGACTGAGAGTGTTGGTTTGTTAGTTTGAAGCTCAGTGGTGAGATATGGCCCATGGCCCGTGGCCCATGGGTCTACTGGGTTTGGGCCTTTGGGAGTCTACAACATTCTTAACCTTTTAAGTAGTTTGGGCCTTTGCTTTGCAGTTTGCTCAATGAGAAACATCTTGCGTCCATTGAAAAACCGTCCATACATACATCTATAGATATGTATGAAATGTAACAAATACATCCCGAAATGTAATATATGGACGCTATGAACAATTTTTTCTATGGACGCTAGGTATTACTCTATATATTACTAGTATAGTGTACACGCGTTGCAGCGGGATTGACTATATCATATGATTTATTTATAAATCCAAAAACAATACTATATTACATAACGTAAATAATTTATGTATAAATAATTAATTGTGTTATTTTTTTTCTTTTTCTGTTTTTATATTATGATTGAATTGTCATAAAATATTAGATTGAAAATGACATGCATATATATATATTAAAGATGTGACTCGGGTTGCGTGCGCGTTATTAAGAATTGAGACCATAAAAAACGTGTGCATTAATGAGCATTTCATGTCCATCTATTGGGCCAAGTTGGGCTATGAAGATTGAAACAACAGAAATTTTTCATCAACAGTTAAGACTACATAAAACTAATTGATCCAACGGTTCATATTAGTTGCGGACAAATACTCTCTTTGAATTTTTTTTTTTTTTTGAACAAAGCCCGTAGGCCTCTCTTTGAATCTCACATCAACTCCTCCTTTTATAAAGAGTAAGAATAAGGATGTCTATAGCCAAGTCAATAGCATAATAGAACAGGAGCTCCAAATGAAAATAGTTAATTCTATTGTTTTAGTACATTTTCTACGCCATGATTCTTCAATCTTCAACCATTATTTCAATAATATTTGGTCGACTTCCCAAAGTAATTTGAAAAATACATGTCCACATTTTGTTACGATTAACTATCCAAAATTACTGAAGTCAGATTAGTGCTGCACATAGCTAGCTACAATGAGTATATATAGACCTATGTGACACACCATGATCAACAAACACAACATACACAAATTTCGTACCAAATAAGTTCCAAATATACAAATGGAGCTATCAAGATTCATATACCAAAGCATATCATTCGTTTCTTCCTATATATGCTACAAGGTGTGCAGCTGAACTAGAAATCTCCGACCACATCAAAGCATACAGATCTCCCATGCCGTTGCACGAACTCGCTCGTTCCATTTTCGTCCCGCCAGAGAAAGAACTGATGCTCGATCAGCTTATGCAACTTCTTGTTCACCAAGGAGTCTATGCGAAATCTGAAGGCGGTTACATGCTCACACCAGTCTCTGAGCTAGCTTATGCTGACAGAAGGCGCCAACATGGGTACCATTGTGCGCTTATTTACGGAAGCACTCGCGAAAGAACGTTCCTTCATGAGCAAATGGTTCAAGGATACTGGTACTGGAAATGTGTTTCAGATGGTGCATGACGGGAAGCAGGCCGGAGATTGGTATGCTACTAAATAACATAAATACATAATTGATCAGATAGACTGATTTTTAGCTAACATAGGTTGAAAGTTAAGATTAAAAAGTAAAAACTAAATATATATATTTAACACTTAAACAGTAGAACAGGAAAGTAACTGCTCACTGTTATTGTTTAGTTAACACTTATATTGAGAGTTATCTGAATCAATATTTTAATTTATCTAAATTTACTACACTTACCTGACATATAAGTGATGAAGTATATATCTAGTTTTATGTTTACTATAAGTTTATTGAGGGGTTGTATATACATACACAAAGCACTTACATTGAGATTCTTGTAAACTCGAAACTAGGTAATCTGTTCAACGAGGCAATGGCGAGCCAAAGTAAGGAGATATCAAAAGACTTCGTCACAAGTTACCCGGACATATTCAACGGCGTAAATCACCTGTTGGATGTGGGAGGTGGCACTGGCACTAATGTGAATATCATAGCTGATGCGTTCCCGAAGCTGAAATGGTTGGTGACAAAGCTCTAAAATGCGATTCCTTCGAAATGGTTGGTGGAGATATGTTTAACAAGATACCCCTAGCTGATGCAATTTTACTCAAGGTTCTGTCTATCTTAAAATTCCTAAGAAAAAGAAATTAAACATCTATGTATTATCTTATATTAGTATTAGTTTGCACATTAAAAAAAAAAAAATTGCTGTTTTATATGTATTTTACTGTATGCTAGCTTATGCAATCCATAGAATTTACTTTAAACCTGAAATATTGGTGAGGTGAACTTGTACCATTACTAATACACTATTGTCTGGCAAAATATGTACCAGAATGTTCTCCACAACTGGCCTGACAAAGACTGTGTTCGAGTACTGAAGAATTGTAAAGAAGCAATCAAATCAACCAAAAATGGTTCCAAATTAAGTTATTGTTGTTGATATGATTCTGGATGAAGAGATGGGTGACGCGAAAGCAACTGAAACAAACCTTTTGTTTAGTCTTCTCATGAGTACTTTCGGCTCGAAGGAGCACACCAAGAAGGAATGGCATGATCTTATACTAAGTGCTGGATACTCTAGTTACAAAATATATCCTGCCAGGATGTGCTTTTACTCTGTTTTTGAGCTCTATCCCTGAACACCTGATTTGGAGTATGACCATTTCCATTTGTTGGCAACAACTTGTTAGGGAATGATAAACATTTATACTCCTGTGTACTTTTGTAATGGTTTTCATGTGATTTTTAAATAAAATAAGGTCGAATGAATATTGTTCTTGGGGAAAATTCTTTGCCTTCTCTATTAATTTTTGCCATATCTTTTTTTACTTGACTTCATCTTGGTGTTGTCTCTGCTCAATATTGTGAGTTTATAATTCATGCATAATATATGTTTATTGATTGCAACCTGCATTTCGATTTTGAAGCGGTGATGTTTCCTATGGTCGGATGTTCCGACTTCGACATAGTTTTTGTTAGTATAATTGTTGGTAGTAGACCTACACTGTCCTGGTTTTAAAATACGGATTTTCAACATACTTAAACATTTGGATGTTTGACATGCCCTTTATTACATAACTTGCGACCACTACTTCCTATATTGTAAATGAGTAAAACTGTGGTGTTCTTAATCTTATGGAGGCTTTATGTGAGTTTCAGCCATAAAAACATGTTAAATCATATCTAATTTTGGTTTGTATGGTTAAATAAATTGTTTCTATCAAGCCCACAACCATGATATCTGTAAGGAATTCAAGAATAAAATCAGAAATTATAAGGATAATCTCAAAAATTATTGTTATTGCCGCTAACAGTACAGCTCTTTTCTGAAGCTTTGGGATCAACAGTCAACCAACACTCCAGGAGTATGTCAAGAGCTGCAAAGTTTTAGAAGATCAAAATAAGGGGAAAAAAAAATACACGTGGCACACATACCCAGAGCTAAAAACTATATATCGCCACAGACTGAATCTAAAAAATCAGTTCCACTCAGCAACTTAGCGTCTGTTTGCTACTTGTCAGAGCCCTTGTGGGGATGAATAGCTTCAACAATGGCCTCAATCTCTTCCTTGGCTCGCTCAAAGATGTTGGGGCCCTTAACCTTCTCAATAGGGGTGTCTTCGTCTATATCCTCACTCGTGCCATGTGTCTCCTTCTTGTGCGTCTTTGTTTTTTCAAACCTCCCACTCGATCCTTCCTTTTCTGCACTCAAGGAATCAAAATTCCAATCTTAGCATACCATGCATTGAGCCTTAATTATTTGACAGACTCTTCCCATTGAAGGGGAACAACTAGTTAAGAGATACATCTTGCGTCTATTGAAAGAATGTAATAGATACACCCTAAAATGTAACAAATACATCCTGAAATGTAACAACTTTTATATGGACGCTAGGTATTACTCAATAGTTAATCTGTTGCTTGCGGTCAAATTACTACAAGAAAAAAAAAAACGAAAAAACTGCTCATGAAAATTGAATGAGGTGATAAATACATTTGATTTTGGGGATTGATCTTAATAGTCCAGACCTAGCCTATCACAACTTGCTTGAGGTTAAAGGCTTTGTTGTTGTTGTTGCATATCTTAATAGTCCAGATCACATAATAAAGTTACGTAATGATTCAAATTACATGGAAAAAAAGTTTCTAGTAAAAATATCACGGAAAATCAACACTATAAAAAAAATATAAAAACAATATAATATCAACACTATGACCAACATATAGAACAAATAAAAATCTTGAGGTACAATATTTAAAGTAGAAGTCACCTACAATATCCTTAAGTGGAATCGGGACGTTACATAGTGAATTGAAAGAAAGAATTCTTTATCGGATTGGCCCAAAGACTGATAATTTGCTTGTTAAACCAATACAATCAAAAGGTACAATCAATCGAAATGGACAGAGGATAGAAGATGCAATAACATTGAACAGAAAATAATGAACTAAATTTTATTTACTGCCTGTTTAATCTGACAATGGTTCCCCTATGATAACAACTACAACTCCAAAAAATTATACAGTCACAGAAGGAGCAAAACGATAGCTTCATGATATAATTGGGCATTTTTTCATTTATTTCGTGGAACGGACAATCCCTTTGATTATTGGTTCCTCTGATACTGGTCGCTCTAAATCAGATTGTTCAAATTTGATGTCCACATGAGTACCAGCATTCCTCAGCTTATAAAACAAACCAGGTAAAGTATGAAGCATAATTATCACCTAGGGTTTGGTGGTGATGGTCCTTGTTAGGGTGATGCATGGCCCCCACAAGCGCCTCGACCTCTTCCTTGGCCCGCTCGATCAGATTCGGCGCCTTCACTTCCTCCGGAGACGTGTTCTCGTCGATGCCCTTGCTCCTCCCGTGCGTCTCCCTGTCGTGAATTCCACCCCTCTCTTCCTTGCCATCACTCATTTTTAATCCTCCTCTCTTTTCCTGCTCCCAATTCAAGCAATCAAGCATCCAATTAAGATTTAATACTAATTGATCGAGTAAATTCCAAAATGTACAATTGATCAAAATCCTGTACCTCAACTCATTTCAATTCTCAATTCAATGAAAATATAGTAGGCATTTCATTTCACCTGCTACTTCAAAAACGACACCAATTCATCGAGAAAAGGAAAAGGAGAACTGAGGAGTAATTGGTACCTGATTTGGTGGGATGAATACGAGATAAGAAGCTCGGAGCTGAAAGAAAGATCGCTTCTTCTTCTTCTTCCTTCGATGTAGAACGGAGAAAATGAAGATGAAGATGAAGAAAGTGAAATTGGGATGATGGATGGAGGAGCATCAGATGCGAATGCGATGGTTTTTTTAGTTAGTGGAGTGTGGGCCGGAGGCGGGTTTGGAAAGTCGTATTGGGTAAGTGGGCCGGATCCGGCCCAATATGATTATGAGCATTCATTATTCGCCTTTTCTTATGAACTAAACGCCCGTTGGCCGTTGGTGAATAGCAATATAGTTTATTAATTCATGCAATTATTCTGACTTCTTCGAAATTTTTTTTGTCTATCCCTAAAAAAATAACAAATCATAAAACAATCCTTCTTTTGAAACAAATCTTAAAACTATCTCTATTTTACTGCGGTTACGGCCACAGTTTATTCTGGCAGCAGCGGTCAGAAGAGTAAAAACTTATCAAATTTGTAAAAAATTCGTGTCTGAAGGCAGATCTGACCGCAGCGGTCAGACAAAGCTTCTGGCCGCAGCGGTCAGATATTTTAAGATTTTTATTAATGGCATCATGTAGGTCTCGTCGTTAGCTTTCCATCGATAGGTCATATGCCCAAATTTGAGTTTCTTATCAAAAGTTATCAGTATTTGAATGTGTATATACTCACAATGACTAAATACAGAATTACAATTTTTTATCAAGAGAATTGCGTCTGTATACAGACACAATGTCAGAATGCACATTCAAACACTCATAACTTTTGATAGGAAACTCCGATTTGGGCATATGACCTATTGATGGAAAGTTAACGATGAGACTTACATGATGCCATTAATAAAAAACTTAAAATATCTGACCGCTGCGGCCAGAAGCTTTGTCTGACTGCTGCGGTCAGATCTGCGTTCAGACACGAACTTTTTACAAATTTGATAAGTTTTTACTCTTCTAACCGCTGCGGCCAGAATGAATTGTGGCCGTGACCGCAGTAAAATAGGGATTGTTTTAAGATTTGTTTCAAAAGAGGGATAGTTTTAAGATTTGTTATTTTTTTAGGGATAGACAAAAAATTTACAGGACTTCTTCAATATCTTTCCTAAATAATAAATAAAACGATAGTTATCATTTGTACGTCTAAACAAAAATAAAATAAATTACTAACTTGAAGACAAAAAAAGCAAATTTTCATGATGATGACATGATGTTACTATATAATTTCGGAAGAGAAAAACAAAAACTGCAATTTCAAGCTGCCACGTCATCTTCTTAATTCACACCGTCTGCCCAATTAGAATTTTGGTATAGATTAGATTAGACCGCAACAGTTCCCTCTCAAAACGGAACCCAAATAAAAAATGAAGGGGCGCTTCCGGTATTCCAAACTGCAAATAATTCTTACGTACAATACAGCCGCCTCTTCAATTAAACCTCATCTTCTTTCGTCTCTTCCTCCATCAAAAACCTGTATTCTTCCCATCCCCTTGGAAGTTTCTCTACTCTTTTAAGGCTTTGTTTTAGAACCGATCTCAATCATTTAATTAGAGATACTTTTCTCAACAATTTCCATTTCCAGTCCATTTTCCCACATTTGAATAGTTGTGCGAAACTATAAAATTAATGTAGGAATATTTAAGTAAATATAGCCAATTGAATGTTGTTGTCCTTCTCAAGTTCAAAGAAAAGAAACATGGTGGGAAAATGGATATATGCCTCCAGAGCCTAAGAGGCACAATATATATTTCATCTCTTTTCCAAATTCTAGATTCTTTTCTTTCGGTTTTTCAAGTAAAAGAAGAAAAACTTCAAAGATCTCTCTATTCCATTCTCCATGCAGTCAATTAAAGATGCGGCTCTCTAATTTTTTCTACCCCTTTGTTGTGCGTGGTAGATGGGAAGGAGTCATTGGCTGCCTTGCACCAATCTAACTTTTCTCACTGGAATTTCAAACAGTTAGGCATACGATATTTACTTGATTGCTTTGAAGCGCCACATGACAAAATTTTGCATCTCATCTTCATCTGTGGCCCCGGATCTTAGTGCAATTCTCTAGAGGATCACAAATTGTACGTTCACATACACTTTACAGGTATTAACTTTTGTTTTAATATCATAGGTGATCTTTTATGCAGTTTTTATTTTTTTCAGATTCTTAATTTCTTTAATTGAAGAGAATGAGAAAATAATTGATACCATATATCCGGTATTCAATGAATACCAACTGATACTTATATAAGTGCAAGGTTTCCATTAAACACATTCATAGGTATTCAATGAGGAGGCTGTTATTAGGGACTAAATCTAAATGCCCTTCATAACATTTCATTTCTTTAGAAGATGTACATGCCATCATATACATGCTGCCGGCATCACCAACAAGGTAGTAGGCATGCGTCTGGGACATGACCTCATTGAACGGACACGACAAAAAATAGGAAAACATATATACTTTTTTTAAGTATATTTTCTCTGCATAGATTGCTGCAGGCAAATTCAAATCCACTAAAACTGATGTCTGGATAGGCAAGGTGAGTACGTCCGTCTATATATGGAGGTTATTCGTTTTTCTACTTTGTACATGGTTCAAAGTTGTATGAGAAATTTGTTTAGATGATTGATGCTCTTCTATGATATATTTGTTTTATTTGCGTTTGTTCCTTTTCATTTATTCATTATGAATTAAACATACAGATTGAAACGTAAAATTGTTTGATTCTCTAATTCAGATTTTTTTGACTTGGCAATCTCTTGATCTGGGGTTTGGAAATAATTTGACAGATTGTTAGAAATTTAATATGAAAATACTGAAAATAGTTAGGATCTGATAATATCTATATTTTCATTAATATTTCAATTTTGAGTGTGAATAATTAATTAATTATTCCAATCGGTATATAAGATATAACAAAATAAATTTGCCTCTTTCTATACTTCGACTAGAAATAGTTATACTTGATTCTTTTGTTGCATTTTTCTTGCTACTGCATTGATAAACATTGACATGTCTTAATCAAGCCATCATCATTATATCTTTTTTGGTAAACGTTTTTTTAAGACCAAAAATCTATTAAAAGTATGAGAACAATATGCCTATTACTTAAATTTGAACAGAATTAAGAAAATTGGTATGACTCTAATCCCGTGCATTGTACGGGTTTAATGCTAGTAATTAATATATAATTCTTAAACTAAAAGCCTCAAATTAGAAATGGTTCCAATAATAATAACTATCTATATCTATACTATAATAATAAAGGACGTCATTGAAGTAGATATCTAATTATATAACTGTATCATCCTTATTATGAATTTAGGCGCTCGATATCGCATTTCTACATGTTAAATATCACCTGTCCATGACCATGATTAGAGGAAGACGATAATAGTGAAAGTTATATCCATATTTGACATGATAATTTTGTTCATGATCCTCTTTTAAAAGTTCTATATATATATATCTTCTATTTTAGATTAATACACCATATATAGAAGAGCAATTCTCTTTTATATATATGTGTATGTGTATATATATATATACGTATACCCTGCAATCTTCTCAGCATCAAGCAATCAAATTTCCTTCCAAATCCTAATTCCTTTGTGTTTTCTCAATCCTTCGCTCCTCCGGCGAAACCGGTGTTGCTCGATCTCATTACTGCCGCCATGCATGGCGATGCCGGGGCCAATTTCCGATAGGGAATTAAGGAGCCGCCGTACGGCATGCGATATCTTACTCACGTTAATTCTGGTAGTTCTTATTGTTCTCCTTTGTGTTTACAATGGCAAGATCTGGCATTCAACACCTTCACACGATGTCGCCATCATGGGCGCCAATCTGACCCGATTCGATCTGACCGCCATCCCTGCGGCTTCCCTTTTCTACAACCTCACCTTCACCATGAGCATCCAGAACTCCGATCCCGATGACGAGGCCCATTACGTCGACATGGAGATCAATTGCTACCACGACGGTCAGCAGTTCGACTCAGTGCGTGTTCAGGACTTCAGTATAGAACCAGGGTCGAATATCCTATTAAACATCTCGACGAGCGGAAACTCGACCGTGGATACGGATCAAGGCGGCGGCGGCAGCGCTGGTGTTGTCGGAAATTACCCGAATGCGGGCGGAGTTTTCGATATCGAGATCTGGCTCAATGGTAGACAAATAATAGAATTTAATAGTTATAGAGATTATGATACGGATTTGTCTTACCAGTGTAAACTGAGCTTGCCATTGCTCACATCAAATGCCAACGGCACGTACCCCAAATTTCAACCTGTCTACTGCAGATAGATTTATAAGACTTCGACGTATTAATTATTGATGTCTGCTCTTTTTTTTTCTTTTTAGACATGTTGTTATTTATTTATTTATTTATTACCAATGTTTAATAAATTCATGTGTTTCAAATATTTTTTTGTACTTAAAATACTCTTTTTTTTATATATATATGTACGTGTGTATGTATTGGTTAATTATATTAATTTTATTTTATATTTGCATAGCTTAATTAATCAGTACCAAATATATGTATGTTTCGCATTTTATTTGTTTAAGCTTAACAAGAGTTTGACTTTTGACGACGTCCGTCAGCATCCGTACCAGTATTCTCCTTATTTGTTTAAAATTTCAGAGTTTGACTTCTCGTTGTTGTCGACAACAGGATGCAATTAGGAAATAAAGACTCAGAATTTGTTTGAAGTTATATGTTTAAAATTTTATTATCTTGAGAATATATATATATATTGTGTCAAATTTTAAGGGGATGGGGATACATATTTTTTATTTAATCTGCCTCTTAAAGTTTATTTTGGCTTGAAGATTTTAAAGTTATTTTGGCTTGAAGATTTTTTTATTCTTTTTTTATATAATTATAATGAATTGGTCTTGTTGGTCGTTTAGGACAGATAATTATGTATATATACTAGAGTTATAATCCGGGCTTCGCTCTGGAAAAAGTATATCATTAATTTGAAAACAAAAGGTAGGGAAAATTAATAAATCTTAAATGTATATAAGAAAGAATAATTGAGGTTATTTCAAAAACTCAATCCTACTCATAAAGTACTAATAATTCTAGTATAAATAGATCTATTAAAGATTGACAAAGGTGAACCTCCATTGTAGTGTTAGACATCATACTTGCTTTGGGAGATGGGAAAAACCTCAAATATAAAGGTACAAAAGAAAATTTTCTCACGGTAAAAAAAGAGAGCATAACCAAAATTAGCATACTATGAATTTGGAAACAAATATATAAATTTGTTAAAAAAATTATGGATGAGAAAAAAGATTAAAGCAACAATTACTAATTGGTGATTTTTTTTTTAAATCTTTTAATACCCAGACTCTTGTCCCCCTGAAATGTCAAGCAAGTATTCTCCCATAAATTGTCTCTCCCAACAAGCCAACGACAGGCCAATGAATGTAAATCCTGCATCATTCTTGTTCACTTAGATCTCTCCCAACGGCTGTAGCCTCGATCTCTCCCGACGATCGTATCCTTGATCTCTCCCAACGGTCATAGCCTTGTTCACTCCCGACGGGCGCCGTAGCCTCGATCTCTCTCGACGATTGTAGCCTTATTCTGTCGTAATGGCTGTAGCCTCAATCTCTCCCAACGGCCATAGCTTTCATCTAACCCGACAATCGGAGTCTCAATCTCTTATGACGGACAAAGCTTTAATCTCTCTGACAATTGCCTTCTCCATTGTAGGTGTAATTAATTACGTTGGATTGTTTTCTCGTTTTCTTTCATTCCTGACGATTTTTTTCTCATCTTCTTAATTGTTTTCACAACCTTTCACATGAGTGCATACAATAAAACACTACATAGTATAAACACTGGTTTAAGTTATATAGACACTCGTTATCAAAACATAAAGACTTTGCAACAAAATATAAACTGGGAAGATGCTTTCAAAAAATATATATTGTCTTCATATATAAATATAAATACCTACTTTCAAAATATAAACAACTTTGTTCAAAATATAAATACATAGTGTAGAAAATATCCTCCTTTCAAAATATAAATACCTGCTTCACAAGTATAAACACCCGCATTAAAAATATAAACACTTGAGATTGTAGAGGACAGAATCGGATGATTTTTGTTGGGAGACTATTAGTCAAACCCTGAAATAATAGAAATAAGATAACATTAACAACCTCCGGAGACTAGTCGAGCAAGAAGTCTAAAAATTACGGCCCAACTAACCGGCCGAGCCATCCACACTATTAACTCTGAATAATAATCTAATCAATTATCCCCTCTCACTGACCAACAGGCCCCACCCAGCAGTCACCCATACCTTCCTCCTCTCCTCTCTTCTCCTCTCTTCTCCACGAAAGCGCACACCGAACAAACAAAACAAAACAAT
This sequence comes from Cyperus esculentus, assembly GCA_030179965.1. Classification (NCBI taxonomy): domain Eukaryota; kingdom Viridiplantae; phylum Streptophyta; class Magnoliopsida; order Poales; family Cyperaceae; genus Cyperus; species Cyperus esculentus. Next base: position 799,518 of record JASGLE010000055.1, on the reverse strand, counting down.
TAAACAAACATACTTATTCTTACTTTGTGACTTTGACGCTATCCCCAAAATCCCTCTTCTTCTTCTTCCCTCCTTCCGATCGTCAGTCAATCAATCCATTGTCTCCCTTTCCTTTCCTTTCCTTTCCTTTCCTTTCCTTCCAGAGCCCTTTGAACTTTCAAGAACCCGATTGGCTGGTAACTCGGTGCCCGAATCTGAGGAGCAAGTCAAGTGCGTCTGGAATTGCTCGAGGGGAGCCAAGTGCGTCTCTCCCTCCTTTCGCTTCAAGCCCCCTTTCTCCCAATCGGATCCGAAACGATTCAAAAGACTCCGGCTTGATTGATTGATAATATGCTGCAAGGTTTCTGCTGTCTTTGACCAAGGTACTACTCGCTTTTCCCTTTGTATAACAAAATTGGGGCTCAAATTGATGCTGGGAATGTGCAACTTACAAATACTTTACTGTTGCTGCTGCATTCAGGTGTTGTGATAGTAACGATTGAGGGAGGAGGATGTCGTCGAGGCCGATAGTGCTCGTCTTCCTCCTGCTGGTTCTCATAATCACCTCCCAGTTCGAGTGGAAGCAGCAGATCGAGGCCGACAGCGGCAACCCGGCCGTTGCTGTGAAGAAGCAGTTGGTGCCGGAGAAAGAGGAGACGGTTAAAGAGAAAGTCGGTATCTTTTCTCAAATTGTATTGCTCTTTCGAATTGTTACTATTGATAGTAGTTTAAGAGGTAGAGAAAACATCTTGCGTCCACTGGAAATGCGTCTATACGTCCATAAACACACCCAGAATGTAACAAATACATCCGATTTTGTAACAACTACATCCGATTTTGTAACCTATGGACGCTAGGTATTACTCAGAGACTTGACCGAGCCTATACGCAAGAATGAGGCTTAGTTATTGTAATTGTGCAGTTACGGGTGGGTTAATTAGGGTTTATCTGGACCAGAATGGATGATAATTGGAATTGATATCAGAGATTAATATGAGAAGTGTGCAAATTGAATTTCTATTTTTGGGTATTCATCTAATCCGAGAATCTTTGATGTTTGTTTTCAGATAATCTTGTCACAAGAGAAGAGCATACAGCAACTGAATGAACTGGTACAAAGCCTGCAGCTGCAATTGCTACATTGCCGGGGTAGCAACAACACTATCCTAAGCTCAAAGAATTTAACGAATGACGATGTTTCGGACGTGGAGGATCGTGATGCTGATCAGCACTAGGTTATCAATTTTTTTTTTCAATGCAATGGGCATGCAGTATACCTGAAACTGTTTTCGTAACCTCCTTGTTGAGAATATTCCAATTCCACATTTTCCTTTGAGAATTAGAAAGCTCTGTAGTCTTTTTTTTTTTTGCAAATTAAATTGATGTCTAGCTGTCTATAAGGGGCAAATATGGTATTTTCTGAAAACATGTGGGAATGAGTATAAAATCATTCCCCCAAAATTTAGGTTAGGAATTCATTTAGGTGTTGTTTTGGTTAGGATGCAAGGGATGCAGTTGGCAGTGCCAAATTGATCGAATAGGTGATATCTAATTTATGAGTTGTGTATATTTGTGGCTGTGGTAATTGTATTTGTACCTCTACTAATTTGTATTTTGTTGGTCTACTGAAAAAGAATAGCATTCCTTGTTCTTTGTTATCAAGTGGGCAACTGCATTCTTATAAATTATAATGCCTTCACACATATCTGGAGCTATATTATTCTTAATTTCAGTTGTTTATTGTTTTTCCAAAACATAGTCAATATGAATATATGATCAATTTCTACATGTCAGGGTTTAATGTTTTGTATGTATATATCTCTGTGTTGCATAATCTTATGTACTTTGATTGCCCTTTTATTTTGTGGATTTTGTCAGATGCAATCAGGGTCTTCTTCATGAAAAGATATATTTTTTGTTTTGTTGGGACCAGAAAATACAAACTACATGTTGTTAATTAGAGAAGCATGGAAATGAAAAGAAGGATTATGAAATGGTTTCCCTTTTGCATGATGTTGTATGGACAATATGACTGAAATAGAGAGGCTAACCATAAACGTTGTTCAAGTCACTGGAAATAGAAAGGCTAACACATCTTGAAATTGTTTGAAATAGAAAGGCTAACCATTATTTTTTCTAATCCTTACTAATAATAAAAGCATATTGAAAAAAATGACATGAAAGGGCTATCCTCACATCTGAGCCGTTAATCATTTTCTTCGATAGATCAGAACCGTTGATGTACGTTAATGCTCGTTGACCTTCTCAACCCAATAAAATTAAAGACCCATATAAATTATCTCAATTTAAAGCTCATTACACATTATATTAAAACTTTATTATAAGAAATAACAATTTCGGCCCAAAGCAAGGCGCGTGGGCTTTTCACTAGTTTACTTAAAATAAATAAATAAAAAGAAATTTTCCGGGGAGCAAGAACGTTAAATGCATCGGTACTCCTTTTTCTTCTCGCTTATTACTCAATTTCAATTTGAAAAGATACATTGAAAATTGTTCTGCTCCTAAAATAGAAAATAAACGAGATATTAAATTGTTAAAAAAAAAACATTAACTTACTGTTTAAAAAAAATAGAAGAATTCATTTGTTGATTACTAGCTAATAAATAACTCACGCCTTGCTTTGGGCTGAAATTGAGAAAATTAATGGGCCTTAAATTAAAATAATATGTAATGTACCTTAAATTGAGAAAATTGATATGAGCCTTAAGTTTTAATGGGTTGAGACATTAAAGTACGTCAACGGTGGTGATCGATCTAAGTAAACAATCAATGGCTGAGATTTATTCCTTAGGTAACATAGAACTTTCATGTCAAAAAATCTAATATGCTTTTATTAGGAGTAAGGGTTAAGGATAAAATAGAAGAATTCATTTGAACGTACAGCTGGGTGAAACTACAAATCAGTCCTCAAAAGTACAAAAATTATAACTCGCAGTGGTGCCAGTAAACTTCGTTTATACTCGGTCAATATCATATCACACTAATAATAGTAGCAGTATTCCCAGATACCCTTAATTTTCAGTTTTTCTTAATACCAGCATACCCAAACCAGATCACCTGACGCGTTGCAAATAATGCAATGCATCCAGATCCGTTGGATTTGGTTGGAAATGTGCAAAGTGAAAAAAGACCCTGCTAATAATCTTCAAATCATTTGATTGGGGCTGCAAAATTTGATGCGCGTTAGCAGATCCTTATCCTTACCCCAGCATATATACCAGTATGCCATAATATGTCTGGGGCATTGCCAGTAGTGGTGTCAGACTAATCCAAATATACATAATTATCTAATTATCTATTAGTAGTTTGACCGTGCGTTGCTACGGGTTTAACATTTAAACAGAAATAATACATAATATAAGCATAATAATAGTAAAATTTGAATTAACTTAAGTTTACTGTACATAGTATATATATAGAAGAAAAGAGAAAACCTTATCAGTACCTCATTGTGGAATTCACATCAGCTGCCATAGTTTTCTATGGCACACTCGTGCCATAGTTTTCAATGAGTCTATGCACATGGGACCCACAATAAAATAAGACTACTTATTTCTAAAATTTGGACCGTTTAGATTGATCCAACGGCCCGTTTTAACTATGGCACAATCTTACTATAGTTTTTTATGGCAGCAGACAGGAACACCCTCATTGTGCGCTTTAAATAAAGTTTTATATGAAAAAACCAGTAAGCCATTTAGTTCAGATTAATACATTTTTATTGTTATCAATTTATCATCTCCCATTATGTATTGATATAGACGAATGAACTAACCTTGTCAGAGTCACGCCCTATATACTTTTGCTTACATTAATTGGTTGTGATAGGGCCCAATACGCCGGTCTATGGGCCCAAAGCCGAACCTGTATCTTATGGGCCACAGGCAGATCAGCCCAAATAACATGCCGATGCCTCAAGAGGAAGGAGTTCCATGATTGCCTCCAATTATGGATCTATTTCCTTATTTCGACTTCCCCCTTTCTTGCTACATGAAGGCCTCCAGCTCTAGATAGCGATACCATTCTTACTATACTACTGTTTGTGTATAATTGTAACATTAAAAAATATAAAATATTTTCTAACGAGATATTTCTATATATGGACCGACAATGTCTACATGGTGCTGAAATTAAGGAACTAATTGTCATATAATTGGAAGTTTTCCAATAGAAAATAAAAAGATTTATAAACAGTACATATATTTATACCATTTTTGTCTCAATGTTGGTATGTAACTCGTCTTACACTGAAATTGAGCGAAGGACGAGCTGCTGCATCTGAAAGTGTTTTGGAAGAGCAACTATAGGAAATAAAAGCAACTACAGACAAACAAACAGATGTTTTTACAAATACAACAGGTGGACCTGCTTTGCAAGCTCATCTTCACCAAAACAAACACATCCTTGGTGGAGTTGGAACTCAAGCTGATAGGATAGCCACTTGCTAATATTCTGCTTATTCATTGAGCTTGTAATATTGTTGGGCTGCGGTATTCGGTCGGAAGCCCATCAGGTTCCATAATTTAACAACAATGTTTCTTGGTTTAATTAAATTATAGAAGAATGAACTAACTTTCAAGTGGTCTATACAATTCTACAAATAAATAGTATCATCATAGTATGGATTTAACGCAATGAGAGCGATATATTGACAATGTTTATCTTTATAATTTTGACAATGGTCATGTTGAAAAATATATAAAAAATAATTAAATTTTTTTTAAAAAAATAGAAAAAAGTTTATAGAACTATTGTTTGACTCATAGATTGATTAAATTTTCAATTATATTTAACTTAAGTGACATTTGATAACTCTTCAAAAACTCGTTAAATTACAACAGCTAAAATAAAATTTTGATGATCCATCAAATGATATTTAAATTAATTGAGATGTAAAACACTACCAATCTATGAATTAAATAATACATCCATAAATATTCTGTTATCCAGATTGTCAAGATAAGCATTGCCAATGGATCCCTTGTCTAACGCAATATATGCAATTATACATTAAATTAATTAAATAAATACATGAATTACGATTTGCAACTTTTTTTTTTTTTATAAAGCTGAAGATTTAATTCAAAATGATTATTGTTGGACAATGACCAAGATATTTAATCATGCGGCCTCCAAAGATTTCATTCCTTACAAATTTTTGCCTTAATTCAGGACGAAATTTGATAACATAAAGGCAAGGAATGAGCAACATCAATAAATTGCTTTTATTATGATGGAAGTATTTGTAACTGTGACTTAATTTCTTTATGCTTGGGCCTAAAGCAAGAATTAATCTCTCTCAAATGTAATTACTTTTTTTTTTTTTTTATATATGAATAGCTATCCATGCCAGCACCCAGCATGGTATCCTGATTTTGGGCAACGCCATTGCATAAAAATAAAGAAATCTATAAACTAGAAAGAGGGGTAACTCTCTAAGTACCTCAACTATGCCACATCATCAATATTATTAACCATTGATTTTGCTTAAATCTCTTAATCTACTTTGATCCAATGATTTATATTTATTCTCTCTCCCTATTTAATAAGATGATATGATATGTCTAAGACAAAATTTAATCTTTAAGTGGTCCAATATTTATGTGCTATTATTTACAAATCATACATCATTATTCACATCAAAAAATTTAAAATTTTGTTTAATTTTTTTAAATAAATATTTTTATTTTATGAGCTTTATTATTTTTTTATCATATTTCGGGGCGAAGCCCGAGTTACAGCTCTAGTTAACATAATTGATATATGAAGTTTGTCTGCACGGATCTTTTATGGGTGAGCGAAATATATAATTTGTGTAACGCTCAATAAATGAACTAAGTTTGAATTTCAACATGCTCACAAACAGATCTGATGGTTGATAATCAATCCGAAAATTGATCAAAGATCCTGACCGTTGATAATTAATCCGAAAATTGATCAAAAGATCCTGACCGTTGCCGGATCAGGACACTTACGTGCATAATAAGGAGCAAAGACATCCTAATTCCTAACCGACCAACAAGACCAACTCATCATAATCTATACTCCATAAAGAGGGGTAGATTTCTAAGCACCTCTACCATGCCACATCATCACTCTTATTGACTATTGATTTTGTTTGAAGCTCTTCATCTACTTTGATCCAATGGCTAATATTTTTTTTCTCTCCTCATTAAGATGAATGTAATATGTCTAAAACATTCCCTAAAAAAAATATTTCTAAAACAAATTTTAACCCTTAAAATGGTCCAACATTCATATATATTATTATTTATAAATTATTGCATTATTATTATTATTATTTAATTTCATTAAAAATTTAAAATTTTTGTTCAAGTTTTGTTTAATACAAAAATTTAAAATTTTATAAAATTCTTAGTTATTTATTTGATACTACTTTTCGGGTGAAGCCCGAGTTACAGCTCTAGTTATTAAAAAATAATCAAAGAACTTCAAGCCAAAATCATCGGCTGCACTCTCTTAATACCATCAAAGCAACCAAACAACTGTAAGAGACAGATTAGTTGATAAAAATACGGATTCCACATCCCCTTAAAAACCTGACACACTATATATATATATTTATTTTCTCATGATAATAAAACTATAAACATATATAGAACTTCAAGCAAATTCTAAGCCTTAATTTCCGAATTGCATCATGATATCCTGTCGTCGACAACAACGAGCTAGAAGTCAAACTCTTGTTAAGATTAAACAAATAAAATTGCGAAACAGATATTTGGATACAGATTAAGCCATGAAAAAATATGAAATAAAATTAATATATGTAACCAATAGATACACACACATATAAAAAAAGAGTATATATCTTAAGTACAACAAATATTTGAAACAAATGAATTTATTAAACATTTTTCTAACAAATAACAACATGTCTAAACAAAAAAAAAAAAAAAAAAGGAAACAGCATTATTAATATGTAGAAGTCTTTATCTATCTATCTGCAGTAGACAGGTTCAAATTTGGGGTACGTGCCATTGGCATTTGATGTGTGCAATGGCAAGCTCAGTGTACACTGGTAAGACAAATCCGTATCATAATCTCTATAACTATTATATTCTATTATTTGTCTACCATAAAGCCAGATCTCGATATCGAAAACTCCGCCTGCATTCGGGTAATTTCCGACAACATCAGCGCCGCCGCCGCCTTGATTCGTACCCACGGTCGAGTTTCCGCTCGTCGAGATGTTTAACAGGATATTTGACCCTGGTTCTATACTGAAGTCCTGAACACGCACCGAGTCGAATTGCTTGCCATCGTGGTAGCAATCGATCTCCATGTCGACGTAATGGGCCTCGTCGTCGGAATCGGTGTTCTGGATGCTCATGGTGAAGGTGAGGTTGTAGAAAAGGGAAGCCGCGGGGATGGCAGTCAGGTCGAATCGGGTCAAATTGGCGTCGATTATGGCGACATCGTGTGAAGGTGTTGAAACGAAAATCTTGCCATGGTAGACACAAAGGAGAACAAAAAGAACTATCACAATTAACGTGAGTAAGGTACAGAATGCCGTACCGCACCTCCTCCTCTCGTTATCGGAAATTGGTCCCTGCGCCGCCATGGCGACAGTAATGAGATCGAGCAGCACTGGTTTCGCTGGAGGAGCAAAGGACTGAGAAAACACAAAGAAATTAGGATTTGGAAGGAAATTTGATTGCTTGATGCTGAGAAGATTGCAGGGTATACGTACGTATATATACATGTATAAAAGAGAACTGTTGTTCTATATATGGTGTATTAATCTAAAATAGAAGATATATATATATATATATATAGAACTTCTAAAAGAGGATCATGAACAAATTTATCGTATCAAATATGGATTTAACTTTCACTATTTTCGTCCTCCTCGATCTAATTATGGTCATGGAAAGGTGAAATTTAACATGTAGAAATACAATACGGCGCGCCTAAATTCGTAATAAGGATTATACAGTTATATAATTAGATATCTACTTCAAAGAAGTTCTTTAATATAGTATGGATGGATATGGATTATTACTATTGGAACCATTTTTTGAGGCTTTTAGTTAATTTAAGATTAAGAATTATTGTTATCATACTATTATTATTACGACTACTATTACTATTGTTATTATGATTATTACTACTACTACTATTATTATTATTATTATTATTATTATTATTATTATTATTATTATTATTATTATTACTACTACTATAACTATTATATATTGTTGTTGTATCATCATCATCATCATGAAAATTTTCTTTTTTTTTGGGCTTCAAGTTAGTAATTTAATGTATTTTTGTTTGGACGTACAAATGATAACAATCGTTTTATTTATTATTTAGGAAAGCAATTGAAGAAGTCAGAATAATTACATGAATTAATAAACTATATTGCTATAGCAATATAATTGGACATTTTAAATGAAAAAAAAAAAAAGAAGATTTTAAATGAAACATTTTATCTAGTACGAATCTTAAAGGTAATTGGACAATACAAAATGTCTTAGTAAAATTAATCAGTAATGTTTGCCACCTTTTCTTAGAGTCGACTTCTCCTATTTTCAGATGGCATTTTTTTTTTCTTATTTTTCATATATCAAGCTCCTAATTAACATTGAGATCTTCTTATAGGTGGCGATAATTAAGAGAATATAAATAAAAATATACTCATGTTGTAAGATCTTCATAACTAAAACTGTGAACGACAAAAAAAAAAATAATAAAAAAAAATACAATGAATAGATGCCTATAATAGCGTTTTGTTGAAATGATTATATATATATTTTGCCTGGTTTTGTTGTGTTTCACAAAAAAAAAAAAAAAGTGAGATAAAAAATAATTTATAATTATATGTATTTCGTTTTCTTTATTGATTATACTAATTTATAAAAGTTTCTGTTAGCTAATTAATACTGGCATTTTTTATATAAGAGAGCAAAACATTTTCAGAACGTGATAATAGACCTCCAAATTGATACCCCGTAGATCATTACTCCATTAGAGATGACAATAGTTGACCGGACCCCATGGGTCGATCTAAGATTGGGATGGCAATGGGCCGAGCCACACGGCTTTTACCAATCCCAGCTTTGACTTGCCTGTCTCAAGGCTATATATCCATTCTGCCTTACCTAATTAGATGGGTCTAAAATTCTATTTTTGACGTACCTATGCCCTATAAGTCTCAACCTCATACCTGAGCTTGTCTGCCCTTACCCACCCATCCCCTCAGGCCACCCATACCCACCCATTTGATTTGGCAACATATGTTTGAATCAAATTATATTTATATTAAGCAAATAATTACACACGATCATACAATAACCAAAAAACAATTTAATATTACATAACTGAACAAAATTAAGAAGTATTATAAGAAGAAAAACATAACAAAATACCAAATAAAACATAATAGATTCAATTCAAATTGCGCGGTTGTGATGCCGACGGCGTGTTTGCAGTCGAGCGGCCGATGGAGTGACAGAGAGATGGGAGACTAAGAGAGGAATTGGTGGTCGAGCTATTGGCAGCGTGCACGCAGTCGGGCTGTTGGCGGCGTGTGCGTGTGATCGGGATGCTAACGGCATTGTGCGAGGTCGGGCGGCTGGAAACTAGCAACTGGCGGCTGGCAGCTGTGGTGTCATCGCGGTGTGCATAGTCGGACGGCTGGCGGTGGAATTGTGGAAGAACATTTAATTCATACTCTAGAAAGAAGGTAAGCTTCCAAGCTTTCTAGTTATGCCACATCATCATTAATCTCAACCATTTATTTTGTTTCTATCTCTTCTTTATCTTAATCAAATGACTCAAATTAATTTTTTGTTTTTTCATTAAAGAGATAATATAATTGTCTAAATAATAATTTAAGACTCAAAATATTTACAACTCTTTGTATTCTTTTATATGAATTAATATGTAGCTAAAAATATAGTGTATAAACAATATGTTAAGTTCAATATTTATTTAATAAAATATATTTAGAGAAAATATATATTTGTTTTCAATATCTCTTAATTTATAATTTAATTTATAATTTATGTAATATTATTTTTTTGGGTGACCCCAATTCACAGCTCTAGTTTTAATTAATTGTGGAAGAATATCCACCCAAAGCATCATACGTTTATGGAGCTTTCATGCTCTAACTTATTGCATTTTGCAGTTCATGACATGAGTTGTTAGATCATCTCGAGATCTGATCTGACACAAATCTCAAGACGATCGAACGGTTCATTTGTGCTGTATTGCAAAATACAGTACAACGGGGATATATGGAATCCAATATGTTTTAATTGTACCGCCATGTTCCAGTTTGACTTGGTACAAACCTGCAATTCTTTTCAGTTTTGACTCTGACTAACTAATTATTATGGGAATTGATAACTGCAACCCTTAAAAAAATTCTTTAACCGCACTCCAATACATTTTTAGTTAAAAATTCTTTTTCAAATACGACAAATCAGTTTTACCGATTGCAATTCACATCCTCAATCGAACAAAATACATACACACACACACATATATATATATATATATAATAGAAATATCAAGAATAAAAAAAATTTACTCAAAAGTTATGAGAGTACGAGAAAAAAGAGAAAATATTATTAATTTAATTTGGGGACGGATAAGGGGTGTAGTTAAGGGGCAAAGATAATTTCTCAATTATTATATCTTACGCTCTTATCCAACTTTGTTGTGATTGGGCCGGATCCAGCCTTATTTGCACCTGAATCCACAGAACAGATCCGATCCGGTAAGCGGTCGCTCTCATCTCATGATCTCATCTCGGAGTCAGTCAGTCAGTCAGTCAGTTACAGATCCTGATTTCAGCCTTCTGACATCCGGAGGTGTCTCCTCCTCCCCCTCCTCCTGTCGCCACTCCGTTGACTCCGAGCAGGAAGGTATCGTTTTCTCCTTCTGTTTGTTCCGCAATCGAGACCGATCAGTACGGCTGTTGATTGATTGATTGATTACCTGTTAAGTGTATGATATGAAGGGAATGTGCATGCGTCTGGGGATCGTTACTGAAGTTATTATAAGGCGTTCATTCATTCATTACCTTGAATCAGAATTTGACTCTTATGATCAAGGCATTCATTCCTGAAAAACTGAATTGCCATTGAGAAAGAAAGAAAGAGTGAAAGTCAAATAGAACAAGGTTGTTTATCAGCTCTTGTGTCCAAGTTACCTTCTTTCCTACCAAATTATGAATTGCCATTGAGAAAGAAAGAGTGAAAGTCAAAGAAAACAAGATTATTTATCAATTTTTGTGTCCAAGTTACCTTCTTTTCTACAAAATTCTGAATTACCATTGCGAAAGGAGTGAAAGTCAAATAAAACAAGATTATTTTATCAATTTTTGTGTCCAAGTTACCTTCTTTTCTACCAAATTATGAATTGCCATTGCGAAAGGAGTGAAAGTCAAATAAAACAAGATTATTTTATCAATTTTTGTGTCCAAGTTACCTTCTTTTCTACCAAATTATGAATTGCCATTGAGAAAGAGAGACTGAAAATCAAATAAACAAGATTATTTATCAATTTATGCGCAAAAATTACGCAGACTGGTCTGCAGCTTGCAGCTGCCTGAGAGATCTGGCTCTGCGCATCCAGGAAATCAGAATTTTTGAGATGGAGCAGCACGGATTGGTGTCAGATTGTAGGGAGCATCTCGTCTTTGCTTATTATGTCAGTGGCCATGGGTTGGGCCACGCAACACGGGTTGTTGAGGTATTCTACCTTATGAGTGTACATTTTTAATCTTCTGTTTTGACCATATTTGACAAAAGAAGCTAGTAGGTTGTAGGATTGAATACTCTAGATTGCAATGTAAGTTAGGTCTCAAATGTGCTTCAATCTTGTATTCTGCTGCAAATGAGGGTAAATCTGGAAATAGATAGGATTTAGTTTTCCTTGCAGTTTGGCTAAGTACTCGCATTGATTTCACTTTTATTATGGTATTCTTTTGGATCAAATAAGATATAATGTCAAAGTTTTAATTCAATAAATGCTTTTTTTTTTTTTTACCATCAAAATCAATTAGTACCAACTCCTTATAGGAGTTACTGGTAAAATATCTAGATTTAGCTTTAGTGGTTTGCAAATCCTTTCAGTATAGATTATTTTGATGCATTATTATGTGCTTCATTTTGTACAATCCTGATTTAACCTACAAAGATGTATGCCATCACCTAACCTTGAAATTGATTAGCTCAATGTCCATATAAAAGAAGTGGATTATCGGAATTCATGCAGCACATTAGGTTGTAGAAACCTTATCACGTGGCAGAGGAAAATTATATTTCATATGATCTTTCCAGGTGGTACAGCATCTAATAGGAGCAGGTCATGATGTGCATGTCGTAACAGGTGCACCCAAATTTGTCTTCACTTCAGAGATCCAGTCTCCCAAACTTCATATTCGTGAGGTTTTTGTCTTTTATGGGCCATATTGGTGCTGTAATTTATCAACAATAGAAATAGTTATGTTGGGGGTCTATGCTTATTATATGTGACCGTTCTTTCTAATAAGTTTGATATATTTCCAATATTCTGATGTTTACTCAGGTTGAACAAGTTAAATTTTGATAAAGAATAATAGCGATGAAAAATATAAAGTCATTAGTTCCATCAACCAGTAATTCTTCAACAAATCCCCAGGTCTTACTTGACTGTGGAGCTGTACAAACTGATGCATTGACTGTAGATCGACTTGCCTCTTTAGAAAAGGTACATTTTTAACAACTGTTCAGAAAATTTTTTTTTTTTGCAATTATAATAGTATTTCTTATATTTATTTCTAATTTTTTATCCGATCATGCTACAAAAGATATCACCCTTAGTTTTTTACCATAAACCTTGTCTGCAATTTTGGAACGCAGTATTATCAGATGGCAGTTGTGCAACGCGACTCTATTCTGGCTACAGAAGTTGAATGGCTCAAGTCTATCAAGGCTGATCTTGTGGTAAATATATATGCATCAGTAGTTCAGTACTCCATAGAATATAGATGCTCTATACCTTCTAGGTATAATTTTTGTGTCCCTTTGTATTATAACATCTTGCTATAATTTTACTTGCAAGGTCTCGGATGTGGTACCCATTGCCTGCAGGGCAGCGGCAGATGTTGGAATCCGCTCAGTTTGTGTAACAAATTTTAGGTAAAATTAGTCATTCTCTTATATGTTTCATCTTCTTGCATACTTGTTTATTACCATTTACTTAATACTCATATATACGATGCCTCATTTTAAAAACATAAACCATTTACTACCTCAATTCTCAAAAATTTTTATATGCTATGTAGTTGGGATTTTATATATTCAGATTACATAATGGCTGCTGGCCATCACCATCGCTCCATTGTGTGGCAGGTGCAACATAACTTCATAATTTAGTATTTTAATTTATTTTCTACCTTTTGTGATAAACTTAATCCGTGTGCCAGTAATTGCAGATTGCTGAAGATTATTCTTATTGTGACCTCTTGCTCAGATTACCTGGCTATTGTCCAAGTATGTCATAAGTCTTTCACGATTACAATATTTTCATTTTCTTCTATTCTCCCTCTATGAAACCTGTAGCAATTAATCTTACATAGTTATGTTTTGCAGTGCCAGCCTTTCAAGATATGATTGACGTACCATTGGTTGTCAGAAGAGCAAAAAAATCTCGGGATCAGGTTATACTTCTGAAAGATTGTCCAAATATGTTACCAGCTAGTCAACGTGTCTCTTTTACTTAGCTTGCCTTTTCTTACCAAGTTAGGTGAGGAAGGAACTTGGGATTAGTGATGATGTGAAGGTTTTGATATTCAATTTTGGGGGACAGGTAACCGTACCTTGCATTATTTGTATAAGAACAGTTAATGTTTCAATTTAAAAGTTGAATTTCAGGTGCCACAAAATCAGTATCTTTTCTTTTTTTTCATGCCTCTTAATAGCCAGCAGGATGGATTCTAAACCAAGAATGGTTACCAGATGGTTGGCTTTGTCTGGTATTGCCACTGCTGTTTAAGTATGTTATTTTATTACTGTAGGATATTGTGTACAAGATCATTGTATGATATACTGTTGATCATTTCAATTTAAAGGTTTGTGGTGCATCAGAGAATCAAGAACTCCCTCCAAATTTTGTGAAGCTTCCTAAGAATGTTTATACACCTGACCTTATTGCCGCATCTGATTGTATGCTTGGTATGATGCAAAAATAATGAGTTCTCATGTCCTTTGTTTCTTAAACTTTTTGAAAGCTACCACGATTTTATCTGAGAATTATCTGCCGTCTCTATTTTGTTCTTTAGGGAAAGTTGGATATGGTTCAGTTAGTGAGGTTTTGGCTTACAAATTGCCATTTGTTTTTGTGCGAAGGGATTATTTCAATGAAGAGCCTTTTGTGAGGAATATGCTCGAGGTTATAATCCTTTTATTTTTCTCACATGAAAGTAATATTGTTGGATTGCTTACTTCAAAATTATGTTTAATGCCCATTTTATTGTTGCAAACAGAATTATCAGGGAGGTGTGGAGATGATGAGGAGGGACCTGTTTGCAGGACACTGGAAACCTTATCTTGAGCGTGCTCTTACTCTTAAACCCTGTTATGACGGTCCAATTAATGGTGGAGAGGTAACTTGTTGTTTTCGTACATGTTTATTTATTTCATTCTTTCAGGGTGTAACATTGTTGTTTGTGTTATGTGGTACCATTTCTTGTGACTGTGTATTATTTTTCTATGCAGATAGTTGCTCGCATACTACAAGACACTGCTGTTGGAAAGAAGTATGCTTCCGGCAAGGTACATACTTGTATTTTACTGAGAAGATTTTGAAATGTTACTTGCAGTCTTGCTGTTGGTATTATGGGCTTGATGAGTCCCCATACATTTGAAATTCTTAGTACTGGCTTTCTTTATGAGTATCTGATACAACCCGTGTTTACTAAATGGTAGTTGAGTGGAGCAAGGCGACTTAAAGATGCTATAGTTCTGGGGTACCAGTTGCAAAGAGTGGCTGGAAGAGATGTTGATGTCCCTGATTGGTACTCCCTTTCTGAGAAGGAAATTGGTATTCGTGCGAAGACCCCTACTGTAGATGCCAGTGTAAAGATAATTCATGCCAACTCGTGAGTTCTTCCTGTCGACAAAGTTTTTTACAGAGGGTTGTATTAACTGATATACAATAACAGAAATGTTGTTACTGAAGGTGTGTTGAGGATTTTGTGGTTTTGGAGGGGAATACGCAAGGTTTGTCTGATACAATGGATTTTCTGAAAACCTTATCTGTGCTTGCTGCTTCTGGGGACCCACATAGCGCTAATGAAAGGCAGCTCAGGGAGCAAGCTGCTGCCTCAGCTCTTTTTAACTGGGAGGAAGAGATTTATGTAGCAAGAGCACCTGGCAGACTGGATGTTATGGGTGGCATTGCTGACTATTCTGGCAGCCTTGTTTTACAGGTTATATTCGCATTTATAGTAAAGTTTTATTTTCTGTTCAATAGATGTATTATTGTTATGTGTTATTATAACTGACAATGTCCATGTTACTGGTTATGTAAATGAACAAATAAAAAGATGCCGATCAGAGAGGCATGCCATGTCGCTGTTCAGAGGAGCCACCCAAGCAAACATAAATTGTGGAAACATGCTCAAGCCAGACAGTTGGAGAAAGGCCATGGCCCCATTCCTGTTATTCAAATTGTATGATATATATGTTAAATGTTGCCATTTTATTATTAAAAAAACTCCCTTTAAATTTCTATTTTGTATTGTTGAACGAACTGTCTCATTTCTTGTACATTGTGCATAGGTATCTTTTGGATCAGCGCTGAGCAATCGTGCGCCCACATTTGATATGGACCTGACGGATCTAGTGATAGGAGATCAGCCAATTTCTTATGAGAAGGCTAAAGATTACTTCTCCCAGGATCCATCTCAGAAGTAAGTTTGAGCTGCATATGTTTTTTCATGGATCAAGCATTTTCATTTTTTTTACATTGTAAAATATTCATTTTAACTTGTCCCTGTCTTATACATAGATGGGCGGCATATGTTGCTGGGACTATTTTGGTATTGATGACAGAGCTGGGTGTTCGTTTTACTGATAGCATGTCCATATTGGTAAAAATCTTACATTGCTTTTCTCTCTCTTAGACCTTTTAGTTGCCAATGTTATATTGCAGAAAATACAAGAGAAATAGGAAATTGGTTTTAAAGTTCTCGTTTTTAATAGGCAAGATTGTGGTTCTTGATCTTCTAATAATTACAACTAAATAACAGGTGTCATCTGCAGTACCAGAAGGAAAAGGGGTGTCTTCGTCTGCTTCAGTGGAGGTTGCTACAATGTCTGCCATAGCTGCAGCTCATGGTTATCCTTTTTATTATTTCTTTGAACAATTTTCTTTCATATTGTTTGCCAATCTTTATGATTACATCAGATCCTTTTTCCCTACATTAGGTTTAAATATTGAACAAAGGAAGCTTGCAATTCTTTGTCAAAAGGTATTACTGAATAATAGCAATCAATTTTATGTGTTGTCTTTTGAATCTGGATGTAATTTTGCCTCTTTGATTTACCTAAGTCGATATCTTTTAGGTTGAGAATCACGTAGTAGGTGCTCCTTGTGGGGTTATGGATCAGATGACATCTGCATGTGGTGAAGAAAACAAATTGCTTGCGATGGTTTGTCAGGTGTGTGCCGCAACCTCATCTTATTAAAACTTACATGAGCTTATTTTCCAGACTCTTTTGTTGTTTGGCTCTCACGATGCCTTTCACTTTTGGTGTTGTAGCCAGCGGAGGTTAAAGAAATGGTAACTATACCGGCTCACATAAGATTCTGGGGTCTTGATTCTGGAATACGTCACAGGTGCATCATTGGTTGCTCTTAATTACACAGCAAATTTTACCTATACGATTATATGCATATAAGGATAATGTTTTCCTAATTTGATAGTTTTTTTATCTAGCGTTGGTGGAACAGACTATGGATCAGTTAGAGTGGGTACCTACATGGGTCGAAAAATAATCAAGTCTCGGGCCTCAACTCTGGTTACTGAATCTACAACCAACTCAAACAATCTTATGCAACCTGACAACATTATATGTGATGAACACGAGGAGCATGGCATTCACCTTCTCAAATCTGAAGCCTCCCTTGAATATTTATGCAATCTAAAGCCTCACAGGTTAATTTAGAAAAAAACAATGTATACCAAGTCATAAAGAGAATTTCTTTTGATGTGCAGTTTATAAAATTGAGTTGCTTGGTTTTGTCTATAGATTTGAAGGGGTCTATGTGAATGATCTTCCTGAAATTACAACTGGAGAGGAGTTTCTGCAAAAGTACGGTGATCATAATGATACAGTGACAACCATCGATCCTAAGAGATTGTACAGTGTTAAAGCTCCTACCAGGCATCCTATCTATGAAAATTTTCGTGTTGAGGTCGCACATCTGCATTCTTAGTTTTGTAAATATTTTCATACTTCATTCCAAGTCTTTTCTTACTTCGATCATTTTTGTGATTGCAGGCTTTCAAGGCATTGTTAACTGCAGCCAAGACAGATGAGCAATTATCAGCTCTTGGGGAACTCATGTATCAGGTTTGCTAATATTACTTCTGTATTCTTTTATATTTTCTGAACTAAATGTTATCATACTGAATTGCTGATATAAAAAAATAATAAAACAAATTTTATTTATCTCGTCAAAGTGTCTAATGTCATTTATATATAAACTGAAAATTCTCGAAGCTGTCCTCTTTGTTTCCCCACTCTCTCTGCAATAGATATGATAAAAATATGGGAAATTTTGTGCACATTTAAAAGTAACAAGATGATTGTCTTGATGACAGAAATAATATATATACTTCCTTTTTTTTTTTTTTGGTTTCTAAGGACCATATGACATCGAAATGATTTTAACAGCAGCATATGATTATCATATGGATGTCTCCTTAAGTGTTGTATGTGAATTTTAGATAGATTTGAAGATATGAGCAAATAATTAAGCTTGAAAGATGAAATGTCTTGATCATTTTTTTTTTCTTCTACAGTGCCACTATAGCTACAGTGCATGTGGACTGGGATCAGATGGGACTGATCGGCTGGTGAATTTGGTGCAAGAGATGCAGCACAGGAAGTCATCTCATGATGGCACTTCCAGTCTCTTTGGAGCCAAGATCACGGGCGGCGGTTCTGGCGGATCTGTTTGTGTAATCGGACGGAACAACAATAGAAGCCGTGAAGAGATCTTAGAGGTAAGTCGACTGTTCCATGTACTTTTTCTTGGTTGTGTTTGTAAGTTCTCCGTGTTAACCGTCACATTGGTTTCAGATCCAGCAAAGATACAAGGCTGCAACAGGTTATCTGCCAATCATATTCGAGGGCTCCTCACCTGGCGCCGGGAAATTTGGCTACTTGAAAATTCGAAGGAGGCCCTCTGCTAAGAACTGAGATTACCAATTCAAAAGAAAAAAAAATTATAAAATGAACTGGCTTTCTTTAATATTTTATTGGAGTTATTGTTCCCCTCTTAGAAATGTATTAGATTACGATTACAATCTTAGAAGATTTTTTTCCTAATAGAATTGGATTAAGCACCTTTGTGAAGGACTCTACATTTATCTGGACATCCCTTTTCTGAATATCCTTAATTTCAGAAGTGCATGTTAGGCAAATACGGATTAAACATCCTCAAGACTCCTAGCCTTTTAATCTTTCCGAGCATTTCCGAACATGTGTTGCTTGGCGTGGATTAAGGATTGCTCTTTTCTTTTTTTTTTTTTGAAAGTTGACGGCGGTTGTCAACGAATTAAGGATTGCTCTTTGAACCTCCTTTTTGTGAATTGAGATTGTCACAAATTCTGAACACCGACTATCTTAACCATCCTGACCAAGATCTAAACCTATGGTCCAGATCTATTTAGAGTTAAACTCAAATTTTAAGTTAAGGTCCAGATCTATTTAGAGGTAAACTCAAATTTTGAGTTAACTTAGATACAGACTCCCTTTTTGTTGCGGGTTTAATTCTTGTTCGGCTCTTTAAAGAGTCTCTATTTGTAAAACAAGACTCCTTAGTTTCAGATTTTTCAAGACCGGTTAAACCACCAGTTTGTTAAAATGCTCATTGATCGAATTTTAATTGCCCAACGGAGCCAAAATAAGAATGAAATTGATCTTTTCATCATTACAAGCGGGCAGCATTGAAAGAATCTGTACCACTCTTTAGAATTCTTCCAGCTGGTGCTACAAATTTTATAATTGAAGAACATGATAAACAATTTGATTGAGTTGTTATTTCATATATAATACATTAAGGCCCACAAAATAAAAGAGAATAAATAAACATTATCACAACCAAGGAATTTATTTACATAATGAAACTATGAAAGTGGACACCCTTTAAGGGCGCTTTTCTTTACAAAAAAAAAAAAAAAAGGAATCTATATACATTCCAAGTCTTCCAAATAGCAACACCAAGAGATTAATGGCATTATGTACATAATCTAATGGCACTTAACCGGTTGAAAGTTTCCTAACTGTGTGCTGTTATTCTGAGATGAGATCAGTTGCAGATTCAGTTTGCATTGGTAAGACAGATCCACATGACTATCGCCATCCTCGTTCGCGTATATCCGGGTTCCTTTAAGCCAGATCGCGAGGTCGAAAGACCCCGTCGCATTCGATTTCCTGAATGCATCAACGCCAGTGCTTCCGAGGTTGACAGTTGAGTTGCCGGTCCTGGAGAAGTTGAAGAGTCGCGTCCTTCTCGGTTTCACCCGAAACTTTCCAAGTCTTATCCAATCGAACTGCTCGGTGCTGTAGTAGCAGTCGACTTCCATCTCGTGGTAGTCGGCCTTGTCGTGCCAGACAGAGTTGTGGATGCTCATGGTGAAGGTGAGGTTGTAGTAGAGCGAAGTCGTCGGGCCAACGGCGAGCTCGAAATGGGTCAGGTTGGCGTTGACGATAGCGATCTTTTGTGGCGGAACGACGTAATCGACTATGATCATGCTGATGATGAAACCAAACACAAGGAGGATGAATATGCACGTACATGAGCAGGCGGTCTTGAACTCCATGTCGTGTCAATGTCAACAAAAAATGAGTTTGTGCTTGTTTATTGATCAGCTTCTGTATGTCTTCTTGGATGCAGATTGGGAGGAGGGTGTATATATATATAGGTTTATAAATATATTGACTTCTTCTGGTTTGTGCCTGGCTCTTTTAATTACCTAGAAATATCATTCTTTTTCTTTTTTTTTTAAAATTATGGCGTGTACGCGGTGGATTGTCAACGTTGACGAATGAATGCATTGTCTGTCGAATTTCCTTGTAGCTGGATGATCATTCCCTGGAATGTTTAATTCTTCGAAATGCACGCAAGATGCTATTTTATATACATTTTTTTCTTAGCTAGATTGACCTTTTCAATCTAATCTTAACTGTCTTTTGTGGAAAGAAATAGCAAAAATAAGATACTTAATTTTTTTTTATTCACCTCATCCATTCGAGAAAATCTTTGGTATATTTACGCACCTCACCGCCTAACTATTTCTATTTCTTTTCCTGCAATGTCTTCATATACAATGCTTCTTTCGTTGCCTAATCTGATCTTGGTTTATCATCATTACGTCACACTAAATTTTTAATAAAGAGATTGTTATTATTTATTTATTTTTATTTGAGATGTTGACCACTGCGCACATGAAGATGACAGATTTTGTTTCGATTTGAACAAATCATATATAATTGTTTATAATTCGAAAATTAGAGTTTTGCTGGGGGTTGAACAATTTTTTTTATCCACTATAAATCAAAGACTAGCACTTGATTTAAAAGGGAATTTTATATTCAAAATTAGATTTTTTAAAAGGGAATTTTATATTTTATTCAAAATTTATCTTTTTAAGGGAAGAAAATCGTTTCAACTTTCAAAGTTATTTTGATTTATATGTTATTTTGATCGATACGCCAGATTCATTTGTTATTTTATGTAGACTAGTTTAAGATTAAAAAATCTATAATATTCTGTGGATGTTGTCATGCACCTCTTCTTAATAAAATTTGTTGCATCCACGTCTCCGATGTGCAAAAAAGATTCTATATTCAGAGTAAAACTATGGTATTTTATGATCACGGAACATTCGTGAACTTGACCTCAAAAACATATCAAATCATATCTAATTTTTTATTTAAATGACTTAATAAATTCTATATATATCATATGTTGAGGCATAAAAAAATTTTCTATTTTTGGATATTTTTAAGTATTTATTTCGGATTTTTTAATAGCAACTATACAATACTGAAATTACGTAAAGTACCAAATTTAATAATTTTTGAAACTTTTCGGATTTTTCAAAGATGGGTACCTTTTTATATCAAAATAGCATTATTTTTGGTCCATCATTCAGAAATCCAAAAAAATAGCTAAAAATTGTAAAATTTGGTATTTCACCATATTTTAATATTTAGAATGTGTTGGTTCAATTAGATTTGGCATTTGAAGTTCGGCTTGTGAGATTTTATATGTCATTTGCACTGTGGTACACTATAACATAACTCAATTTTTCATATATAACTTTTTAAAATTATGTAATAATTACTTAAAATTTCTAAAATGAAAAACTTTTGTATGTCACACGATTTTGATACAACGAACTTATTTTTTTTTTATGTAGCAGACGATTGCCTATTATACTTTTATTAAAATCAAAATAAAAATAGGATTACATAGATATAGATAAGGTTTGGATAAAGAACGAAAAGGAAAGAAAAGGAGCCTCCCTCGAAGAGAGGCATCAGTAAAATACATTTGATGACCTGACAAAGTCAGGTCGTGGTACTATGTAAAACCCGTTGCCCCATATTATAATTAAGCCCTTCCCCGTAATCTAGTGGGGGCCGTTCGGCAGCCCCTCTTTAGGTCTCTTTAAACTTTCTTTAATTTATTTAGTCTCTTAATCCTTCCGAACGCAATCTCCTTAGTACGGATTAAAAGTTTCTCCTTAAACCTCCTTTTGACCGGGGCTTAAGCCTTGCCCGGATTTCTAAGGAAGCAATACATATGGCTTAAAGCTTAAGCTTTTTTAGACCTTTTTTCTTGCTAAGGTCATGTATTTCCTTGAGTAGTATATATCCGTATTGGTCGTCGATCTCCTCTGAAGATGCGATTGCACCGCTCCTTCCATACCGTCCATAGCAAGGCCATAAGAGTCGTCACCCTGTTCGTAGCTATTCCAAACAAGCAAGCCGCAGCCGGAGATTCTGATTAGGTGCTAAGTGCAATATCTAAAGTAGTTGATTAGTAAGGGGACAGTGGAAGAAGAGATGTGAAGATGATTCTAGTAAACCTATAACGAACTTATTAAGTTATATAAGTCAAAATTTAGATATAATTTGATATGTTATCGAGATTAAAGTTACGGAAGGTCTCCATTATCGAGGTTAAGGTCATGGAAGTTCTCCACAAGCTTAAGAACACTAAAGTTTTACTCCTACATTCATCCAAACATTTCTTTCTGAAAATTAATATTTTCTGTTATCTCAATAAAAATATTCAAATTTAATATCGCTTTGATAAAGAGCGGATGAAGAAGCCGTACCACTCTCTAAAAATCTTCAAGTTAGCGGTATTCTTTCCTTCATGTATGTATGTATATGTTAAACATTTGATTTACTTGTAATTTCAAATACAATACATGTAGTGGTGCCAAAAGATAAATGTTGAACTATAATTCCCATATATAGTAAGTCTTCCAAATAGCAACAAAATCAACAAGTATTTAAAAAGTTAGCAAGTGAAAGAAGAAAACAAAAAAAAACAAAGGCATCATGTACAAGTTTAACTGCACTTAACCGGCTGAAAATTGCCCAATTCTGTGTTGTTATTCTGTGATGTGATCAGTTGCAAATTCAGTCTGCATTGGTAGGACAGATGCTGATGAGTACTGTCCCCATCCTCACTCAGGTATCTTCGAACTCCTTTAAGCCAGATCGTCAGGTCGAAAACCCCCGTCGCATTCGATTTCCTGAATTTGTCAACACCACTGCTTCCAAGATTGACAGCGGAGTTGCTGGATCTTGAGAAGTTAAACAGGCGACTCCGTGCGGTCAGCACGAAGTCTCCAAACACCAACCAATCGAACCGCTCGGCGCTGTAGTAGCAGTCGACCTCCATGTCGTGGTACTCGGCCTTGGTGGCATGCCAGACGGTGTTGCGGATGCTCAGGGTGAAGGCGAGATCGTAGTAGAGCGAAGTACTAGTCGTCGAGCCGACGTCGGGCAGCTCGAAACGGTTCAGATTGGCACTTGTTATAGTGACCCTTTGTGGTGGAATGATGTGATCAGATATGGCTACACTGATAAGGAAACAGATTAGAAGGGCAATGAATATGCACATACATGCACAAGCGGTCTTGTTCTTGGATGCCATGTTGTGTCAATACAATTTATGATGATGAATTGTGGGTGTTTTTTTTTCACTTTATGTGATTTTTGGATGCGGAGTGGATGCTAAAATTAAAGGATGGATGATCAATATCGATGAGAAACATCTTGCGTCCATCGAAAAACCGTCCATACGTGTATAGATATATAAAAATGTAACAGATAGACTCCAAAATGTAACTGATACATCCTGAAATGTAACTTGTGGACACTATGGACAACTTTTCTATGGACGCCAGGTACTACTCAATATTAATTTATATTGTTTGCATCTACATTGTGCGAACTAGCTCTTAATTTTGAAAATATTTGGAATCATTTGTGCTTTTAATTGTGGCGTGTGCAGTTGAATTTCAATTTTTAAGTTTTAAACGTTGACAAGATGAGTTGAATTTCCTGTAATTAAGTGCATTTGATCGTTCCCTGAAAAACTTACATTTTTTCCATTTATGAATCACATGCAAGCATGTTACTGTTTATTTTTATGAACTTAAATTATATTTGACTATTTCAAACATGATTCTTTAGACGAAAGTGAATATCAAAAGAAAAGGATGTAACAATATTGTATTATTTAATTACGGTGTTTCTAGACATCCACTATTTTTTAACATGCTATTAAAATTAAGGGGAAGATCCACTTACACCAAAAACAAGCAACACATCTTCTACATCGAATCTAATAAATTCATAAAAATCTAAAAAATAGAAAATCTTAAAAATAGAAAATCTTTTACAAATAAATTCATTTACTTATAGATCAAACTTGTTTCAAATTTCATTCAATTTGAGTGTCATTTTATACTCTATGAAAAAACCATTAAGTTGGCATGGTAATTACAATATATAGTCTAAATTTAATGATTCTTGATCAAGTATCAAATGACACTTAAATTGAAGAAAATTTGACACACATTCAATTTGTAAATAAATGAATATGTTTGTTAGAGTTTTTCCTATTTTTTTCCTATTTTCTATGAATTTATTAAATTTGATGCAACATACATGTTATTTGTTTAAGGTGCTTGCAAGTGATCCCTCATCTTAAATTAATTAAAAGGTTGAAATTATGAACATTTGAAGGCAATTTGAATGTTATTTCAAATTAGTGTATAAGGTGTACTGCCAAACTGAACAAGAGGGAAGACGATATTCTTCAACAGAAGGCCGCAAATTTATTTATTTTTGCGTTTGATATTGGCCTTGGAGAGACCGTCAAGTGTTCAATGAATTATCAGCTAGCACTTAATTAATTTGTGTTGAAATAAATTCTCACAACCGTAACATTCTCTCTCAAAATATATTCTTTCCTTTGATTTATGCAGGTATACATATGTTTAACATTTGATTGATTTTTGTCATTTCAAATATGTTACATGAAGGGCCGAAAGATAAAATATATATATATATATATATATATATATATATATTATGAACTAGCTCTATAGGAGTTGTTTTTCACATGGTAAGTCTTCCAAAAAAAACAACATTAATGGACAAGTACAAACCATGAAGTTCATCAGGAGAAGCAAAAAAAAAAAAATAAAAAAATGGAGGCATTATATATGTACAAAGTTTAACAGCACTTAACGGTCCGGAAATTGTCTAATGCTGTGCTGTTATTCTGAGATGAGATCAGTTGCATATGCAGTTCGCATCGATACGACAGATTCTCCGAACTGTCTCCTTCGTAATCATTGTGCATTCGGTTTCCTTTAACCCAAATTGTCAAGTCGAAGAACCCCATTTCGTTCGATTTCCTGAACTGATCGATCACATCATTACTTACAAGATTCACAGTAGCATTGCCGGTTTGGGAGAAGTTAAACAGGCGTGTCCTTCTTGATCCTATCACGAACGCTCCGAACCTTAGCCAGTCAAATTGGTTGGTGTTGTAGTAGCAATCGACTTCCATGTCGTGGTAGTCGGCCTTGTCGTACCAGACGGAGTTGTGGATGCTCAGGGTGAAGCTGAGAGTATAGAAGAGCGCAGTCGTTGAGCCGTTGATCACGACCAGCTCAAAGTGGGTCAGATGAGCATCCATGATTGTGACCTTTTGTTCTGGAATGATGCGACTCGCTATGAGCATACCGATCGCGAAACCGATCACGAGGACAATGAATATGCACATCCATGAACAAGTGTTCTTATAATTCATGTCGTGTAACGGTGTGAGTACGATGATGACGAGTTGTTTGTGTGTGTTTTTTCACCTTCTGTATCGATCTTTCAGATGCAGAGAGCGATGGAGGAGGATCGAAACTGATTTATATTGTTTAATTTCTTGTAGATTAGTGTGTGAAGATCATTAAAAACAACTAAACAAGAGCCAAATTTTTTTTTTTTTTTTTTTTTTTTTTTATTGTGGTATCTACGGTTGACTTTTAACGTCAACAAGATCGATTACTGAATTTCCTTGTTATATGTTAACTAACTAGTTGAATGTTACCAGGAATACTTATATTTTTATGAACCAGATGCACTCCTGTACTTTTCTTTACAAGAACTTAACTATATATTGAGTAATTCAAACAAGATTCTCTGGTAAGAATCTGAATGCCTGCATCAGTTGGCATTTACTAATTTTTTAAATAAAAAATTAAGGCCAAATTGGGTATATGCCCTTCAAAACTTTGTTTATTAGATATTCGTCCATCAAACTTCTAATTTAGATATTTACCCATTAATTCTTTATTCTCTTCTATATATGCCCATCAAAATAATTGAAGTATGGTATAAACATATTTCTATTAAAAAAATAAATAAATAACTAAAATGACAACTTTATCCTTCTTTACTCCTCTCCCCTCTACTTCTTGAAGAAGAAGAGGTCCAGTTTATTTTGATGAAGCCACAACCAATAAAAGGTGCAAATTAACAACCATGAAGAACTTAGAAAAGAGGAAGGCATCCAGTCTCCAAATCCCCTGTAGCACGACCGCGCGCTTTACATTGTGCCAAACAGGGAACCTAAGATGCACAGTAACAACTCAATCGTTCGGCAATGTCAAAAGTTCGGGATTCAAAAATAATTCGGGTATAATTCGGAAATTATTCGTTTCTTACAATATTATATATTAAAATTATATTATTATATTATAGAATATAAAATTATGATAGAGTTAAATTTATAATATATATTTGATATATTTGAGACTATAAATCTAAAAGCCACATAAAATCTGAGTAAAGACATAATAAAAAATAACAAAAGAACTTGGATGTCCAAAGAGAGAATTGATTAATTTATTGGAGAGAGAGCGAGAAAGGGACAATGCTAGCTTGTATGTCAGAGCACGCATATGAGAGCTGAACTTGTATGTCAGAGCACGAATGATGAGGCAAAATTTCAAACTGTTAACTCCCAAATTATTCCGAACTATTCGCGTAAAATTCATTTTATTCGTGAAAAATTTGCGTATTAAATGAATAATTCGGAATATATTGAATTATACAGTGTTTTGTTAGCTATTAATTAAAAAACAAATGCGAATTATTCGCAAACCTTGTTACTATGTTAAGATGCACAACTTATTTGTGCTATCAATGATATTATCAAATCACTATAACATTTGAGAACACTCTCAGTTATAGAAGGCAATGGCTTGAATAATCAATTGAGCTTTATATCGACTTCTCATAATTAGAGGGCCATTCTTTTAAAGAAGAGAATTCTTTGTCCCTCTTATGTTCATCTTAATTATAACACGTTCAACAACTAATTAACCTGGTACTCAATTTATATTACAATGCCTTATGCTTTCATGCTATTGGTCATTTACTATCACAGCTTTATCAATTGAATCCAGAGGAGATGTATACCTACAACTCTAGAGGTGACAGATTGTCGGGTCAGGTCGGTTCGGGTTCGGATCGGGTCAGGTTGTGTTGGGATAGTTTGACCAAATGGAAAATGTCGAGTCGGGTTCAAGTCGGGTCGGGTCGGGTCGGTATCGGGTTGACGGCTGCCGGCATTTTTTCGGGTTGGGTTTAGGTCAGGTCAGGTCAGGTTTCGAGTTGACGTCTGCTGGCATTTTTTTTGGGACGGGTCAGGTCGGGTCGGGTCGGGTGGGTTTTTCGGGTCTGGTCAGATTTTGCACCTCTATTCCCGGGTCGGGTCGAGTTCGAGTCAGTCTGACTTTCCCTGAAACACGGGTCGAGTCGGGTCGGGTCGGTTCGGGTCAGTCTCACTTTCTCTAGAACACGGGTCGGGTTCGGGTCGGGTCAGGTCGGGTTCAGGTCAGTCAGATTTTCTCTAAAACTCGGGTCGGATTGGATTTCGGGTCGAGGGAGTTTTTCGGGTCGGGTCAAATTTTGCTACCTCTATACAACTCATAGGTGGACTTAGAAAGAACACAAATGTACGTATGATTGGGAAAGGTAGCGATAAGTCATATTAATTAAGAATCCATCCAGAGTTGCTAACAGAGTTGTGCAAGATGTCAAATTGTGGAGTGCATTATGTTAACTAGAGCTGAAACCCGGGCTTCGTCCCGGAAATAAGAAAAATTATAAAATACAAGAAAATCGAAATTTGGAATATTTGAACTCGTAAGGATAAATCTTTAATCTTAATAGTAAATTATAATACAATATTTGGTCATTAGTTTTGGCAGATGTCTTGGATAGTAAATTACAATATCAAAAGATTCAAAACACAATATCCGTATATAAAAAATAATGTTCAGTATCAAAAGATACAAAACAAACATAAGGTATCAATTTAAACAACTTTTAGTACAAAAAATTGATTTGATATGCCTAAAAAAAATATGGTAAGGGTTAAATACTGCTGTAGTAGATCCTTATTGGTAAAATATTTATATAACTTTCATTTTAGATTGTGCAAGAAGGAATAATCGATATATCTAATAGAGACAAACCCCTTGCCAAAAGCACACCGAAAATACGTATTTGAAATAAAAAAAAAAAAACAAATTCATACACGAAAGGAAAATAAATTAAGCAAAAATAGAACAATATATAATTAAGTAAAAGGGCCGAGAACCACTGCTATAATTTTATCTCAAAAAATGGCTACTTATATTTTTTGCTCATCCTCTTCACTGTTAAATACAATTAATACTTTGTCATCAATCACCTATAAGTAATAACGAATATTGTTACAGATCTATGAAATGATGGATAAAAAATGTTCAATCTAAAAATTAATGGGAAAGAATCACAACATCTAATTCTTTATGTAATCTTCAAAATTAATAATTATAAAATAAAAATATGACGATAAATATATATCTGCCATACCTGATAACAACATGGAATGATTTATAAGTGGTTGGGGGAGAATAGTTACGTGTTGATGTTGAGAACCAAATAGTTATAAATAATGAATTGAAGAGACAGAGGAATGCAAGGAAATGTGTGACTTCCTATCTTCTCATTTATATTGACGGGACATGAAAAGGTAGAAATTTCATTAAAAATAGAAAGACTATCCATAATCTCCAACTTCTCATATTCTCTCTAGCAATTACTTTCAATCAATTAGAAGATTTCAGAGAAAACAAAAACGGTAAAATGCATTGCATTAATTTCAATCAATGTATTCCGTATTCTACTGTAAAATACTAAAATCATGAAATAAAAAATAAATAAATTGCTGAGGTGGCATAGTTGAAATGACAAGAATCCTACCCCTCTTTCTGGGGTATGGATTAAGGGGGTACTTATGTAGGATTCAGCTGTTTGTTTCTCTTCTTACTTTTAGATTAATTGTTGGAGACATTGATGTAATGATATGACTTTCATTTTATTTTCTGTTTAATAAAATTCTTGGTAGTCACTATCAAGCTTTCCAAAAAAAAAAAAAAAAATCCATCCAGACCAAAAAAAGAAGTATGGCTTAATCTACTTTAATGAGCTACTTAATTTTAGACATATTTATGATAATTATATAAAGCCCCAATAAGCTTAAAAAAATTTATATCCACCTCATCATCAACCAAACGACACAATTTAATTTAGGCCTATTTTGCTATGAGTCCGTACATACTACGATCCAAATCGGATTGGAGGAACCAACAATCCATATCCGATGCTTATGGTTTTTAGGGAGGATTTTTTGATATTTTTTGGAATAATCTGAACCATTGAAAATCGGATTGAAGGGTCCGATTTCAGCGCATTTTGCTATATCATGAATAATCATCCAAAAATGAAACGCTTGAACAAAATTTCGAAAATCTTAATGATAGTCGCCATGCTTCATGTATGGTCAAGGGTATAACAGCCTCATGGAAGCATATATATATATTGAGAATTTGATGAAGATAGGAGACCTAACTTCTTCGCATATGGTGAGAACTGTACTCATGTGATAATGCTGTCCAAAGAAGGATGCCATCACGCCAATAATAGATTAGGTTTAGGTTGGCAGCCTCTGCCCTACAGCCTATACCTCTCGAAAAAATAATAGATTAGCTTTTGTGGGAAATAATATATTGTGATAATGGGACGGAGTAGTACAATTCCGTGGATTGCATGTTTTATATATGAGGAGGAATCTATTGACAATGCTTAAATTTGATAATTTTGACATTACAAAATTTTCAAAAATTTGTAAAAATTCATAAAAACTCTTAAAAATGAAAAATGGTTTATGGATGTATTATTTAATTTATAGATTGATAGTGTTTCAAATTTCAATCAATTTGAACATCGTTTAATGACTTATCAAAATTTTGTGCACTTTTTAACAGTTCTAAATTAATGGATATTTGAAGAGCTATCAAATATCACTAAAATTGAATATAATCGGAAACATAATCAATCTATAAGTTAAGCATAACTTCCATAATTTTTTTTCTATTTTTTTCTATTTTTTATGAATTTTCATAAATTTTTAAAAGTTACAATTGTCAAAATAACCATTGTCAATGGATCCCCTCCTCTTTATATATATGGTTCGTTTTTCTTTTGGGACGTAGATAGATGATGTCTTTTCTCACAGTATATTAGTTTTAGGCATCATCTTTTGGGACGCATCTATATATTTTTTTCAAATTAATCTCTATATTAGAGACAAAATTGTATGTAATCTAACTTAAAAAGTTTGATAGTAGATATAATATGTTATTTTGTATTGGTTTTGGATTGGAGAATTTATGTTTTTTTTATGGATGTAATCACTTCTTTTAAATGAAATCTGTTGCCAACGCGCCTTTGATTTTTCAAAAAAAAAAAAAAAAAAAAGAGTTTCCTCTTTTTTTTTTAAAAAAAAAAACATTTAAGTTATATTGAATTATCATCTAGTATAATAACCGGCCGGATAGTAGCCAGTAGGTGGATCGGGATCATGACCTGCTTTTCTTGATCCGACGGTTGAGATCGAAACACTGAAATATTTTAAGATTGGTGCGTCAAATACCGAAGTACTTTAAGATCGGTGCGACAACCGATCCCGACTATCCGATCGGAAAAGCACGTCCTGCTTTTCTGCAGATTTTTATCCCAGTAGATTAAATATCAGTTGGTTCCCGGGCCTATTTATTGGAAAGCAATCTCCTGACTCCTGAGTCCTGAGTGAATCCATTGAACTAATAGAGAGCAACAATGAGAGTAAAAGCCCCTTTCTTCTTCTTCCTTATTCTCTTCATACATTCTGGTGATACTACTTCAGCAGCCCACTATCAAGCAGGCTTCATCAATGCATTCAGCAATGCAACTGATCATCACTATGATAGTCTAGGCCGACTCGAGTACTTGAAGGAAGAGCTTCAGATGAACTCCGACGTACACCGGAGGATCTTAAAAGAAATACATTACACGCCTTTGAATAGAGACCGTGCTGCCGATACCACGAGTCAGCCTGGTCAGCCGTACACTCGGCCATGTATCTATGCCAATCATTGTCCAACATGAAGCTTGTTTCTTATTATTAATATGAAAAAATTATATAAATTACGTACCGTCGTACCCCATGTATTCTTCACAGCAATCGGATGTGATGAACTAATTAAGGCCTACAGATTTACATTGATCCGGCGTGATTTTGCACATAAGATAGGCAGTTTTCAGTGCTTCTTAAAACAAAATAGTGCTCCCGTTGATCCCGGCGCGCCAGCATGCATATAGTAGTATTTGAGTTCTACACAATTTAGTCCCTTCGGCCACTACCAAAACAAAATCAATTTGCACAAGAATCACCCTGATTAAGAAACCCCTTTTATATATATTACAGAAGGCAATGGTGTCAATTGGGTTTTATATATGTTGTAAGTATGATCAATATGGGGTGCTTTGTGATATAGTAAATTATAAGGGGTATTAATGTAAAAGTGTAATTATCATAGTTTGTGGGGTCTATTTGGTGAAGTTGTTTTAAAACTCATCAGCTTCATTGTAATCTGGATGTGACGTGAGAGAATGAAAAGAGTATTATCAGATCGAAAATTTTGTCCATACATCCGTAACACTCCATAACATGATAACACTATGGCAATCCAAGTTGGCATAATAACGCCCCTAGTATTATCACGTTGGCTGCAGCATTTTATAGACTGTAGACATATTAGACTCCACATGTAGCTAGTCTTATTCCTTGCGTTTGTCAAGTGTAGTAAAAATGTAGTAGTGATATAGTAAGTGATTTAAGGCGCTTTAAGTTACCAAACGAAAGTGATTTAAGATGTAGTAAGTTAATGCAGCTATATATAGGTGTAATAAACTAAATCACCAACATTTCATATCTTTTACACATTCTACCCACTTTACTTCATCTATTTACTTTACTCCTACCAAACACCACTATTTTAAATTGATTTAGTGTTTTACTCCGCTTTAACTTACTACACTTGCGAAATGGAGGAGAGTGTAGGAGATGAATTTAGATGTGCTACGTTGATTTGACTGGAAGCAGTACTTGTCCTATATTCTATTTTATTTTTTTAAATCTACTTTTATTTTTTTCAATCCCCATACCAAAAATGGTTTTTTATTTTTTAAAAAGACCACTTCTCTTAAAACTAGTTTATTTTTTTTATATTTAGTCATATTTTGTTTGCAGAATCATAAGATTGAAGGTACGATTTTATATTTTGACATACTTATTTTTAAGTTTCAAATAATTATTGTAATTTGTAACTAATGTAGATACTTATGTAACAAATATACTTATGTAACAAATAAATGAATATATGTAATGTATAGCACATAAAGTAACAAATATTAAAGATACGATCTTTCATTTTTAGTAGTTAAAAATGAAACCAAAAAGGTTGTAGAATTGTGTGTGTACACGCAAGTAACAAATAGAACACATAATGTGACGACTGCAGTAAGAACTAGTGCTTGACTAGTTACATTTTGGTGAAAAGAGAAAATAAAAAGGCAATAAAAGGAATTCCAGTGCTTGACTAGTTACACTAGAAATCTGGTTGCGGCTTCGCCGCAACTCCCTTGTGGTTGCACTGGGAATTTGGTTTCTAGGCTTGGACTATGTTGAATGATTTGTTTTTGTGGTGATCTTTTGCCTAGCTCATGTGAAGTCAGGGTGTCACAGAGGAAGCTTTTATGGGAAGTCAAACATTCATAAAAGCTCTTTCAGCAAAACTAACAATTTGCTTACAATGCAACCCTGCATTGACTGAAACATTAATAACAACACACAATGAGGCAAGCAATTATTCCTCAGAGTCTCTGACCAAGGAAACAAAAAACCCATAACAATACCCAACCATCCATAAGAAACCACCAGTAACAATTGCCAAACACAGATCGTCGCATAGAAAAGGAAGGGGAGAAAAAAAAAAAAAGGCAACAAAGGCAGAAAGTACTAACCTTGCAATCCACAACATCAAAATAGCACGAACCAAAGTAGAGCACCTCTACACCGCGTGACGGCTAAGAGCTAAACCTCACACCTACACAGCAAAACAACAATGCAAATGCACCAAGTAAGAAACCTATTGCAACGAACGCAAATACACAGCTCAAAATGAAAACACATGAAATAAGTAACACCGGGTCTTGTCCAGCAAAGACACACAACAGCAAGAAAGGTGCATGCAACAACCGCAGGCAAAAGCCAGAAACCCAAAGAACCAACAGCAGCACCCCGACATTCGTAAGATCAGCGCACATTTTCAAACTATGTATGGAGGCGACAGTGCACATCACAACTATCAGCTCGAAGAGAGGAACAATCAAAGCGGAAGAACACATCAGCCAAAAAAAAGAGAACATGCGCATGCAGAAACTCGGTGAACTGAAAATTATCACTGCATGCAACACAAACCATCGGAGAACTTAATAAAAAAACATAGAATTGTTAGCAAAAACACCCCTGATCACAACCACGACAAAGAAGAGGAGCCCATCAGCAGATTCAAGAACCGCAGACCCCCAAAAGAAAGAAGATAAAAACAACGACCAAAACCTGTTAACACAAAAAACAAACCAATAAGAAGGCCAAACGACTGCCAACGGACCCAGAACAGCCCAAACAGACAGCTCAGAAATGAAAAAAAAAAAAACACAAAGAACCCAACACAGATCAGCAGTGACAACGACAACTTAAACGGCAGTGAAGATAACCAAAACCCGAAAAGAACAACCATCCAAACCAATGCAAAAGCGTGAGAAGCACACACCAAGCATGCATGGACCCAAGAAAAGAAAAAAAGCCATTGTTGAAGAGCACAACAGAAGACAGAAAGAACGAAATCCACCTGGGAAAAAGGAAAAGGCAGCAACAACACAATGACACCACCCTCTCACGTCGGGAAACAACACATATATCCTTCCCACAAAGCAACGAAGCTCCCAAGAAGCAGACCTCGAATAAAACGAAACCAAACAAAGAGCAAAGCAACATACACCCCAACACGAAAGCCGTGCGATGGAAATCAAACCGCCACGTCAAAGCAAACCCAGCCATAGAAGGTCCAATAAGCAGACAACAAACACAGTAGCGGATCCAATGAAGAAAAAAGCAGTCAGAAAATAGATCAGAAAAAGAACCGAAACAACATTAAGTTCAGCTTGGATGTACCATAGAAAGCTGACTTATCCAACACTACACACAATCAATTTTTTTTTTTTTTTTTTTTTGAGATTACACACAATCAATTAGGACAACCGGGTGCAAACAATTCACATCAAACGTAAAGCTGTCAGAGGGGGCAGAAGGAAGGAAGTAAATGAGCTATACACCGAACCCAAAGCAAGACAGCACCGAACAAAAATGGAAGAAAACACCATCGTCGAAATAGCTCCTGGCGCAGCAACAAATATGGAGGCAGACCCTCATCATCTAATGACGTATACGCAAATAACACGGGCCATCGGATGGCAATCGCACGGTTTACTCAAGGAAAAAAACATTGTTTACATAACACTGTTACGACGCCACATCATGGTTTCACAATGATTACACAATGATATTACCGATTGAGGATTACTAATTTCGGATTAATGTATCTGTTTTTACATTTTGAAAATGTTGGAATGTAGGAATGAAGGAGGTTGAAGCTGTAACAACTGAATCCGAAATAAAAAATCGAATATTGGCCAACAAATGTAACGATTACAACAAGAATGTAAGAAATATATATGGATAAAGGGATAAATATGTGAAATCAGATAAAAAAATGAAAGGCAATGAAAGGGATTCCAGTATTTGGAACATATCACAAAGAAGAGGCATTTGATATATTAATTGTCGCATTCTAAGTTTTCCAAATTGAAATATAATCGACGAATTCATTGATTAAAATTAAATACTGTTAAGGAATAATTAGAAAACTCCCCTACTGTGCAGTAATTTACTGCGCAGTACTCTGACCATTGGATTCGCTTTAAGATTCATACAACTCAATCTCAAAAAACTCCCCCTATAATCCACATCGTTGATAAGCAGAGATAATCACTCTATAGCTCGTGACTTATTTTTGGAAGATTTGCCTATTACGCTCTATCCTACTCCTTATAAAAGGAGGAGTTGATTTTATACATTGAAAAGACTATTTGTTCATAACAAATTTCAACCGTTGGATCAATTGATTTGGCTCAATCATATCCATTCACATATGTATTATGTACTTTCGATTTTCAGTTTAAAGTGATTGCTCTTGCTCCTTTATGTGCCGCCCATTGCCCAATGCCCATTAATTGCTCATTTATCTTTAATTGCTTTTTTAAATCCACAACAAATAATGGCTCGCGCTTTGGAGCGGGTATTATACTAGTATATATATATGTTCGAAAAGGAAAAGGATGAGCACGTACATGATGTCTCAGAGTTGTCGACACCGTTAAAAATTGATTATCACAAACAATTATTTAGTTAGGCCTATTTGCTATCATGAATAATTATCCAAAAATCAAAACGTTTGGATAAAAATTTTGGATATTAATGATCTTCTCCATGGTTTACGTACGGTAAAGCGTATAATTAACAGCCTCATGGAAGCATATATTGAGAATTTAGGAAATAATTAATAGAGGTGGCAGATTATCGGGTCAAGTCAGGTCGGGTATTAGGTTCGGGTCGGGTCAGTTTGATCGAATGGAAATGTCGGGTTGGGTATTGGGTTGACGGCTGCCGACATTTTTTTGGGTCGGATTGGGTCGGGTATCGGATTGACACCTGCCGGCAATTTTTCGGGTCGGGTCGGGTTGAGCAGGTTTTTCGGGTTTGGTCAGATTTTGCACCTCTATTCTCGGGTCATCTCGGGTTTCGGGTCATTCGGGTCGGGTTCGGGTCAGCTTGAGTTTCCATGAAACACGGGTCGGTTTGGCCGGGTCGGGTCTGATTCGAGTCAGTTTGACTTGCCCTAAAACTCGGATCAGACGGGTTTTTCGGGTCAGGTCAGATCTTGCAACCTTAATTAAGGAGGGGACTTTGATGAAGAAAGGAGGCGCCCTAACTTCGCATGTGATATAATTTTGTCCAAAAGAGGATACCAATAATTAGAGGTGGCAAAACCCGACCCGACCCGACCCGATATTTTTAGAAAGTCAAATTGACCCGACCCAACCCGACCCGACTCAAACCCGACCCGACCCAAGATCAAACATCATGCAATCCAACTCAAATTAACATACGATCCAAAAAAAACTGATATTAAAATTGACCCGATGCGACCCGCCCATCACCCGACCCGACTTGACCCGAGATATTCTAGAAAGTCAAACTGACCCGACCCACCCGACCCGAACCCGAACCCGACCCACCCGCCCGATTTGCCATCTCTACCAATAATAGATTAGATTTTGTGGCATTGTGAAAATTTTGGGACACAATAGTATAATTCTGTACGTGGTTGCATGTATAATAATATGCATGGTTTCGTCTTTTTGGACGTAGATAAGGCTGTTAATTAATTAATTACGTTAATTGCATGTTTTATTAGATAAGGCTGTGAGAAAAGCATCACACAGTTAATTAGTTTAAAAAAAAAAAAACGAAACTCTAAACTATCTTATTAAATACCTATGAAAGTTTTTTTAGAAAAAATACACATGAAATATTTCATTTAACTTTGAGTCGCGACTACAACATATTAATAATTAGGGCTCGACGTCCTACTATCTATAGAGTAGACGTCTATAGAATGTGACAACACCACTGTCAAATGGGACTAAGTGGGTTCTAGTTGTAACACCATCACTCACAGAATGTAACTATGGACCGTCCACTCTATGGACGCAAGATGTTTCTGTAATAATTACTACTTGAGAAGGGATCCGATGCCACTAGGTTTAGTGACATCTAATATGCCACTAAATCTCAATCATTCAATATGAATGTATGATTGAGATTTACGGTTGAGATTTGTTGTTTATTAAATAAAGTTTTTTTGTCTCATTTTCTTTCCATACAATGAAAATCATTATGGAGTATGGACATATTGAAAGAGATGTCAAATTTTCTTTATGACAATATCCTATTTTGGATGTATTTGTTATATTCTTTGTATGTCTATGGATATATATGGACGACTTTTCAATTTCAATGGCCGCAAACTGTTTCTCTTAAATCAATATTTTGTGACGGTTAGAGGTTTTGTTTATCATTCGTCGACGCTGATCTTACAATTTAGTGCGGTTGTTACTGAATAACGTTATTGATGTTATAATTGAATGACGGTTATTACCAAATATCGTTATTGATGTTATAATTCAATGACAGTTATTAGTTACCTTTTTATCCCACATGAGTGACGACAAGATCATTGACAGACACAATGTCCATTACTAAGGGTCTTAAATATTCGTCGTCACTGAATCATCTTTATATATGTACTAGTCATATCTCTTTCTTTAAAGAAAAGCGGAAGAGTTTGCCGCTTCCACATACTGCCACGTCATCATCAAAATCCAGCAATGTAATTAAAGTTATGCATCCTTTCGTATTGATGGTGAGATCAAAAGTCTTAAATTCCAGTGCTCCTCTTTTTTTTTTTCTCTCATGCGTCTCTTTGTTCCGCTGGGTCACCAGAAGACACCTCTCTTGAAGAAAACATTGTTTCCTCACTGCCAGTGAGTCCCCTGGCCTCTATGATGGAGAATTGGAGACTCAATCTCTACATGCCTTAAAATAAAATCTTCAGTTGAGAAAATTCCTTGCGACTCCACGCCTGAAATCAAGGACTATCAATCGATCTGTTCACTGCCCTCTCGTCGGACGTCGTCAATTCAACACTGGAATGGATTTTGGCTTCCTCTATTCTCTATGCTCTCCGTAGAAATTAAAGGTATGAAAAGGTGTATTACTTTTATCCGTCTCATTTTCTTCTTGCTTTTGATTTTCAATATTCTTTAGGCATGTCCTCAAATTTCAGAAATAAGTGATGTCCATCTATTTCGCACTCATTTTTGGACTAAATCACATTATTTTTTCGGATTAAAACAAAGATTGATCAAATTATCAAATTATTTCTTTTCTGATAACATATAACGTCCGTAAGAAACCTAAATTTTCCATGTTAAGAAATTCTCATCATCCTCACTGATACATATTAATTTATTATTTAAAAACTAAAGAAACCGGTACAGGATATAGAACAGATAGTTACTGGTAAGCTATTTTTAAGATCTATTAATATTTTGACATCGTATACTTGCAGGAACGTGCAGTCAATTATTGTATCATGTATTTGTCTAGACTGATATTTGCTATTATGATTCAATAATGAGATCTATGGTTCTGAAGATTCGTGCTTGATGTGGACGGTGATGGATCAAAGCAATAACTCCATGCAATTGGTAAAGGGGCCATATATAATTGTCTTATGTTTTTCTTCACTACTTAATCTAGATTTGTAATGTTCTTAAGCGAACCAGGCATCATAAGAACAGAAAAATAGAAATTACATGGTTCAATGGTTCATTGATGGCTTCAAAATAAATAAGATAATAATTGCATGGTCCAGTGACCAGTCCACACACACACTTGGTTGATGATTGAATACTCTCCACTTACAAAGAATCATTTTATGAATAAATTTTTTACTTTAAATTATCAAAATAAATCTGTTTGAGAAAAGGATAGTCCCAAAACAAGTTTGGGTAGTCTAGAGATAAGACCCATTTAGACAAAGGGATGGGGTTTTAGAAATTATTAATTAATGATGCTTAAAATCTGTTCTATTTCTTTCGTGTTATCGATAATTTTTTCATAGCTGTTGAAAATTCTTTTTGATACATCGATCACAGAACAGTTGTCAATTAAAGCTAATTAATGCTTAGATTAAATTGTCATTTATCTATCACTTCCTATCAGTGACGGCTTCTCTGTGTACTCAATATATGCTTTCTTTGATCTATCATTAGTAGGGAAGAATAGGAAGGCTACATATATAGAGAGACAATAATGGACAATATGAAAGTTCTCATAGTCTTATACATATGTGTAACTATGTTATCTTTTACAAAAAGTTCGTTGTATGAATTGAAGGATGATAGAATTAAGCAGTATAAGCACCATAAGAATGATCAGGAGATCGAAAGCAACATTTGTGTAAGAACTTTCCCACCTTGATTTCTAAATATTTACTTAATATATACAAGCTATGTATTGAATATTGTTAATTCTTTGTAGTTTTAGTTTTCATTTTTCATGGTATTTACATTAACAAAATTGCAGTGTCTCGCTTGAAACAATATGCAAGCTTACAAAATTTTTCTATGGCTTTTAGACCTTTTCAGTTATTGTTTTGGTCATTTTTACTGTTTTCAAATTTTTTTATATGTTTCCTTGATCCTTGATTTTTTTTTTAACTAATTTATTATAATTCAACAGCTTTTTTTCATACCTTTCCTTCTGCATTCTCTATCCCTTAGTTATTATAATATTATTTTTCCACTTTGGTGTCATTTTTTTAAATTAAAAAAGATATACAATGTCACTGACTCATGGTATACTAATTAGTTGTATATGCAACAATTTATATTTGACAACTTCTTCATAATAACACCGTTTCCTCAACAAAAAGGACTGTTCTTTGTCGCAGATATGATGAGGCAATACAAGAAGAAAGGAAGTCAAAGGAGTGCCTGCATATATCACTACAACAAAACAGGTATACACCAACATCGCTTGCTGTTGCCCAAAGACCAAATTAATGTAGCTAAATTTTTTAGCCACACTAAATTTCCAGTTGGTATATGCAGTGTAGCTAGGTGCTTTAGCCACTGATATTTTTGATGTGGGTAAAGCTTGAAAAACGATGTAGCAAAATAGCTACATGTCACTTTTTGAGTTCAGCCACATCAACTAGTGTAGCTATCCAAATTACACATATTAAAATAATCAACTGATATAGCGTGTTTTGTGATGCTTGCTACATTAATATTTCAATTCAGCCAGAGCTTTTGCTGTAGTTGAAACCTTATTTTTGTCAATATGCATTTATTAAAATTCATATTATATATTTTGCAATTATATCAAAATAAAAATCCACAAAATTTAAATTAAAGAATCATAGATATATTAATCAAATGTTAACAAAATAATCACAGCTCACACAAATGTTCACAATCAAACATCAAAAGTTACAATTTATCCCTATTAACCTTATCCATTCTAACCCAACTTTAAACATGATCGGAACTTCCCCTGCCACATGTTCTACTAAACAAGCATGATATGGTTCGACAGTTCGACATCAACATCATCCAACATTTCTTCTCTGCCCATTACATATATCTCAAAGTTCAACTCCAATTGACTGCAAGATGAAGTCTATCTGCAACTAGTACCAGCACCAAGCAAATTATACAACTCAATTTTATTAAGCTATAATCATGACATTTATCAAAATGTTAAAAAAAAATTCATACCTTATGTAAAATGTATAGCAGATTGCAAGCTTTGAGAAAACTAACATAAACAAATAAAGAAAAGAAAAACATATAAGGAACTATCATTATAACCCCACAAGATAAAGAACATGGATTGCAAGAAACAGACTTGCTATTATATTGTATAGCACATTTAATGAACAATTTCTTGCAATCATAGTTGTATTTACAGATTATTGGTATCATCAAAGCCCAGAATTAGAATATTAATAATTAGCAAAAACTATAATCATATGAACATAGAGCTTTCTTCCAATTTAGTCAATTAACCGGGATGCACAAAATTAACTGTATTTGTTTTAAACCAGAAAATTAGAATGTAGGGCATCACTAAAAGAAACTGACACACATTACCTTGTACCTGAAAAACAGTAGAGAAGAATACCAGACTTGCCACAAGAACATTGCAAGACTACCTTATGTTTTCACCTGAACCCTCCAAATGGAAATGCCCAAACACAATACTCCACCAGTAAGAAATAAGGATAGTAATATTTTATATTTATTAATATATTCAGGTCAAAGGATTGATGAGATTACCTTGATGCTTGCAATAAAATCGTCATTTCTGCTGCAGTAAGGAATGTACGGTGCTAATCAGCAATTAATGTCTCATTTCCTATCAAAGTTGGTTCAACAAATGTATCAATTAAAATTTCAACAAGACAACGAAAAAAAATCTGTAAAGCCTCTGCAGAAAATTACATTACTGATTGTGATATGTGTACATAATTGCATTAGTATAATATGCCAAATCTGCCACATTAATCTGATTAATTGAAATTGCTTGTACGCTATGATATTGAACTAATGAAAAGTTAGGAGTCCATTAAGATTAGTACCTAAGAAAATAAATTCTTGCAGAGTTCGCTCGAGGAGAACATGTCTAAGTTACCCCTTGATCGGAATGTAATCATCCCCTATCAAACAAGAAATAGAATTCTCATCTTTCTAAATCCTTTGACAGGAAAAGCTACTTTACAATACCAAAATTACGCTCCAGATAAAAGGCGAGCTCACCTTTCTTCTCTGGCGCTTTCCTTGGTTCCTGCTGCTGCTTTGGTAGTTGGTGTTCCTCATTCAAATACATGCAATGACAGAGGCTACTGATAGAGCGGGAAAGAAAAGGCTTTTAAGGTTGTCTAGCCTCCAGAGTAACTGATGAACTTTAATGAGGGGAGAGAATTGTACGGTCTGATTAAGATCAAATCTGAAGGAAAAAAAAAACAGATCTTACTATATAAATCTTGACAAAATGAAACTTATTTTTT
This sequence comes from Cyperus esculentus, assembly GCA_030179965.1. NCBI lineage: Eukaryota > Viridiplantae > Streptophyta > Magnoliopsida > Poales > Cyperaceae > Cyperus > Cyperus esculentus. The sequence continues at coordinate 757,475 of JASGLE010000055.1, read as the reverse complement.
TCTAAAATTGAAATTAGGACTTAATTTGACAAATCTTACAAATTAAGTTGTGGCTGATGAGGCACATCACCTTTAATATTAGACATTTGAGTTTTACCAGTAAGGGTGTAAGCTGTACCAGTACAAGGCCGAGGGGGGAAAAGCACACAAGCTCACAATGGGGATGTATTAACGGAAATGATTCAAGGTTGGTTTGGGTACAACCGTACAAGAGGAGGTGTGAGGGGTGATAGGGGCATACCGAGCTATCTCAAGCAAGCAAGTCGTGTCGACCACCTTGCTGAGGCGGCAACAAGAGAGCATGTAAGCGGCATGTAAGTGTCACACATAGCATTGATATGCAAGGAGGACCAATTGTTGATTTAGAGTACTAGGCTCTACGATAACATAAGTACTTCAACAGACAAAACTAAAACAGTCCACAAGATTGATTGACTTAATCAGGATTTCATTTCATTTCTTATTAATTCGTCAAGTGTATGCAAGAAAATGAAATTCGATCACTAAGCTACACCATCGTGCTGTAACTTGGGATTTTACACCGATGTAAGCATGTGAGGAAGTTTCAAGTCAAACTAACCTTGAAGTGAACCCTCAAGTCAGTAAAGGAGCCGGGTGCTCCATTGGTTCCGTTTGGAAGTCCCTTGGTGGCCAGTCCCCTTCGCCAGCACCCAGCGAGTTTCTCAACTGCAGTGGTATTTTCAATCAACTTCGCCATTGAAGGGGCGAAAAGGCTGATGGCTGGCGCATACGACAGTCCGGATCTGGTCGCACCATTACGCCTTTCTGCCATCCCCGACGCCTACGCTGGAGCCCGATCCCACGACCAGCGGTACATCGTGATCGAGCAAGGAGGAAGGGGACGAGCCGGCGGTGACCATCTCGGAGGCGAAGGGGCTGATGCGGCTGGTGAATGAGGAGGCGCTGAAGAGGAGGCTCGGGGAAACTGGCGGCGAGGTCATCCCGTACCACGAGCTGCTCCACACCTGCGAGTCCCTTCCTTGGAAACGAAGGGAGGAAGCCGCTGGTGGAGAGGAGGGCTAGGGTTTGAGGGTTGCCTATGTGAAAGGCGGCAGAGTCCAGCCTTGTTCTAAAATTTTTTGGGAAGGCAAGAGTTTAGAGGAGCTATTTTCAGAATTTTGGGAATGTCTTGACTCTTGATTGATTGGATGCTTTGGTATGAGAATACAACTAGAAGTTTAGTCCGTTAGATTTTATCATCAGTGACAAAGTTATTAGATCCGAAGAGAATTCATGAATACCTTATAGTTTGTTTACAAACTTTACTGTAGAGAATCCGCGTATTAATTATTTTGTGAGATCTACGGTTAATTTTTTGGAAGGAACGACCTAGAATTAAACTGACATAATTAACGGTGAAACTTTTATTAAAAGTTTTAATTTTTAATCTGCACGTACTATTTAGTTAGATTATTGTTCCTGTATAGTTTGATCGGGTGTGCGTTTTTTTGACTACATAGATCATAGTTGTTAATTTATAACCATTTATTTTAAGAATTTCTTTTTCATGTGATCGGTCGTCAAATTAACTTCAAATTTGATCGTGTGTCGTTTTTGCACGATCTATATAGTTTTCTTGAATTTGAACGGTTTGGATTAATCATATGTCATTTCTTAAGCACCTCAGAGCATTTTGACATGTAGTTATGATATTAATGCATAAAACATAAACTCTCAGTGTTCACTTATATGTCTTGTTTAACTTAAAATGTAACAAATTATCGATCTGTTCCGCTCATATGCTAAGTAATCATCTTGATTGTGTACCAAACAAGTTTCGTCAGGTTTGAAGCTTCGGATGATGTCGATCAACTGACTTTAAAAATACATAATTGTATGGACATAAATTGTACTCAATGGATGGAAGAATTAAATAATGTGTAAAAACAAGTAACCATCATAATCATATTGCATGTATTTTTATGATCATATACAAAAAACTTGTTATCCAATCGGATAATATTTTACCGTTTGATTTTTCGTTGAAATTTAACGGTCTTAAATATTTTGATGTATTAGACCAAACAAATTAAATCAAATCCGAACAAAACTCAATATATAAGTAAATATGAGTATAAATTTTTTATATATTAATTTTATTTATTTTTTAGATATTTTATTCGATTTTATAAGCACGTTTTTAGCTTTCTGATCATGTGGTCCGTTAGATTTTGATCAAAGAGCAATCATTCATCAAGGAAGCCTCCATTTCCTCAAAAAAGGAGAGTAAACACACACTAAGTTATACAACATAGCCAACATGGATCCGATTTACGTGGCATCTTTACCTTTTAGAGTTAAATATAATTTCTCACTCTTCTAAGGAATTGAAGGCTCAGAAAATTCCTTTTCTCACTCTTTGGGTCAGGTATCGGGTTGACATATACTAGCATTTTTTCGGGTCTGCTCAGATTTTGTACCTCTATTCCTAGGTTATCTCAGGTTTCTGGTCGGGTCGGGTCGGGTCGGGTCGGGTTCGGGTCAGTCTGGCTTTCCCTGAAACACGAGTTGGGTCGAGTTCGGGTCAGTTTGACTTTCCTGAAACTCAGTTTGGGTCGGACGGGTCAGATCAGATTTTGTCACCTTTATTTCACATTCAAATACTTAAAATATAAAAATAATTAAAGTTTTCGAATTTACATGCTGGGAGATGAAATATTTGCCGGGAAATGAAAAATTCGGGACGGAATCAAGAGGCGCCAAGGTGGATAGCAAAATTTTCATCCCTGGGACCCTGCTACACCAAATTAATGTAGCATGTATAGAAAAATTTTCATCCCTGGACCCTGCTACACCAAATTAATGTAGCATGTCATGTAGCTAGCAACTTTTTCGGTACAAAGAAAATAAAATATAATGGCCAATGTTAAAAGAGGCTAGTATACATCCAACACAAGACTTAGTGTAGCATTACGATGTAGCAAAGATAGGGAAACAGCAACACAAATCGGATCCAGTGGCAAGGGTTATGTTGTTGTATGCCATTTCTGTTGTAGTGTATGTTGCAGAGGAGTCGGTGTTATGGATGATTATAAGAGCCAGTATGTACTAATCTGTTTTGTTAATAATAATGCAGTAACACTACAACAAAATGGACTTTTTGCAACGCCCTATTTACAATGGTATTGTTAAAAACAGTTGCTAAGATGGATTCGTACTGTTGGAACAGACTCTGCAGCGGGTTTTTACAAACAACCGTTGTAAAATGTGTAGCTTTTACAATTATACGTAAAAACCACTGTTAAATGGGTTGACAGAATTTAACAGCGGTTGTTAGTAAATAACCATTGTAAACTGTACATATTTACAGCGGTTATAGTTGATAACAACTGTAAAGCTGAAAATTTTACAATGGTTTTTACGAAGAACCGCTGTTAAGTAAATGTGTATCCATGTTCCATACTTAGCCAATTTTGCTCACTGTTTGCTTTTGATACTTAACCAAAACCAAAACTAAAACCCAACCCAAACCCAAACCCTAGCAGCACCCAGCATCACTCCTTAAAAGTCAAATCCAACCCCGACCAGCACAGCCTCTCCTCCGCGCCTCCTCTCCTCCGCGCAGCAGCACCGAGCCTCTCCTTCCTCCTCCGCGCCAGCAGCCCCGCGCGCCTCTCCTTCCTCCTCTGCGCGCCTCTCCTTCCTCCTGCACTCCTCTCCTGCACAGCCGCCTGCACAGCCAACTGTCGAGCTCTCTCCTCTCCTTCGCCTCCACTCTCTTCCGCCTCTCCCTCTCCCTCCGCTCCTCCGCGCAGCAGCACCGAGCCGCACCTCTCCTTCCTCTCCTTCTTCTCCTCCGCGCATCAGCAGCAAGCCACTCCGCCTCTCCTTCCTCTCCTCCGCACAGCAGCAGCAGCAAACCCAAACCCAAACCCTAGCGCAGCCAACTGCACAGCCACAGCCACTCCGCTGGTACGTCATACTGTAACTAGGTTCAAAATCAGTATGTGCTAAACAGTACACACTCAACAGCTTCAATACCAGAAAAAATTTGATGAATTTCCCAAATCTACACTGGATTGAATTTATACATGAATTTCCCTGATTTTTGGATACCGGTAAAATTTCTATGATTTTTCTATACTTGTGTTTTGTTGTCGTTGCCGATATCCAAAAAAAAAAGATATGGCATCGTTGTTGCTGGTAAAATTTGTTAGAGTGACAACGTGCTCAGTTATCGTTATTTCAAAGCTGTCTAATTTTCTACCACCAATATCAGTAGGTTAGCTTAATTAGTTGATTTACTGATGGTTGTGCAGTGGATCTGTGATGGTTTACTTGATAGTAGGTGTCGGTTCATAATAGAGGAACTGATAGATTTGGTTATACTGTGGCTTCTCAGTTGAAATCTGTGCAGAAAATTTGTTCACTTGCTGTCCTAAATTTGCCGATGCAATCAATTAGTTAAAGTGACAACAGAAAACTATTTTCTGTTTGATTAAAATAACAGAAACTATTTTCTGTTTTTGAAAAGGTGTTTTCAGCTTTTGAAAAGGTGTTTTCAGCTTTTGAAAAGGTGTTTTCAGTTCAGAGGATTAAGTGAAGTGCAGCTTATTGTTTTGGATGAAGAAAGGAATCTCTTGTAGCAAATGAGACTAACTTGAATACTTGTACAATTCTATAGAAAGTAGCAAATGGAACTTACTTGAATACTTGTATCAATTTGTGCAGCGGTTATTTATTACATTTAGCACCGCCCCATGCAACAACGGTTGTGACTGCATGTTCTTGATCCGCGCCACCTAGCCTATCCTCTCGGTTGTGACTGCACAGCCAACCCCGATCCGCGCAGCAGCACCTCTGCACAGCCGAGTCTTTGCTGCACCTCTGCACAGCCGAGTCGCACAGCCAACCCCAATCCGCGCCGCAGCAGCAGCAACACCAACACCAGCACCTCTGCACAGCGGAGTCGCACAGCCAACCCCGGAATATACCAGAATGCGAATTAGAGTTGAATAAATTGCTAGGTTCTTTGAATAAACAGCAGTCTTTGACATCGAGGCAAGTCCTTGTATATTTTCTTTCACAGATACCAGAATGTAAATTAGAGTTGAATAAGAAAAGGTGAAAAAACCAACCTGCTAATGGAATCACTTTAATGGAAACAAGGAAAAATGAAATTGCTAGATTCTGGAAGTATGGCTTTATATATGATCTGACAACGAGCAACTCGATTCATGCCATATATTATCAAAAGTTTTCTAATAAATGGTACAGTTTAGTGTTAAAAAGAGGTTTTACCTTCATGCCATTTTACATTTTATATATTGACCCGTCTATTTTATGTCCTTGGTGCTTGATTTGATATGTTGCTTTGTGTCAACAGGTATCATCTTCTCAGAATGCTGCCATGCATGTATTAGTCTAATAAGCATTATGAGGTAACAATTTTCTCTTCTCTCTTTAGATCTCAAAATTTCTGAGGTATGTGGCGCATCTATGAATCTTAAATTGACAAAGTTTTGGTTCAGGTTTAGTTTAATCCTGCTATGTGTACTTACATACTACCAGGGATATCTGTGTAAATAGTTCGAGTTACTAATCCAAATATATAATTTTTCTGTGATATATCAATGAAAATTGGTTCTCGACAATATACTGGCAATTATATGCGACAACCTCGATTCTATTTTTATGCTAGTTGAGCTTAGTGCCGCTCATTGATGAGATATATTGTGTAAAGCGAAACATTGACGTTCAACAATTGCTCTGTGATGTTAGCACAAGTACATGGGTAGGTTTGGTTATAAAGTGTACACTACAATTATGTCTTTGATTATATGATGTAACTCTTTCTTTTTCTTATTGTTCTGTCAGACAGGAAAGTGCATTGTGCAAACTTATTGCTGGTATGAAATGTTCCTTTATCTTCCATTTAATCAAATCACTTTCTTAGATTACCTCAATTTATGTTTTACTCACATCTTAAAACTGTTGGCTCACTTTCTTAGTTGCTGGTTTTACTTAATATTGTGAGGTTGTGAAAGGCTATGAAACAAGGGACGGATTAGGAGGGTAGTTTAGTCATATGATAACATTTGAGATTACCACATTTTTGGATAGTCAATGTTGCACCAGAGAATTAGATGATAAGTTCTCTCACACTATTTGCTGAAACTATGAATAGCTCTGGTTGTTGTGGGATGGTGTCGAGTTCTTGACCCAAAAAGATGTGCCAAATTCATGTTTTCCTGCCCCATCTACTAGCAGAATTCTAATATTTATGCAATTTTTTTAAATTTGAATTACTGGTCAGAAGGTAGGAAGAAGAAATGAGCAAAAAGAAGAAGAAGAAGAAGAAGAGAGTTGTTGCTTGATAGCAGAATTGTAAGTCATGCCTGTTTTCAATGATTTATATTTTTCCTAAGTTTATAATTTAAAATTTAAAAGGTATATGTGCCAGTAACATAGAGTGGTTTATTATTTTACCAATATAATGTGTTGAGGTTTGTAGTTAAGTGTAGTTAGAGGAAGCTTGTTAAGTATTTTCTACACTGATTTTTCAGCCAAAGGAAGGCGTATTGGAAGGAGAAACTGTAACTGCAGCCCCTGAAGCACACAAATATAATGTAAGGGTGGCTATGGCTTATATCCTCCGAATTTGTCTCGATTTGATAATGACTAATCCTTCTTTTGAAGAGTACTTTTCAGCATAAGATTTTTTTTTTTCACTATAATTTATGTTTTTTTTATTTAGGTTAATGTAACTGGTGAAGTAACCTCTTGGCACCAAAGAACCTGTTCTACTGAAGAAAATGAGGCACCAGTCACCAGATAACAGTCCTCCGTAGACTTCTTTTAAGGATGAATTTTGTATTTCTCTTTCCTTTACTTACTGGATTGATCTACATTTGTTCCTATTATCAATATAGATACAAGTCTTTAGCCTTTTTTTTTATGTGATTAATGCATCATCTATTCTCGATGTTTGTGTTTTGTGAATGTCTTTGTAGTATATATATATATATATATGTTGTGTTACCTGTTTGTAGTATCATCTATTCTCAATGTTTGTGTTACCTGTTTGTGAATATATAAATATATATTTTTTTCTAGCATATTTGGGGGTCATGACAGAACACAAAATGAACATTAAAAAAAATATATATGTATCTACAACGGTTATTTATCTAGAACCATTGCAAAGTATATAATACAATTTTATATATTTCTAATACAGTTTATTATTTTACAACGGTTATTAGTTAATAACCATTGCTAAGTTTGTGATTTAACAACGGTTGTCAACTAATAAATGCTGTAAATATTAACACATAACAACAGTTTTTGGCTAAGAACCGCTGTAAATAGACAAGTTTTGCAACGGTTATTAACTAACAACCGTTGCTAAATGACTAACAGGCCAAGCATCGTTTGCAACGGTTATTTATCACATTTAGCAACGCCCTACACTACAACGGTTGTATAACCGTTGTTAAAGGCCCTTTTGTGTTGTAGTGTAAAAAGTGGAGCCAATGGCAACCTTTGTTCACTGTTGGTAAAAAGGTTCCATCATTAAATTGCTCATTTACCATGATTGACTGGTAGCTCCTGTAATCATGTATGCATTCTTCTATTAATGTATTTTAATTTCCTCGATGCTGTTTATCTCAATTAAGCAATGTGAACAAAAACAATGTGTGTTTAAAGAAGTTCCCTTTGAGAGAAATAATAAATACAAAAATTTGGTGCGTTCTTTCTTTCTTTCTTTCTTTTTCTTGTGCTATCAGCATTGTAGTCCTTAACTAATTTTGTGGGAACTCAACTTTATCTTCATTAAATTGTTACCGCATGATTTTGCAATTTGTTTCACAGTTCAAGTTGCTAATTTATTTTTTATACCAGATATTTGTGTTATTTTCAATTTTTATAAACTTTCTTAATTTTTTTGTGGATATAACATTAGCGAGTTAATTTTTTTCCCCAACTATTATGAGTGCAAAGAAGTTAATTTCAGAAAAAAAAAATCTCACAAGATAATATTAAAAAATAGAAAAAATACAGAAGTTGATATGACAAGCATTTTAATATTACTTAGAATGAATATTTGTTTCTTTGCTAATTAAAAATTTAACTGCAACTTTGTTGGATTTGCAATTTCCTGTTATACAACGAAATATTTTTTGTTATCCAGATTAGAATATCGTTTATGGAAATAACAATGAATGCCTCCAGCTTTATTTTCTGAATATGTATGATATACTTACAATTCACAATGATTACAATTATTTTTCTACAAATTTATAGAACGAAGTAACATAAAATTAAGTACATACTTTCATTTTTTTAATCCCGGGCATTGCACGGGTCTACTGCTAGTTTATGATAATTATATAAGAGGAGGGATTGGGTGACCATGACGCTTTCAATGGTTTAAAGGTGGTTTTGACATGGGTATGAAAGCAAAGAGGCAAAATCGAATATGTACCGGTACCAAGAATGAGGTCACAACTCACAACAATAGTGTTTGAAAAAGAGCTACATAAATAGATAGACAACGGTGTTTAGAATCCTGTTGAATCTCACTACAATTTTTATTTCTTTCATTCTTTCTTTCTTTTTTTGAATTTTGAACAGTTAATTCTAAAATCAGTCCAATGTTTCTTCTGCTCAGTCCAATGTTTTTTTTGAGATAAAGATGAGGGTCAAGTCACTCAAATTTAAATGTCTATAAAAGACTCCCCATCCGGGTTTCGAACCCGCGACCTCCCACATGGAGAGCATTGCCCTTAGCCACTAGACCAAAGGCCGGTTCTTTGCTCAGTCCAATGTTATTAGATATTTCTGGTCAGAAGTGTATTAATAAACTTTTAATGGTGTGGAATTTTGCATCATACATGGAAGGTGCTTATATTAGTCGTTTTAAGACATCTCAATTTGATTGTGCCAGTTTTCATTAATATGGAGAGACTTGGTATCAGTAAATTATCAGTAAATAGAACATATACTGTTGATATAAAAATGAGAGAATTAAGTATCAGCAAATTAAATAGAACATTTACTGTTGATATAAAAATGAGAGAAGTATCATCAACTATTTTGAATAATCATGGAATCTCTCTCTGCAAAACACAAAAAAAGACCAGTATATATTCTTCCACATCCATCCATATTACAAGTATATTGACTCAAAACACTATAATCTAAATAACAAAAGTTAGTCCCATCACCAATCTCATCTAGACCTTTTGACATGTACTACTATTATGACCTGTTTCTTGGCAAGTACGACACTCTTTTTTCTTCTTGTTAGCTAGATCAATTCCAATCTGAACACCAGATTTACTCTTCAAGCTATTGCAATGTCAGCACCTTTGGTTGGTCTCTTCTATTCATATTCTGAAATAAATTATGAAAAGAAATTGACAATCAGAACACAAATTGGAGTAAAAGCGCAATAAAACTGAGGAAGTAGAAGAGTTCAAGAGTAATTGTAAGGAACAGGATACAATTATAGTTAAATAAAGGATGTGTCACTAGTACAAAGATTAAGGATATAATTATAATCAAAATTTATAATTAAATGGATAACGTTAGGTGGGATCAGTGGCTATGTATACCATTTATTCTTGTAATATGATATGAAGTTGTTGAATGAAAATCATTTGTCTCCTCTCTACCATTTTCCTTTACTGTTATTATACTGTTCTTTCCTTTACCAGTATCTCATACCAGTTCTCTTTTATGTTCTCCTTCTGTTATTAGATTTTTGCAATACCAATTCTTTCTTTTTTTCTTCCAGTTTCCAGTATTTGATACAATACAATATACTGAAATGTTGTTCCAATTGAGTTGTATGTCTTGTAAATTCTCAAAATTACATGAATGTACATAAAAGTAATAGGACTACTTACCTGACTTGAGGATTCCTGCGCGTGGTTGTCCGGTGGGTTTGTGGTGTGGAATGGAGGTGCGGGGGGAGCAACACAGAGGAAGTGACAGTGCCGCGTGACAGAAGTAATTGGACAATGCTTTTAGTTACTTTGTACCTGGTCGATGAGCACAAAAAAGGGCTTTTATTTTGGGTTATTTTCTGTTGTATTTATTCCAAAATAAAATATAAGTGCCGAATGTAAATGAAATTTAGTAAATCATAAAGTATAACCAACACCAAATTATGTCCTGTGCCAACCATATGAATCAATCTCCTATTTAGAAACAATCTGACATATTTATTGAATTTGCAAGTATCATAATTTACTTATTATTAGGAATATAACCTACAATTAGAGCTGAGTCATTGACAAACCATTATTAGAATCAACAGAATTCATGGAGTCACCACATTCGAGAGGAGATTGTGAGTCACCACATTGGAGCGGAGGTTGCCGGCCAACACATTGCGCGACGGTCGGACTTCGAGGAGGTGAAGCCATGGATAGTAGCGTCGAGTGGAGACGATGTAGCAATCTAGGGTTACATCGGAGGTGAAAAAATTACTTGTGGGGGTTAGGGAGAGATGAGAAGGAGGTTCATCGACCACCTTGAACTTCTGAGGAACAGGCGACGCGCACGAGTTGGATCGCCGGTCCAGCGAAGGAGCTGCTCCAGTGCTCCTCCTCTTCTCTTCTCAGTCTACTGTGTTTCTCTCTTTTGTTTCCTTTCTAAACCAAACGAGAACGATGGGTCACGTGAGAGAGGAGAAATAAGTGGATTGATCGTGCGTTGATCGGTAACTTGATTGACAGTCATGATATCGTGTATGATGTGGGTTACCAAATGGAGTGGTCATCGGATCCCTCCTCAATATATAACTAGATGCTTTGTTGTTGTTGCTTCGCAGCAACCATATTTGGGAAGGGAAACGGTAGAGACTGGGAAGGGAAAGGGAAAGAAAGTAAAAAAAATTTACCTACGCCAGCATACATCAGCAAGCCGAATGAGAGCCATCAGATCATGATCAGACGGCCCAAGTGAGACGTGTACTGTTCATTCCGGAAAACAAACTCATCCCCAATTCACTATCTTTAATAGCAGCCTTATTTGAAAAGTCTAGGTGTAAAAAATATCAGCACTAATAACAAGCAATTCTGAGTACTAATTACTAAACTACCCAAGACATTGGAAATATATATATAATTGTTAATAAATAAAAAGAAATTAAGATCATCAAGATTAAACAAAGATCTTTCACCATATATATAATTTTGAACTCCAACCAAGATCTAAACAAGAACTAAATCTCTGCCAAGATCTAAATCTCTCACATCAATTTAGGAAAGCTAGACATTGATCACATCCAAACATACTTCGTTATAACTTATAAACAAGAACTGTCCACGCATGATATCAACGAAAAGTTAAAACAAGCAAATTAAACAGCACTAATAAGGAAAATATATTGCACTATCCATATATGAACACAAGCAAAGATAGTTCATATGCGTAATCACCGTCCATACTCCATTGCCAGCATTGATTTTTCTTCCAGACAATATGATGTCATTTCCAACTTACTGTTTGAGGGTTCACCCATGAGACACCGTATCTCCTCGTGGTTGTCCTGCACCCAAGGATGTGTCATGGTTTTTCTCAACCTATCAAGACTTTCAGCAATTTCCCTCATTTCAAGTCTCTTTTCTCCATCCATATTAAGGCATTCTTTTGCTAGCTCAGCAACCCCATTAATAAGATTCATGTTTTCCTCATCTAGGATTTGGTCATCCAAAATTTCCTCAAGTTTTTTCTCCTTTATAGCAGATAGAAAGGCTGATGAGAGACATCGTTCTTCAGTTCCATCTAAATAGAATGCCTTTTTACGAGTTAGAAGCTCAAGGAGAACAACGCCGAAGCTGTACACATCGCTTTTGACTGTCAATTGCCTAGTTTGCATGTATTCTGGATCTAAGTAACCTCGTGTCCCTTGCACGAGTGTCAAGAATTGATCTTTATCTGCTGGTGCCAAGATCGAAGCTCCAAAATCCGACACCTTGGCCGTAAAATTCTCACCCAAAAGTATGTTAAAAGATTTTACATCACGGTGTACAATGGGAGGGGATGCCCATAAGTGCAAATAAGCAAGTGCTTCTGCAGCTTCTTGAGCAATTTTGAGGCGAGTGCTTAATGAGATGCGTGTTGTGTGTTTTGAATGGATGAGGTCAAATAGTGTTCCATTGGGAACACAAACTCATAAACCAGCATTGGAATTTCTACCTCAAGGCAACACCCAAGGATCCTGACGATATTTTTGTGGTTGATTTGAGAGAGGATTAGTATCTCTTTACCAAATTTTTTTTTTGCCTCTCATCAATTGTCTTGCATCTTTTGATTGCCACATCTTCATTATTACTAAGAGTTCCTTTGTACACTGCACCATTGCCTCCTTCTCCAAGCACAAATTTTGCATCAAAATTGTTGGTAACCTCCTTCAGTTCTTCTTCCTTGAATATTGTAAAAGCAAACCCCTGCTTGGACTTCATCTCTTGATACAACAACTGACCTCCATACTGTTGAAAGCATTTCTCCTTAATTGCCGCAACTTTTTTTCTTTCGTGCATGAAATACACTGAACAGCTAAAAATTACGGCAAACGTGAGACCAACAGTAATGCCTACATAATATAATAAAATTATTGTAAGTATGACACTTATTAAAGTTTCTTGTACAGTACTGTAATAACATTATATACTACAAAATTAGAAGTCATGATGAATGTATAGATTTTTATGCATTACCTACAACCAGCTTTACCCACAGTGAAGATTTTCCATTTTTGTAACATTCTCCAGTGCCGTTATTGTTATGTGCTCCTGGGGGGCATAAACATTTGTATGATCCGGGTGTGTTCACACATGTTGCTGGAGGTGAACATGTTGAGTTGTCCAGACACTCATTTATATCTAAAAAGATAAACAAACAAATAAATAAATAAATAATTAATAAATATTAACAAACTATTTATTCATTAAATTAGCTGGGAACGATGAACAAATGTTGTCACGTTTAATTTAGTGGTTGTCATTGAATTTCATCTGCTCAGGTTTAAGAAATAAGATTAGCCGTACTGGTCGTTTGGTTCAAAGTTGACTAAATCCAAATCCAATATTATACCAGTTATTAATGTCCAAGTTTTATTTTAAAAATTTGGTGACATCTTAATTAAAAGATACAGAGCTGTGGCTAAGTAATGAAAAGATACATAGCTGATCTATATGCAGCATAAAGTCCTCACAAAATCCATGCCCAAAAAAATACTAGCAGATTGACACAATTTAAATTTGACGATTCAGCTACTGATCGATATGGCATCTAGGATATAACTGTAACTCTATAGTTGTTGCATTAGTTTTACAAGAAACATGATATGCACTGTGATGAGATTAATGAACAATTTAATGATCATGTATGCATTTATACTATATAGGTGAGCAAGATTGATACTTAACCTTTGCAACCACTAGGAAGGTAGGGATTTCCATAGTAACCCTTGGTACAGGTGCAGAGATAGCCTGGGCCATTGATAGAATCAACGCAGGTACTGTTGTCACTAGTGCATGCATAGCTGGTCTTGTTGCGCCGTGCCTCCTTGCAGGTGAAGTTGCCGATGGCCCAGTCCATGACAATTGGAACTTGGCCATCGTTCTGATACCAAAAGTCCAATGTTGTGATATACGAGGTACTAAACCTGAAATGATTTGCATCCATAAGCACTGCATAGCTGCAATGGCTGAACTCTGTGACACGAGAATTGTTGAAGTTTTTGTCGAATCTGACAGAATAAATGTTCATTCCTGAAGGAATAACAGTCTGGCAACAACCAATGCCAGAGCAAGAACCATTGACTAGGCCCTCTAAACTTAAGCATACAGATACACACCCTACTTGATATCTGATTCCTTTAAGGTCCCAAAGGTAGAAATAAGCCAGGGTCTCTGCTCCAATTGTTGTTAACTTGTTTTGGGTGTTTGAGAACCTAAACGGAGTTTCGATAAGATTAAAATACCAAATATCGTCAGTAATGTTTTTGCTTGTTTTATTGAAGCATTGCCAAGAAATATGGTTCTTCATCCGAGCCTGGCCCGAATGGACTGAGATGTTGAGTATTTCTATGTTGTAAACAAAAGGCTTGTAGCTACTACTATGATTGGTTTTCGAGCAGTTAAGCTCGAAATCTTTTGATAAGGCACAACCATGGCCTATGCCAAATGGATATGGTATATCGACACCCCCGCAGGTTGTTTGGCACTCCGGCTTCAGGTAGGCGTGGACAATTGAAGGTAAAACTATGAACTGTGCAAGGAAAATGTAGAAAAGAAGAAGCCGAACTGCCATGTTAGTCTTTGCTGAAGTATTACAATTTGGTAGTTGTTTTTAACTCGGCTGAACGAACACAACATCCCAACTTATTGCATGATTAGAGTGTAAATCAATGTGAAGAAAAGAATAAATGAGCTTTGACTGTAGGTTGAGAGATTTAACGTAATGCAGGGCCATTGACAACGACGACAAAGAAAATTCTAAAGTTTGATTTTTGAGGGAACAGATTACTGACTACTGAGATTGACATGCATGACTTGTGGAAGCAGTCAATGCAGAAAGATCGAAATAGTTATGAGTGAATCTGTTGCTTTCCAGTATTATTGTTAATTCCATTTTTGCAATTAGCTGGCTTCTCAATTGCTCCAAGTCAAGTCATGCTAAGTAGCGCCTAAATTCCATGTACCCGATCGATTTGAATTATTGAGAAGAAAGAGACTGCTATCAAGTAAGAACAGGAGGATAGTCATGCAAATTGCAATGTTCCTTTCTGTGCTTCCTTTTTACATCTACTTGAAGTTTGAATTAAGGGTAAGAAGTCACTAAACTTTACCTCAAATCCATAATTGGTCATTGAACTTCTATTATCCCTTTTTAACCACTGAACTTTAATATTTGTCCAAATTTGGTCACTCCATTAGTTTTCTCATCCAACTTAACACAATAAGTAATATGACTTCAATTTTGGTTGTAAACATTTATTTTATTTTATATAAAGTATGCAATATGTGAGAATGTAAGATAGAATTTTTTTTTTTTGAAAAGTAGTAGCTTTTGAGCTACCGATTCCATTGCAAAGATAAAACCAGGATTACCAAGTTCACAATACCAAAGGAAAGAAAGAAAACATCAATACCACCTCTCCTTCTATCTACACTTCTACAAAAACATCACAGCTTGAAAGGAAAGATATCACAGTCTACTTACAACAAACATCTAACTGGATTTGTGACGCACACAACCCTACAAAATAACATCGAAAAGCAGTGAAGGAATCAGGCAGTCAAGAAGTATCCTCCAATTGCGCAGGAGCTCCAATCCTCCCAACTGCCCGTAACACAAATAAAGCCAAAGACTTAGCAATCAGTGAATAACTGGTTGCAGTATCCTCTAATTGTAAGATAGAAGTTAATTTTCTTTTACAAAAGTTACTTTTTTCAAAAATTATTCATAATATTCATTTTTCATATAAATATATAAATTGTGACATTTATAAAATGTGAAAAAAAAAATTGTCATAAAGAATATTAAACCAAAAATTAATTTGTATCTTTATATTCTTACACTTTTAAGTTTTACATAAAAAATAACTATTTCGTTAAGTTAGATGGAAAAACTAAAAGAGTGGTCATATTTAGTCAAACATCAAAGTTTAATGACCCAAAATGAATAATGAAAGTTTAGTGACCAATTATGAATGTAGAGCAAAGTTCAGTGACCTCCTAAATATTTACCACCGTCTCTTCCTCGCCATCTCTCTTTCTACTTCTTCTTGCTGATAGTTCTTTGTTTTGTTGTTTCGTCCATTGTTTCGTTGCTCTTGTTCTAAAAAAGAAATTGTTCGTCTTTCTTTATTTGAGATCTTTTGCCATTGCTACGAGGATCTTGAGATAATAGATTTTACTCCGACTTCAACAATTATAATGTCTTGAGAGATTGGAGTTTTGCGGTGCACTTAACAAGTTTTTGATTCAAACAGATTTGCTTATCCTCTGCCAGTCTGCCTAAGCTGCGTGGGATTATGAGGTTGAAATAGCCAAATAGAACCTTGATGGAATGTTACAAAACTAGCAACGAAAATGAAATTTTGCTCCACATCGAACACAACTCAAGGTCGTTTGCTTTGGGACTTTGTCCACAGTTGGCCTTGTCAACATGCATGAATGTGCTCCACCTTGTCCGTTTCCAACATAATAAAATAATAATCTGCGGTAAGCAACTTTGAAATGATGTGAACTTAATATTTAAGAAAATTGTTACCTACCGAAATAGATTTTGTATTATTATTGTTATTATTGTTATTATTATTATTGTTATTATTATTATTAATTTATTATTATTATTATTATTATTGTTATTGTTATTGTTATTGTTATTGTTATTGTTATTGTTATTGTTATTGTTATTGTTATTGTTATTATTCTTATTGTTATTATTATTATTATTGTTATTATTGTTATTATTATTATTATTATTATTATTATTATTATTTATAGTAAACGAGTTATTATTCATATTTAAATTAATTGTGCTAGTTATATAGTAATTTTTTTGGTGCCAAGAGGATGTCATTATTATTATTTATAGTAAACTACTAATATTGGTACAAAATAGTATTAAAAATAATCAACTTTATCATCTGAATAAAAAAATTCATTTTTTGAACTTCAAAATAATCAATACATATAAATTAAAAAAAAAAAAAAAGTGTGCTTAGATGAAACATTGGATTGGTGAGAATAACCACTAGCCCAAAGATTTGGGATAGTAACTAGCTATATAGTAGAATAACTATTAACCCAATATTTTTAAAAAGTTATTTACACATTCAAATATGAAATAACAACTAAGAATAGTCAGTAATCTAAGTAATATCAATATAACAATAATATAAAATTAAATTAAAAAATAATAAAAGTAATATCAATATAACAATAATATAATTTCAAAATAAATAATAATATATAATTAACATAACAATAAAATAATAATGATAATGACACTAATAACAATATTAACATTGAAAATATCATGTTTTAATTATAATAATAAATTAATAATATCAATAAATATTTTTTATGATCATAGTTATAGTAATAAATTAATAATGATGATGATGATGACAATAATAATAATGATGATGATGATGATGATTATAGTATTGTTAAAATAGTAATAGCCACTGTTATTAAAACCGGACCGGACCGGCTGGTTCGACCATAAAAAACTGGAACTGGACCCTTTATGGTTTGGTTCAGATAAAGGACCGTACATGCAAGTAAACCGGTGATAAACGGTTTTTTGCCCGATTCTTTTCTCAAAACCGCGGTCTGGGTTTGGTTGAAAATCTGGTTATATGCAACTTTTGACTGTTGCTTCGTTTAATATACGTACCCAATGAGGAGAGAGTGGGTCCCATACTCACATAGTATGTTATATATTGTTAGTGTTTATGTACTAGAGAAACATACATATTTATATTTATATATATATATGGTATTCGCTTGTTCATGGTTATTCTTATTTGGATGTTTTATTCATTAGTTTCCTTGAATTGATGTTACGTTATGGCTTGTGTCGTTTACGACAAGAGCAAGTGATATGCCATGATGGGTATGACGTCAATTCTAAAACTGCCCTGATCTATGATAACTAGCATGGTACTCTAGTTGGTCGGATAGGATCAGCATATGAGTCTAGCAGATGGGTTTGTATCACGTCCCATTGATAGCGCGGCTATCAACTAGATCATATGGATGCATGTGCACATTCTCTGTGACATGGCATTGGACTGACCGCGACAAGAATATGACAAAAGGAATGTGTTATGTCATTCATATTCTTGTCAGTGTTGGATTCACGGTTGAGGTTGTCATGATCAAATATCATGACTGCACACTGTGACTAGTTTCCTATCCCAACCGTAACAGGTGGCATAAGGGATTCCAGTTCGGTGTGTAGAATTGGTAGCTTGGATCATGGATGATCAAGATACTGGAATGTCTCTCATCATAGATGAGTTATGATATCCACTGGGCCCCTTGACATTATGGATTACACACGCGCGCAATGATTAATCTTAGTCATGTGTTTAATCTATATGGACGTCAAGTAAATGATATATATTTGTGGGGATGACACAATCCTGCCTCAGACTTTATCTTGGATATTCATATGACATAGAATCAACACAAGTAAGGTACTCTTACTCAGGATCAAGATACTACGTGGACGTGCGTACTGTCTGTATCATTTGGGGATCGTCACGTGGATGGCTTGACACTGATGATGATCAGCATTGAACAGGTAGATGAGAATCACTATTAATGCAACCCAACATGATCCAGATCCCTATAAGGTCACACCTACAAAGGCTCTCGACCATTAGTCCTGTTCAGGTTCGTGTCACGTCGGCGAACGTGTAACGAGTGATGGCAATAAGTCAAATCAGGCGCGGCCTGACTTGAGCTTGATTGGGCATCATGATAACCTGAATATCATCATGGCTATGATGTTTTGATCTTATGTCTCGAACATATGAGAGAATACTTGTCATTTGGTTCTGTCAGCAATCTGTGACAGAAATCTGGTTCTGTCAGGTGTTGCGTTATAACGCAATATTGGGTGCGTTATAACGCAACCTGACAGAAAGGCAGATTAGGGTATGTGATTAGGGTTTCCTTAATCACTCTTGACAAGTATAAAAGGGAAGGTTTCATGCACGAAAATGTAAGTTTTTCCAGCCACCTTTCTTCCTCTCTCTCTCTCATGTGTTGAGAAATCTCCTCTATCAAACCTAGGGTTTAGGGTTGAGATTCGTGCGAGGAAAAGATCGAAGGACCCGCCGGCAACGTCTTCTCGCCTAGACGGACGGTGGTGGCCGACCCTTTGGTGGACAAGAGTGACGCGCGTGACGGGACAGCCGAGAGCAACCAATCACGCGTCAAAGGTATAATAACTACTGCCTCTCTATGCATGTTATTGTGTAGATCAGCGATAAGTCGTTCGTTTGGCAAGATCTGATTGAACTGCACATGCTTTGGTTAGAAAAATTTTAATTTCCGCATCTCTAGCCATCGTGCTATTTCTTTCAATGGTATCAGAGCCAGGTTGGCCAAACTTGAACTGATTTGTTGCTTTGAGGCGATATTATGCCTTGTAATTGAGATTAATCGATTTGATAAACACGTGAATAATTGTTAGAGTAGATAATTGATTGAATTGTGCCCTTAAGGCCTTAGATTAATTTTTTAATAAATTTGAGGATGTCACAGTACTTGATTGACATGTTTTGTGACGTGTTTGGATCGTACAAAGTGACGGTTTTGATCGCGGATCGAAACGGTAAGGGGCAGGGTCTGAAAACAGAGAGGTTCCGTTATAACGCAACTCTCTGTTGCGTTATAACGCAACTGTCGGTTTTGCAGACTGATCCGGCGAGATCCGTTATAACACAACATATGTTGCGTTATAACGCAACCTGTGACAGAGGCTGAATTTAATTAGTTATTGCTTAATGATTATTACTTGTTTATAAACTGATTAGATCTGATTACTCTACTTGCAAAATGTCTTGTATGTGTGTATGAGAATGTTTGCAGGTGCGGGATATATGGCCAAAGATCAATGCCTTGTGTGATGTATTGATTGTTTGTGAATGTTTGTAATGCGGCCTCGGTGCCCCGTGGTATATTAATGTGTTAATTAATTAATTTGAGGCATGCGTGCCCCAAGGGTTAATTGGATAGCATTAATATATGTTTTCATTTCATATCGCTTTAAGGAATAGTTTTTATTTCTAGTTAGGATATGGGAATGGAAAAACAGGTACCAAGCTTAGAACTCACGCGATCTCGGCGGATGGAGCTTGGAGCGGGGCCATATATCTCGCGGGGCTTGTATGCCCTAAATGCTTGTCAGTTGTTTGAGATTGTTGTGAATTTATTGCTATGGTTGAGTCGTAGAATAAATAAGTATGGTATTCGGTTTTATCATGCCCCACCAACTCGCAATTTGACCTGCATTAGTCCAACCAACCCAAGTGCAATTTCCCGTTGCCTTCCTTATCCACCTCCCTAAACGAGCTCTTGGAGACTTGACCGAATTAAGTAGGAAGTCGAATTGAGGGAGTGACGGGTCGTGGGGTACGCCGTGCGTGCCGAACCAAATAAGGAGAGGTTACGACTTGGCAAAGGCCATGCCGACGCTGGCTTTGGGGATAGCGTCGAGGTCGCGGACCTTGATGCGCCAAGAGTCGTGCGCGGCACGATTGACCCGGCGTGGTCTACCTAAAATAGGTTAAATTGTAATACCTAGCCGCCGCTGGACAACTTAACTGAAAATATGGATCTTGGACCTACTATGGTAATTGGACGAACTTTACAAACTATAGTGGAAGTTGTTTTCTTAAAAACAAAATGAATTTCATGAACTTAACTGCGATTTTCTCTTGTGGTAATTTTTGTAGACATGGCTAACACGAACTCCCTGCGTCCAGTCTTGGACCGCAATCCTCTCCGTTCCGACGGTGCCAACTACTCTGATTGGCTCCGGAACCTCAGGAATGTTCTGAAGAGAGAGAGGAAGGAGTACGTCTTGACTACTCCTCTACCGGAGGGCGAGGAAATGCCTCCAGAGTTCATAGTGGAGAAGGCGGCCACGGATACTAACCCGGCCGTCATGGCTAAGAATCCGGCTTACGTCTCGGTGCAGACGCACCTGGCAGACGAGTTGGACGTTGGGACTCTCTTGATCGCGATCATGGATCCTGAGCTGCAAAGGCGGTTCGAGGACATGCCTACGCACAAGATTATGCAACAGCTCGCGGACTTGTTCGCTGAGCAGTTGCGAGTCGAGCGTTACAACGTGTTGACTTCTTTTGTCAACTGCCGAATGTCTGTGGGGAGTTCTGTATCGGCTCACATGCTTAAGATGATGAGCTACGCTGAGCAGCTGGAAAGGCTCGGTGCGCCTCTCCCTAGGGATCACACCGTGAATATCGTGCTCAATTCTCTCCCACACACCTTCAGCAGCTTTGTGACTCACTATCACATGAGTGGGATGGAGAAGACGTTGTGCGAACTCCATGGTCTCCTCAGATCGGCGGAGGTGGACTTCAAGAAGGCTGGGCCTTCCAATGTCCTCACCGTGTCTGAGCAGGGGAAGAAAGTTAAGAAGGGCAAGGGCCAGCGCAGGCCAAGGCCCAAGAAGAGCAACAAGGGCAAGGGCGTGGTCGTGGACCAGCCTAAGGCCGCAAAGGTAATCCCAGCTGACACCGAGTGCTATGAGTGTCATGGCAAGGGTCATTGGAGGAGGGACTGCCCCCAGCTCAAGACTAAGAACCCGATCCAAGGACCAGGTATCTATGTCTTTGAGACACATCTCGCTACTATTTCCAAGAACTGGATTTTGGATTCAGGTTCGGGTGCTCATATTATTGGTAATGTGCAGGCACTAAGAAATAGAAGACGGTTGAGCAAAGAAGACATAAAGCTACGTGTCGGCAATGGTGCGATTATATCGGCGACCGATGTTGGCGACGTAGATTTATCTTTGCCTACGGGCCTTATCTTACATTTGTCAGATGTTTATTTTTGCCCTTGTATCACTAAGAACATAATCTCTGTATCGCGTATGGATTCAGATAGATTTAAGTTTACTATTATGAATGGTCTTATGGATTTTTCATTGAATGGTTTACATTATGGTTCTGGTGTTAAAACAGATGGTCTGTATTTGCTCGACTTGGATACGCCTATTCTTAGTATACAAACCAAGAGACCAAGGATCTCAAATGAAAGCGAGGCTTTCATGTGGCATTGCCGCCTAGGTCATATAAATGAGAGTCGCATTAAAAGGTTGAAAGAAGCGGGGCTTCTTGGCCAGTTTGAGATGGACTCACTGGACACCTGCGACTCTTGCTTGCTTGGCAAGATGACTAAGGCGCCTTTCAAGAAGAAAGGTGAATGAACAAATGACTTGTTGGGACTAGTGCACAGCGATGTGTGTGGGCCCTTAAGCATTAATGCCCGAGGTGGATACTCGTACTTTGTCACGTTCACTGATGATTTCAGTCGATACGGTTATGTCTTCTTGATGAGACATAAGTCTGAAACCTTTGACAAGTTCAAAGAGCTTAAGAACAGAGTAGAGAATCAACTCAACAAGAAGATCAAGGTCTTGCGATCGGATCGCGGTGGTGAGTATCTAAGTCTTGAGTTCACCTCTTACCTGAGAGATTGTGGGATTGTCTCACAATTGACCCCGCCGGGGACTCCTCAATGGAATGGTGTTTCCGAGAGGAGGAACAGGACATTGATGGACATGGTCCGATCAATGATGAGTGCTGCAACTCTCCCAGCGTCGTTCTGGGGATATGCGCTGGAGACAGCCGCGTTCATGCTAAACCGTATTCCGTCTAAGTCTGTGGAGAAGACACCATACGAGTTATGGTTTGGGAGAGTGCCTCCCTTGTCTTTCCTTAAGATCTGGGGATGCGAGGCATTCGTGAGGAAGGATAAAACCTCAGGAAAGCTCGATCCTAGATCGGACAAGTATTTCTTTGTAGGATACCCTAAAGAAACTATGGGCTACTACTTCTTCCACCAAGGTGAGAACAAGGTGATTGTTGCTCGCCATGGTGTGTTCTTGGAGAAAGAATTTCTCACAAGAAAGAGTAGTGGGAGCAGCGTCCAACTTGAAGAAATTCAAGTGGAGTTGCAAAATGGAAACTCGAGTTTCCCACCCAGGGTTGCAGGGGTTAGTGGGAGCTTCTTAAGCCCTGATCCATCGCGGATGGAAGAGGCCGAAGACATTCCTGCCGAGACTCAAGTGAACACACCCTCGACTCCGGTTGAGGAAGTGCAAGCTCGAGTAGATGAGGAAGTGCCTTTGCAGGATGTGCCTGAGTCACAACCTGAAGAAGCATCACAACCGCCTTCGGGGGTTATTCCTAGAAGGTCACAACGTGTGGTTCGTCAACCTGAAAGATGGTTGGGTCTGCATGAGATCACCAGTTTGGATACTGATGATCCTGTGAGCTTCGATGATGCGATGAGCAGACCAGATTCCGACTCGTGGCTGGAAGCCATGAAAGCCGAAATTCAGTCTATGTACGACAATCAGGTTTGGGACCTGGTTGACCTTCCTCCAGGCTTTAGGCCAATTGAGAACAAATGGGTTTTCAAGAGGAAGAGTGACAAAGACGGAAATTTGACTACGTACAAGGCCAGATTAGTGGCGAAGGGATATCGACAGATCCAAGGGATCGATTTCGATGAGACCTTCTCACCTGTCGCCATGTTCAAGTCAATTCGGATCCTTTTAGCCATTGCCGCATTTCATGACTATGAAATATGGCAGATGGATGTCAAAACTGCTTTTCTAAACGGCGATTTAGAAGAAGAGTTGTACATGGTGCAACCGTCGGGTTTTGAGGATTCATCAAATGCTAAGAAGGTGTGCAAGCTTAAGAGATCCATTTATGGACTTAAGCAAGCATCTCGGAGTTGGAACTAACGATTCGATCGTGAAATCAAGAAATTTGATTTCAAGAAATGCGAAGAGGAACCTTGTGTATACAAGAAGGTTAGTGGGAGCTCGGTCGTATTCCTAGTCCTATATGTTGATGACATATTGCTCATAGGCAATGATGTGCCAATGTTGAACGGGGTCAAGTCTTCATTGATGAAGATTTTCTCGATGAAGGACTTGGGTGAGGCAGTCTATGTGTTGGGAATCAGAATCTATAGAAATAGATCTGAGCGACTTATCGGATTAAGTCAAAGTACCTACATAGACAAAGTCTTGAAGAGATTCGGCATGGAAGATTCCAAGAAGGGATTTCTGCCTATGTCTCATGGCATTAAATTAAGCAAGAGTCAATGTCCTTCAGGGACTGATGAGCTTGAGAGGATGAGTCGGATTCCGTACGCGTCAGCGATCGGATCGATCATGTATGCCATGACTTGTACTCGCCCTGATGTTGCATGTGCTTTGAGCATGACATGCAGATATCAGTCGAACCCCGGTTTCAAGCATTGGACAGCTGTCAAAAACATACTGAAGTATTTGAGGAATACTTCGGAGATGCTCCTAATCTATGGTGGTCAAACTGAGCTAGTAGCCAGGGGCTACACGGATGCTAGTTTCCAGACCGACCAAGATGATTTGCGATCGCAATCAGGATACGTGTACACGTTGAACGGTGGCGCTGTGAGCTGGAGGAGCTCAAAGCAAGAGTACGTGACAGACTCTACCACCGAATCCGAGTACGTAGCCGCAGCCGAAGCCGCCAAGGAAGGGGTTTGGTTGCGCAAGTTCTTGCAAGAACTTGAGGTTGTTCCGAGTTCACTTGAGGCGACTGAGCTCTATTGTGACAACAACGGAGCTATCGCTCAAGCCAAGGAGCCGAGATCGCACCAGAAAAGCAAGCATGTCGACCGCAAGTATCACCTGATTCGCGACTTTGTGAATCGAGGTGATGTGAGAATTAGCAGGGTGGATACGGACAGCAACACAGCTGACCCGCTAACAAAGCCACTGTCTTTGGATAAGACGAATCTTCATAGATCGGCCATGGGCATTCGACGCCGCGTAGGCTGGGTCTGATGATGTAGTGGTTGTACTTTACTTTTGTTTTAGGGTACACTTCACTGGACGTAGAGGATATGATGTCTCTAGTCCAAGTGGGAGATTGTTAGTGTTTATATACTAGAGAAACATACATATTTATATTTATATATATATATGGTATTCGCTTGTTCATGGTTATTCTTATTTGGATGTTTTATTCATTAGTTTCCTTGAATTGATGTTACGTTATGGCTTGTGTCGTTTACGACAAGAGCAAGTGATATGCCATGATGGGTATGACGTCAATTCTAAAACTGCCCTGATCTATGATAACTAGCATGGTACTCTAGTTGGTCGGATAGGATCAGCATATGAGTCTAGCAGATGGGTTTGTATCACGTCCCATTGATAGCGCGGCTATCAACTAGATCATATGGATGCATGTGCACATTCTCTGTGACATGGCATTGGACTGACCGCGACAAGAATATGACAAAAGGAATGTGTTATGTCATTCATATTCTTGTCAGTGTTGGATTCACGGTTGAGGTTGTCATGATCAAATATCATGACTGCACACTGTGACTAGTTTCCTATCCCAACCGTAACAGGTGGCATAAGGGATTCCAGTTCGGTGTGTAGAATTGGTAGCTTGGATCATGGATGATCAAGATACTGGAATGTCTCTCATCATAGATGAGTTATGATATCCACTGGGCCCCTTGACATTATGGATTACACACGCGCGCAATGATTAATCTTAGTCATGTGTTTAATCTATATGGACGTCAAGTAAATGATATATATTTGTGGGGATGACACAATCCTGCCTCAGACTTTATCTTGGATATTCATATGACATAGAATCAACACAAGTAAGGTACTCTTACTCAGGATCAAGATACTACGTGGACGTGCGTACTTTCTGTATCATTTGGGGATCGTCACGTGGATGGCTTGACACTGATGATGATCAGCATTGAACAGGTAGATGAGAATCACTATTAATGCAACCCAACATGATCCAGATCCCTATAAGGTCACACCTACAAAGGCTCTCGACCATTAGTCCTGTTCAGGTTCGTGTCACGTCGGCGAACGTGTAACGAGTGATGGCAATAAGTCAAATCAGGCGCGGCCTGACTTGAGCTTGATTGGGCATCATGATAACCTGAATATCATCATGGCTATGATGTTTTGATCTTATGTCTCGAACATATGAGAGAATACTTGTCATTTGGTTCTGTCAGCAATCTGTGACAGAAATCTGGTTCTGTCAGGTGTTGCGTTATAACGCAATATTGGGTGCGTTATAACGCAACCTGACAGAAAGGCAGATTAGGGTATGTGATTAGGGTTTCCTTAATCACTCTTGACAAGTATAAAAGGGAAGGTTTCATGCACGAAAATGTAAGTTTTTCCAGCCACCTTTCTTCCTCTCTCTCTCTCATGTGTTGAGAAATCTCCTCTATCAAACCTAGGGTTTAGGGTTGAGATTCGTGCGAGGAAAAGATCGAAGGACCCGCCGGCAACGTCTTCTCGCCTAGACGGACGGTGGTGGCCGACCCTTTGGTGGACAAGAGTGACGCGCGTGACGGGACAGCCGAGAGCAACCAATCACGCGTCAAAGGTATAATAACTACTGCCTCTCTATGCATGTTATTGTGTAGATCAGCGATAAGTCGTTCGTTTGGCAAGATCTGATTGAACTGCACATGCTTTGGTTAGAAAAATTTTAATTTCCGCATCTCTAGCCATCGTGCTATTTCTTTCATATATTTTTATTTATTTTAATTCTAGTTAGTATGTCCATTTTGTAATGCTATATAAAAATATAATTATTTATAATATATTTGTTTTTTAAATTTTTTTTAGAAAATATTTACTTATCATATTATATGACTATATGTATTGTACATATATATACATAAAAAACTCAGCGGTTGAACCAGTTGACCCGACGGTTGAACAAATAAACCAGTGACCCAAAGCTTTTCCAGGTTGATCCCCGGTCCGGTTCTGATAACATTGGTAATAGCAATAAAATTAATAATATTATATATAATTATCATAACAATAAAATAATGTTATTAATATTAAATACTAATAATATCATTAATTATAATACCAATATTATTATTAATAAAATAATAACGAAAACAATAGTCTAGTTAATATAATAATAAAATAATGTATGTTCTTCTTATTCCTCTACTTGCTCAACCAAACAAAAATATTTTATGGTGTTATAACTTGACATAGTGAGTTATACCTCTTTAATTTTATTCCCTAACCAAATATGGTGTAAAGGGGGATTTGATACTACCTCTATTTAGGGTTTAGGGTAACAATAAACTAGGTTTTTTATCAGAATACATAATAGTAATAAAAAAAAATACTCGAGTAAACCACAAACATCATAATTTTGATATAATGTATGCTACAGATTTATAATTTGTCAATTATTGATATAATATAAAATAAAAAAAAAAATATGATGACTAATGTCTAATTTGTAACGATCCTGGAGCATCATAAGCCATGTATTATTTTGATTTTCAAACAGAGAAGGGTCCATACACCATGTCCACGTTAAATATTCAAAGGACAAGCCTACCAATGTCTCTCTCCCACCCAGGACACGAGTCTCCCTCTCCCAACCCAGTCCCCATTCACATTTTATTTCTCCCCAAATTGCCTTGATTCATCAAATTAGAACGATTTGATTTGAATTACTCTCTTCTATTCATGAAATTGAGTATGTAGCCTTTGATTGTGTCGATCTCAACCACTAATTTGGATGAATTAACACCCAATAGCAAAAAATCGTGTGAAAACTAACTTGGCCGTGTAACTCGGGTATAAATCGGATTGTCTCCGGTCGTATCCGAGTCGCCTCAGACAAAGCCAAGTTTGTGAACCCGTCCAAACGCATCCTTACAAAACTAAAGCTATTGAGACCGGCATTACGAGCATGAGCAAACAAAACCTTTAAGAATCGAGATACTTCATTAGCACGCTGTAAATATGTTGTACAGTTACTAGATAGGGTAGAGGAGCATAGAAACCTTAACAGCATTGAGATACAACCAAGGATTGACCTTCACATTCACATACGAGAGTTAACACAGATAGCAGAGGCAAAATGGCAACAACGAACATCCTTACGTTGGATCCGGTTAGGAGATAACAACTCTGCCTACTTTCACACTATAGCTTCCAAACGAAGGCAAACAAATTACATCCCACAAATACAGCACCCTCAAACCTCAATCTCGATAACACAACCAGATCAAATCTTGGATGCTTTCCATGATTACTATAAAAATTTATTGGAAGTCAGGGTGCAAACAACCGCTCCCATACTGGATGTTCCCCCCTCAACCGCACCTCTAATTGACCTAGTAAACCCATTCTCCATGGAAGAAATCAAGCACTCAGTATTCACCCTTGCTAAAGGAAAATCTAGTGGCCCTGACGGCTTCCCCTCCGAATTTTTTCAGGCTAACTGGGACCTTCTCAAGGATGATTTATTTTCCATCATGCAGGATTTTTACCATAACCGAGTAGATTTATGGCGTTTTAATAAAGCAAATATCACTCTTATACCAAAAAAAGAGGGGGTTGATAAGACTAGAAGATTTTAGACCAATTAGTGTCTTATCGGCCATACCAAAGCTCATCACTAAGATCCTAGCCGAACGATTACGACATCATCTCAATTCTCTAGTGTCTCCCAACCAAACAGCTTTCATAAATGGACGGTGCGTCACACAAACTTTCATTCTTGCACGCCAGTCTCTCTCTTTTCTCCATACTCACAACATCCCCTCGGTGCTCTTCAAGATCGACTTTAAGAAGGCTTTTGACACGGTCTCTTGGGATTATCTCTTACATCTACTCTGTAAAAGAGGTTTCCCACACAGATGGATATCATGGATACATAACATACTCATATCATCCACATCATTGGTGAAGATCAATGGTTAGCAAAGCCAACCCTTCTATCATCAAAGGGGTCTCCGCCAAGGTGACTCGCTGTCACCGATGCTATTTATTCTGGCAACGGAGACTCTACAACACATGCTACTCCAAGAAGAGTAAGACCTCGTCCAGCTACCAGGAGCAAAGACTGAGCTATTACAATTTGCCGACAACGTCCTAATTTTCACTCCCGCACATCTGCAAAATCTCACATGAATCTCCCAACTGCTGCAAACCTTCGCCAACATGACGGGACTACAAATCAATCTCACAAAGAGTGGCTTTGTACCGATAGCGATACCGACCGAGCACATAGCAACAGTTGCAACGTTACTTGGCTGTGGCCCTCTCACCTTGCCAATAACATACCTTGGTCTACCCCTCACGCACAAGAAACCCACCACACAATTGTTCGATCCAATGATCAGGAGCATTGAAACTAGATTACAAGGTTGGCAAGGCAAGCAACTCTCAAAGCCGGGCCGCGCCGTCATAGTAAACTCCATATCAAATGCTATCCCTATCTACTAAATGCAAGTCTTCCTCCTCCCACAAAATGTAATAGATCGGATCACTAAGATTGCACGACGATTCTTATGGCGAGGCCACTACTCCTTCTCAGGCGGACACTACCTGGTAGATTGGAACATGATGTGCACGTCCAAAGTAAATGGGGGAGCCGGAATAATGGACCTTCGGGCTCAAAACGTAGCATTGCTCCTCAGATGGCTATGGATTTTCCATAATGATCTAGCATCCCCATGGCCTACAAAGGTCAGAGATCAACTTGACATATCTAGCTGGGAGGACATCGTCATGACAAACAGAGCAACACCATATTTCATTCGAGACCTCATCATACTACTTCCTATTTTCAGGGCGTGTACAGGCACGCCCCCGGTATCTCAAACAATACTATGGACCAAATCATCATCTAGACAATACTCATCTCACACTGCATACACGTTCCTGACGAGCCCGGGGGTTACAATACCACACCCATCAGTCCCTTGGAAACTACCCATACCACCAAAAGTTGCATATTTCACATGGCTTCTCATCAAAAATAAACTGTTAACCCATGACAACCTAATCAAAAGAAACTGGCCATGCGGAACTGCATGTCACTTATGCCAACAAATGACCTTAGAAATAGCGGACCATCTAATCTTGCACTGCCCTTACAACAAGAAGACTATGGAATGATATCCTACCTAATGGTTTAGCCGCACCTAGATCGGTATCTGACATGCCGGCTTTCTTTAACACCACCGAGCGAAATGGCCACCGAATTCAGGATATTATCGCAGGGATGTGTTGGCATATATGGAAGGAACGAAACGGAAGGATCTTCCAGGGTGTCTCTCGACCGACAGAGTGTCTGCTTATAAATATTCACACGGACATCACGCTATGGAGGAAGGCACTCACCAAGGGCAGCACAACGGGACTGCATCAACACATTAACTAACCCAGTTTCACAGTTCATGTACATAGATAGTGATATAGTTGATTTCCTTTTCTTTTTCTTTTTCTTTTTTCTTTTTCCTTTTCTTTGGCTTTTTAGCTTTCTTTTTCTTTTTCTGTTTGGCTAAAAACCTTGGCCAGCACAACCTTGTAAATATAATTTTCTCTATAATGAAAAATCGCGATAGGCTGTTCGCCTACGCAATAAAAAAAAATAGTATTTAGAACATATCATAAAGAAGAGGCATTTGATTGTCGCATTCTAAGTTTTCCAAATTGAAATATAATCGACAAATTCCTTGACTTTCGAGTAACACCTACCATTTATTGGATGGATGTCCATCATAGACACAGAGTGTAACAAGTGAGATCCACCATGTGACACTTTGTGTCTATGATGGATATCAATCGGATGGACACAAGAAGTTTCTCTTAAATTAAATACTGTTAAGGAATAATTAGAAAACTCCCCTACTGTGCAGTACTTGGACCGTTGGATTCGCTTTAAGATTCATACAACTCAATCTCAAAAAACTCCCCTATAATCCACATCATTGATTAGCTGCGCAGTACAATACTGCGCAACGCAGAGGATAATTCACTATATAGCTCGTGACTTATTTTTGGAAGATTTGCCTATTTCGCGCTATGGAAAAATATAAGTTGCCACCAACAATGCCCCCTAAACACTCCAATGCACTTGGAAAAAATTTACAATAACATCCCTCTTTTCAAAAAGTTTTACAGAAACATCCTTTACATGGGAAAAATTTACAAGAACATTCCTCTTTTCAGAAAATTTTACAGAAACATCCCTCTTTTCAGAAAAATGATCCTGACAATCTTACAAAAATATACCTCCACCCCACAAATTTTTACAAAAATGGCCTCCCAACCATTCACATTATGCTGCCAGCGCATCGTTGGGTCTGGGGGCAAGTCGTGCGGCGTGCTATCATCGTCCTTCGCTCTATATATATATGTTCCATAGGAAAAAGATAAGCACATGATATCTCAGAGTTGTCGACACCGTTGAACTTGATTATCACAATTATTTAGGAAAAAGATAAGCACATGAAGACAGCTAACTTCGCATGCATGTGATATAATTTTGTCCAAAAGAGGACACCGATAATAGAGTAGATTTTGTGGCATTGTGAAAATTTTGGGACACAATAGTACAATTCCGTATGTGGTTGCATGTATAATAATATGCATGGTTCGTCATTTTGGATGTAGATAAGACTGTTAATTAATTAATTACGTGAATTGCATGTTTTATTAGATGAGGCTGTGACACACAGTTAATTAGTTTAAGATAAAAAAAAAAGGAAAATCGATCTAAATTATATATCTTATTAAATACCTATGAAAGTTTTTCTAAAAAATACACATGAAATATATCATTTAACTTTGAGTCGACAACAAAAGATTAATTACTATTGAGAAGGCATCCGATGCCACTAGGTTTAGTGGCATCTGATGTCACTAAATCTCAATCACTCAATATCAGGGGCGGAGAGCGGGGGAGGGGGGACATTGGGGGTGCTAAGACCCCCCATGATTTTGCAACTTAAAGGAATATATGTCATTTTTCTGTGTAATTTTGGTCAGTAATTGACATTTGGCCCCCCTATAATTGATGGATATATATATAGTTTTGTACTACTAAGTACCCACCATGTCATAACTCTGGCTCCGCCCCTGTTCAATATGAATGTATGATTGAGATTTACAGTTGAGATTTGTTGTTTTTCGATCTTCTTTTAATAACTTCCATTCCCTATAAATGTCTCAGGGGTAGTATTGGCCAACGCATATTGGTATTAAATAAAGTTTTTTTTGTCTCATTTTCTTCCCGTACAATGAAAATCATTATGGACATATTGAAAGAGATGTCAAATTTTCTTTATGACAATATCCTATTTTGGGATGTATATGTATTTGTTACATTCTTCGTATGTTTATAGATGTACGATGGCTTTTCAATGGACGCAAGATGTTTCTCTTAAATCAATATTTTGTGACGGTTAGAGGTTTTGTTTATCATTCGTCGACGCTGATCTTACAATTTAGTGCGGTTATTACTAAATAACGTTATTGATGTTATAATTGAATGACGATTATTACCAAATCTCGTTATTGATGTTATAATTCAATGACAGTTATTAGTTACCTTTTTATCCCACATCAGTGACGACAAGATCATTGACGGACACAATGTCAATTACTAAGGGTCTTAAATATTCGTCGTCACTGAATCATCTTTATATATGTACTAGTCATATTCATTTATAATTGTCAGATCGAAAAATAATTTTCATATAATGACATAATTATTTGAATAAATTGTACAAACTTTTTTGCAATTGCATTGCTCATGACTATTAAGCGAAATATGACGGACTCGACCTAATTTATATAATTAATTAGTTATAGTTCATATCTCAACGGAATATGTGAGCAATGCTAAATTAATTTAAGAGAAACATCTTGTGTCCATTGAAAAGCCCGTTTAATGATTACATATAAATAAATGTAACAGATATATTCCGAAATGCAACCTATGAAAGGTTTTACTCTTAATTTATAGGTAAGACAGAAAAGTAAATAAACTTTAGCATTACTTGCTCTTAATTTTCCACACTGATCTACATGATGTGCCTTGCGTGTATGGTTGGTAGCGGTAGATTGATATAAATGTTTACTAAAAATGATATTTGTTCATTGAAAATACGATGGACCGGTGGATAAGTGAAAATGGTGGACACTACCTACTGTATAGTTCCCATTTTTACAGTTCCTGGGCCTATTTAAAGCAACCTGCCGATTCATGAGTCCATTGAATTTTTAGCTAGACTGCTAGAGAGCAGTACAATGAGAAACAAAACCCCTCTCTTCCTCCCTTTCTCATTCTCTTCATGGTCATATATCCTTCTGATGTTGTTACTTCAGAATCCCACTATCAAGCTGGAGGCTAGGGCTATGAATATAATGCATTGAGCAACGCATCCAACTACGATAGTACTCGAGGGCTCGAGTTGAAGGAAGAGCTTCAGATGAACTCCGACATACACCGGAGGATTTTGGGTGGAAATACAGTACAATTCTTTAGATCCAAACCGTGCTGCGCGCGGGTACATCGCAGAGCGGTCAGCCGTATACTGGTCGTCCATGTGGTTCAATATATAAGTGCCCAGCATGAAAGCTTGTTTCACTATTATCAATATATTGTACCCCATGGCTGATGGCTTCACTGCACTCTTGTAACTACTAGTGATATATGCGTCCGCATCTGCTGAGATCCTGAGCGATCTCAGGACCCTGCAATTCTCTAATCTGCTCCATTCGATATCAACAACGCTCTAGATTATTTCGCATGACATTTCCACTGCCCAACTCTATTTACGTACGAAATCTTCTACCCGAATTTTGCTGTTAGGAGGTCCGATGTCTTACCTATTTTTTTAATCAAAAAATGAGATGGACTATGTGACAAATTTAGGAGGGAGCAAATTCGTTATTTCACTTGTCCCCATTATTGCTTGTCCTGAAGCCCGATCACCCACTTCCAATTTGATTGAATATACAAGATCATAAGTACCGTATAATCCAATCATCAATCTAACGATACGAGCTCAATTGATTGCCATCTAGTTATTTAGTTGCATAAAAAAATTGTCAAACAGAAATCTCGGATTTTACTTGGACAAAGCATTGAAGAATTTTCTTTTATACCCCGGATTTTCAGAAATTAACATGAATAAATAATCTTTTGGCAGTAACTTTTGATGTCCAAATCACCATCTGCAAATGTCTTAAATCAAGAAAAACTAAGAGATAGAGGAGTGAATATTGAACGAGACAAGGATCAGAGGTGGTAGATTGTCGGGTCGGGTGGGGTCGGTTTTGGGTTTGGGTTTGGGTTCGGGTTCGGGTCGGGTATCAAGTTTACGGCTGCCGGCATTTTTTTTGGTCGGGTCGGTATTGGGTTGACGTCTGCCAGCATTTTTCTGGGTCGGGCAGGTTTTTTTAGGTCTGGTCAAATTTTGCACCTCTATTTCCGAGTAATCTCGGGTTTCGGGTTGTTTGGGTCGGGTCGGGTCGGGTCGGGTCACGTTCGGATTAGACTTTTCCTGAAACACGGGTCGGGTCGAGTCGGGTTCGGGTGACTTTCCCTGAAACATGGGTCGGGTCGGTTTCAGGTCAGTCTGATTTTCCCTGAAACACAGGTCGGGTTCGGATAAGTCTGACTTTCCCTGAAACACGGGTCGGGTCGGGTCGGTTTCGGGTCAGTCTGACTTTCCCTAAAACACGTGTCGGGTCGGGTTCAAGTCAGTCTGATTTTCCCTGAAACACGGGTCAGATTCAGGTCAGTTTGACTTTCCCTGAAACTCGGGTCAGACGGGTTTTACCACCTCTAACAAGGATAGAGAGGAATAGAATGATTTCATGAGAAGAAATAATAATACCCGCTAGCTTCTCTCTCTTCAGTAGAAGCAGCGCTTCGGGGGCAGAGAAATGGGCAGTCAAAGAACTTAGAAGTCAAATGAAATAATCTGGAACATTGATTCTATCAGACGGAGCAGATTGGAGAATTGCAGGTCCTGAGATCGCTCAGGATCTCAGCAGATGCGGACGCAGTGATATATATATTAAGCGTGAGCGTATGCTTTTTTTTATTTTTCATGCATGATTTGTATAAAATGATGGGGTCAAGCCCCAAATTTTCATTAAAGGTTTGTAATTGTATACAGAAGTGCAGTGTATCCTGTAATTGTTACAAGAATTTTACTTCAATACTCCCACAAAAAAAAATTTCTTTTCAATCTGACGATTAATTATAAATGAATATTACCCATTTTGTAATCGATAAACTTATCTGGGTGTGAGCATGGAAGTAACATCCTAGTTAAGTAAATTATCTGGTATATGGTGAGATATATAGTTAATTTGTGAGATTATATGCGCAAACAAGCTTTGCAAGTCAGTTTCAAGTTGAAATGATCTCAACTTGAACTCTATTTGAATGAGCTCGAGCTAACTCCAGTCGGCTCGTGACTCATGTCAAATAATTTATTTTTTTGTAAAAACAACCAAATAACTATTTTTAATTTGCAAATATCTAACTCCTAACAACATAACATATGTTGTATTATTGTTATAAAACATACTTGACATATCTATATATAAGACAATAAACAATTAAAATTATAGGTCTCACAGAATATACTGATATAAGTTACACAATTCACTTAAGAATTATTGATGGCCATACAAGTTACAGAATAGGACATTTATTCACACATTATTATGGGCAATTAAATGCACCAACTCATTTGGTATTATAAATATCATCTGGCCATGAATATGATAACGATGTATTCCTAGATCTAAATTTAATACCAGATATCACTAACCTGATCAATTGGTAAATAATTTGTACGTTTCTTTTCTCAACGTAATAAAAGAAAATTCCTTATTAATCTAAAGTTCTTAAAACTTTGGTTAATAAAATAGTAACAGTATCAACTCAGATTTCACATTCGTAGTTAAGCTTGCCGATATTTACGTTCGTGAGCTTGAATTGCATATTTCTTCAATTAAAATTAATGGAAGGGAAAGCTATATATATAGAGTGCGTATCTTCTGAGTTACCGCAAATTTTGCCGTAACTTATAAACAATCTTGTCCGTTGGTTTGAGATCACGGTCAACACAATTAAAACGGTCAGACTTTTAGGTGCACGGGACAGGTATTAAAGAGAGGGTCCGGGCAACTGTAATTTTTACAGTAACTCAGAGGACCTAAATTCATATATATATTAATATATTGGATATATTGAAGAAGACTACCATCTTGATGATCTCTTGAACCCATGCGAAGTAGTAACCAAGCATTAAAGCGTAGATAGATGTGATCATGTAAGGTGCAATATAAAACCACTTTTTGGTGATCTCTGTACTTGTTAGAGGTGGCAAAATCTGACCCGACCCGAAAAACCCGTCCGACCTGACCCTACCCGATCCGACCCTTGTTTCAGGGAAACTCAAACTGACCTGAACCCGACCCGAAACCCAAGATGATCCGAGAATAGATGTGCAAAATCTGACAAAAACCCGAAAAACCCGCCCGACCTGACCCGAAAAATTGTCGGCAGACGTCAACCTGATACCCGACCCGACCCGAAAAAAAGCAGGCAACCGTCAACCCGATACCCAACCCGACCCAACATTTTCATTCGGTCAAACTGCCCCGACCCAACCCGACCCGACAATCTGCCACCTCTAGTACTTGTGAAGTGTTCACTCGAAAGTGCACTACTTTTAATACCCCTACTAAGCAGCAAATCAGTCGCAAGCGTACGACTAAGTTGTAGCATAGTGCTGGGTCGAATCCACAGGGACAGTTGGCAAAACCGGACTAGACTTTGTTTATCACTAAAACTACGGGTTTGTTCGCAAATTGGGGGTTGATTTTATATTTTTCCTAAATTAATAATCAAGACAATAAAAAGACTAAAACAGTATGATAAAGAGCGTTTCTAGGACTTCGGACTAGTTGTCACTTGGCCTTGGGCCACGCTAACTGTACCTGTCACGTACAATTCACACGACCACTGAACTGCGCTCTCGCGTCTGTCAGATAGAAGTATACCGGCCGTCACTCTCGCATACGGCCGTTACGCAACACAAGTAAATTGGTATTTTATGAGTTCTTGGTATTAACACGTTTAGTTCTGGTTTAAAAAAATATCAGGTACCAAACCACAGCTCCCGCTTGTTGGCCTGATCCCTAACACAGTTCTAACCGCCAAAGGTATAGATCGCAACTCTCGCTTGTAAACCCAACCTAAGTCCCGGTACTAGTGCCCCAAAGTGTACCTCCATCTCAGGTAGCGTAAGACTCAGCTCTCGCGTTTTGTCTGGTTGCCCTCTCGAATCTCTAACCCACTTTGAATACAAACTAGGCCCGGTCACATGCGTACTAAGGCTTAAAACCTAGGGTACTGGCCGATACCTACTGGTTACCTGTTCGAGCACCCAACCCTAGCATAGAATGCAGTTTTCAATTCATACATAGAGAACTAAAATAAAGGATAACCAAGAAACTTCATAAAAACTAAAAACTAAGTTATAGCATTGTCCTAATCCTAGAAACTAAGAGTCTAACCAGACATGGCTGCAACAACAACAATCAAGCAAGTGTAACAAACAAGACAAGTCATCATGCAACAACAACAACAATACAAAACTCTCTCAATGATTAAGTAAAAGAGAAAGAACAGTGAGTAGATCGGTCTTGATGTCGCACGCGCGTGTACTCGCTCGTCAGCTCGCCGGATCGTTCTCGTCAAGTCCCGATCGACTCCCCTCCTTGGCTCGGCTTCTCCCACAAGAAAGCTCTCCAAAAACCTCTCTTAGGCGACTGTGATCTGTGTAAAGCTTGCCAAAAATGCTGCTCCAAATCGAGATTATATAGCAATCAATTAGAGTTCTTGCCATATTTGCTCTTGCTCTCAGCTGCAACCCTTATGGACCGTAAAGGTAGGCCTTACGGGTAAGCGGGCCTTCAGGTCTGATACTGCTCCAAATGCTCCAATATCTTCTCTTCTCGCTCCATTTGACCTGAAACAACAAAAAACAAAGCAGTAACTGGAAAACACAAGATAATGCATGTAATCGGGTGCATATGCTAATGATTTGGATTAAATCTGTAGATGTTTTCCTAGGTCAAAGTGCATATTTTTTGGTGCGATCATGAAGAAACAAGCTGATTACATTTTTATGGTAATGTTATATATTATGCTTTGAGTGAGGCTATTGCACTTCAATATCATATATATCTTCTCAACCGTAATTCGAATGTCTAATCCATGTGCTCAGTATAATCTACATATTGAAACCAAATTTTTCAATTTTTAAAATTTCCTATAACTATTTTTTTTTTTTTGAATTTTTGAAGGTTGTATAGAAAATGTACAAAAATTTGTATATAAAAGGAGTCATTTTTCAAAAATTGTTTTTGGAAAAAAAATGTTTTTTTTTTTTCGAACTTTGTTGCACAGTTGGTGTTGTATAAAAAATGCACAAAAATTTGTAATACAGTCATAATTATATATCACGAATTACATAAAAGAACGCATAAAGTAGAGCTAGCTGGCCGTAGGCCTTAATTTACCACATCTGATTTATGTGAAGAATACATGGGGTACGTAATATATCTCTCTATTTTAATATGCATGGAAGAATTGGACCCTCCAAATGAATTAATCGCCGTCCAATTTGAAGTTTGTCACAAATAAACATCTGAGATGGCCTTGTTTATCTTTCAAATCGCCCCAATCTAACTCTTCGCTCCGCACTCAAATCCAAACTGGTTTTCAAAACACGGCTGCCCAACTGCCCGTGCGATCTCGCTCCACCTCACGGCTTCCCTCTCCTCTCTTACGCCTCCAGATAGAAGACGCGAGATCGAGTAGAAGATATATTTATTGCAACTCTTAAATCTTGACTTCTATAAAACATCCATGCATGATATATTTTTATTGCAACCAAATTATATATACGTTTATATCTATTACATCCCAATTTCACCTCAACAAATATAAACGTATAATTTGGTTGCAATAAATATATTATGGATGTTTTTAGCACCCTTTTTGGGCTCCTAATGTCAGCACTGGTTATGTTCCTGTTTTTAGGAAGCAGTACTTGTCATGTTCATTTATCGTACGTGCTGGTTGTGATCACCAACTTGTAGTTGGTATAGCCGTATAGGTTGATCCAAGTTGGGTTTTGGTTCTTTTAGTTTCTTCTTTTGGAATACTCACTGAGACTATTGGGTTTTCAAATGAATCTGAAGTTAAATGATCAGAAAACAAAGTTATAGTTCCATTCGAAACTTGAAAGTATATGATATTGTAGCTTCTTAATATATATTCGATAGTGCTGCCAGATCAAATTGGTAAACAATCTGATGCGAATAGAATTTTCTTAATGCTATGTTGTAGGCTTGTAGCACATCAACAGAATAAATGACACATTTTGGATACAGGGACAAAATGGAAGCCATTTTGAGCCGAAGCCAGTGCCACCCCCTTTGCCTAACAAATGTGACTGGGAATTTAATTTGTGCCTTCTGAGTTGGATTTCTCAAGTTCAACAGTTATTAGAAAGGTTTGTAACTCTTTAGTCGCATTTATTTCTTTCTTTGGGCTCTTTTATATTTCAATTCTGAGTTACATCATGACAGTTATATATTATGCAAACATAAGTAACTGCATATATTTGCAATTAACATATCGGAACGTTAAATACTGTCACATAAAGCCAACCTTTAGATCAATGTGGTGGAAAAGAGTATAAAATTATACTTCAATACCAGAATTAATATTTCTTTTCCACTTACAATAGCACTTTGTTTTTAGCTGAAGAGGACCCAAGCATCTTATGTTGTTGTAAAAGTCTCAGGGAAGTATATAATTGTTTGGCTATATATGCTTTGATGATGCACCAAGGATCATTAATTTCAGACCATTGACAGTTCAGGTCACTTGATGCACAATGAAACATACACCGATATATTATCATCATTTTCTACAGACATGATATTTGGGTAGTACAAAACATGCCTGTATTTCAGATTTAATCTTAATTTTGTAAAATCATTAATATTGTCATGATATAGCTAGGATTGTCAAATGATTGCTACTCTTCATTGAATTTGAACTAAAATTAACAGTGAGGACTGCAAGAAATATCATTGAGGAAAGCCACTAGATGTCTTGGATATTTTTTTCATGGGGCATTTGTCCTTGTATTACCTCAGCCTTATATAAGCAAAATCATATGACAGGGTTCTTTTGGTGAAATTTTGAGAGCCTATTAATTAGCACGGGACTCCGGTGGCAGCTGTAAAACGCATCCTTCCCTCTTTATCAGATGATAGATTGGTGACGTATGTAAACCTTGTATTTTGAAAGTTGAATGTATTTTTCTTGAAATAAAGCAGGATTTGGAGTTTGATTGATTAGACTTTAAAAATGGCCTCGCTGTGTACGTATCCATTTGGTTTTGCTACTGCAAATGGTTTTAATTGCACGCTGCATCTTATTCACTTCTAATGCAGGTTAACTTTGTTGTCTTCTGTTATTGCAAGTTAATTTTTTTTCCAAATGATTTATACAGCCAAGATTTTAGACATGAAGTTAACTTGCTCCTGAAGCTACGCCATCCCAGTGGCGGACCCATGCATGGGCAAGCCCAGGCACGTGACTGGCTTGATTTTTGAAAATCAGCTACTGGTCTGTATTTTGGGCTTGATCTTTCAACTTAATACACCATTTTATGGGCTGTGCCTGGGCTTGTTTATGGACTATGCCTGGGTTTACTCATAAAAGATATATAAACTTATTCATAGACAGAAAATTTATAACCCAAATTCAAAGCCTGTCACCTCCAACCTCTATGCAAACAATTAAGCGTCCGCATCTGCTGCGATCCAAAACGATCGCAGGAACCTGCGATCGTATGATCTATGCCGTTTGATACATTGACGTGTGAGATTTCTTTGTTCATTTTTCATTGCAGTCCCACAGTTCCTATCTTTTCATTAAGTGATAGGCTCGTATTGGCTCAGCGAAGTGGGGAGTGAAATCTCAATATTGTTCTCCAGTTGTATTATTAACATCATATGTGTATAGTTTAATAATCAAAAGATTAAAGAAAATTAAAAGAAATGTTATATTGTTGTTCAGCATTGCTCTTATGTCATATAAAAATGATAAAGCTATAACATTGTTTCGATAGTTATCAAGAGAGGAGAAAAAATTATAAAACTTGAACCACTGATTTGTTAATGCTTAATGCATATGTAAATAAAATCAAAATGATATAATTTTTTGTATACACAAAAAATATGATATATACAACATATTCTATTGATTAGTTTATTATTTAAGAATTTAAAATATAGTTATTTAAGATTTGATTTCACAGCCACTGATCGGTCACCAATATTTGATCCCTCCTCGTAAAATAATCATGCCATAGTCATACCAGCTTGCACTATAGTTATAGTTTATTTCGAGTCTCCGGCTCTCCGCAATAAAAAAATAATAATCATTTTGTTATTGCATTGCACATATAAAAACATATTTGCATTTCTAATCTTTCAAAAAGTTTCTTTCACTAAAAAAAAAAAATATATATATATATATATATCAACTATTTCTTCAAGCATTTTGAAAATTGCAGAGTTTGAATCTATATTTATATATATATATATATATATTTATGTGATTTCACTTCACTATTAAAGACCTCAAAGACTTAATTTGTGTTATAATTATTAACTTATCAACTGTTAAGCAGTAAAAGCTCATAAATCTTATCTACGAGCGTATCTCCAAAAACATATCAAATTACCTTCAAATTTTGATTTATATGTCTCAATTGATTCTTTATATATGGAAATCTCATGAGGCACAAAAATTTTTAATTCCAAAAATAATATCGTTTTCCTTATTATTCAAATTTTGTATTTGAAGGTACGATTAAAGATATAAAATGTGATGTACGATATATTAAAACAATTGTCTAAATAGTGCGCCATAACAGAATTATATTGCTGACTATGCATGCTATGCTAAAATTTAATCAGAACTTTTTACTTAGACTTGACCGAAATGATAATGCCTCCAAATTTATGTTATCGTGTCCGAAATCATGATTTATGGTGCTCAATAAATTCTTTATTTTCTAAATAATACAAAAAAATTTCATTTTTTAGAGTTCTCTAAGTATTTGTTTTGCAATTTTGAAAATAGCATGTTTTATTAATATTTTGTAATTTTATTATTATTTAAAATGATCCTGTTGACTTAAGTGAAAAATCGTGTTAGAGTTTTATAAATACAAGGGTGAACAGTTTATCAAGAGTTTAATATATTGGAATGGAGAAGATAGGAGTTCACCAAATGGAGAAATTGGAGAAATTAAGACTCATGAAGTCTGTAACTTGATTCAATTAAAAACAGAATGAACTTCAACCGTGTGATCAAACAAACGGTCTGCAAAATGGAATCGCACGAACCTGCGATCGCATTTGGATCGCAGCAGATGCGAACGCCAAACATTAATGTGCCCGGGCTTGTCTGTGAGGCTGGATCCGCCACTGCGCCATCCTAACATTGTCCAATTTCGTGGAGCAGTTACAAAGAGAAAACCACTAATGCTGATCACTGAGTTCCTTAGAGGAGTAAGTATTTTTTTTCCTACAAAATTTTTTTGAAAATTTTAATCTATAAATTGTTCATGAATTTTACATTAATTCCTTCTTAATCTTATTAGGGTGACCTGCACCAATATCTGAAAGAGAAGGGTGCACTTACTCCATCATCAGTTGCTGTTAATTTTGCTTTGGATATTGCCAGGTATAGTAGTATTTTACATACCTTGGACTCTATAAGGCCACTGATGATATGCATGCTTTCTTCACGTCTTTATAATTAGTTTGACTCTATAATTTTTCTTAATTTGTTTTATGCGACTTTTGAAAGAGCTATAAAACTGGAATTTGGATCTGCTGCCATTATTTTCCAATGACAGGACCCTGCCATTGGACACTGACAGGTGGGTCCCGCCTTTTGTGGGTCCCACATGTCAGTGTCCAATGGCAGGACCCTGCCATTGGAAATAATGGCAGCAGATACGGACCCATAAAACTGAAGCTTACACGGTATTGCTCAAGGAGAATGCATCCTTTATATATGGTGAATCCTTTTGTGGATCACTTTCTGAAAACTCGATGCAAAAACATTCAAGGGACTTAGAAATGCATGGTTGTCTGCTTTCAATTGTCTGTCATCCTTGCTTAGTTAGCTACTTAGCCATATATTTATAATTTCTTAAGTTACCATTAATCAGTTTCGACAATGTAGGTTTGGTTTCCCATTTTTAATTTTGGCCTATTATATATACTTGTTATTGTTGATTTTGGCATCTGGGGCATGCCAAGTTATTATTAAATACATGGCGTAGACACATTAAGTCAGCTTTGTTGAATTCT
Organism: Cyperus esculentus; assembly: GCA_030179965.1. Classification (NCBI taxonomy): domain Eukaryota; kingdom Viridiplantae; phylum Streptophyta; class Magnoliopsida; order Poales; family Cyperaceae; genus Cyperus; species Cyperus esculentus. The sequence goes on along the minus strand of JASGLE010000055.1, from coordinate 714,383 downwards.
TCTATGGATTAACAAAAATATAGACCATTCATTTTCTTCAATCGGATGGATACAATATATTCTTGGAGCACAAGAGTGATGCTCGATCTGTAAAGTTTGAATTGCTCTATTGAAAACGAACGGTTATCCACAGAAGAACGCATCTTCATCTTTTGTTGAATCTTTTTAATATTTATTGCCTAGCTCTTTTTCATTTTCCTTTCTTATATTTAATTCTATTTTTTTTCTCATTGTCACAGTTAAAAACTTGAGGTTCAGAACAACTACTATTATAATATTTTATGTTGACATCTTGATTGATTATATATGTGAAATCAGAAAACGAAATTTGTGGTGTAATATTTCACAATTATTAATACAAATTGAACTGGCCAGGGCAAGGCGTGAGTATATTCAATGGCCTACGATTCATGTTTATTCATAAATAAAAGGTGCCCGCTGCATGACGCGGGTGCTTTACCAGTATATATATATATAGTGAGGTTATTGCGCTTTGCAAAGCGCAATGAAGAAGCATGGTTTGGCTCAATTCGTCAAAAACATAGCTCAAATGGTCAATTCAAGTCGCTCAACACAATCTACATATTGAAACCTTATAGATTACTGATTTTTTCCATTTTTTAATTTTTCTAACTATTTTTTTGAATTTTTGAAAGTTGCATAGAAAATGCACAAAAATTTGTATATAAAATAGATCATTTTTTTAAAATTAAAAAAAAATAGTTAGAAAACTCTACAAATAGAAAACTTTGGTATGCATCTAGGTTTCAATATTAAGATTATGGTGAGCAACTTAGATTGATCATTTGATCTACGGTTGAGGAGATATGAGGCCAAAGCACACCAGCCACTGTGTTTTGCAAAACATAATAGCCTAACTATATATATATATATTTTCATATTACTAATAAGAAACAAGCTTCATCCACATTGCTTGGGATAGATGCATCCCCGAGTGTACGGCTGACCATGATTATTTTTGGTACTCGCAGGTTGGCTAGCAATTAAAGGATGGTAACCTATTTCTGCTAAAATCCTCCGGTGTATGTCGGAATCCATCTGAAGCTCTTCCTTCAAGTACTCGAGCCCGGAGCTATCGTAGTGATCAGTTGCATTGCTGAATGCATTGATGAAGCCTGCTTGATAGTGAGCTTCTGAAGTAGTATCACCAGAATGTATGAAGAGGATAATAAGAAAGAAGAAGAGAAGGATTTTTACTCTCATTGTTGCTCTCTATTATTAATTCAATGGACTCACTCAGCCCAGAGATTGCTTTCCAATAAATAGCCCCGGAAACTGTAAAAGTAGGGAACTCGATCTTTAACCTACGGATTTTTATCACCTACTGTGCAGTACCTTACGGTACAGTAGGTGAGCTGTCCGATTGCTTAAAGATTCGTGCTGACTACAATCTCAAACCCCCCCAATCAATCTAAAAGTCGTCGTTGCGTACTGCGCCGTACTGCGCAGTAGAGGACAATCACGCTTAACCTACTATTGTCCTATGGCACTCATTGTCCTACAGCAAAGGTGAGTGCTCTTAATCCGACGGTTGAAAAACACCAAAATATATTGAGATCGTTATAGCAAATACCGAAGTACTTTGAGATCGGTATGACAACCCATCGAAAAAGCACACCCTGCTTTTCTTCACTGAAGAGCAGCAGATTTTCATCCGTGGTTGTGATGTGTTTGGATGGTGCGATACAGCTGGATCCAATTAAATTGGGTTTTTCACTTGATCATCAGCATGCCGTGGAGACTAAGAGCCATTGGAGTGGGCCGATGGAACGTGTAGGATCTCGTGTGAACAGCTAGGTGTGTTGTGTGTTGCATTGCCTACGAGCTTTGTGAGTTCCAAAAAAAAAAACTACTACTGTCCGGTTATTATACTATGACAACGCAACCGAAATATTTTTTATTTTAAATCAAAGACCTGCAGGCAACGGATTTCACTTGTCTAATCCAAAATTAATTGACACAAAATAAGTATCAAACCTTTTAACATCGATTAAATGTAACTTTATCTCTAACACTGGAGATTAAATTGAAAAAGTGCAAATTAAGTTTCTTTCTCAAAGCCAGTTCACACCTAGCATAATTTTTACAGAGTTCACACCTCTCTGATTACTTCAATTGCTGAGAAGCCAGTATAACTTGTAATTAATCTGTCGCAGGCTCAGACTTTCAAATAATATCTTTCATTTTTTTTTCTTTTTTTTTTTTTGGAAATTAAATGTTTAGAGATAGCAGAAGTGATAGAAAAATCGATACCGACTGTATTGGTTTTCATATTAAATAAGATACTATTCAATTAATGACTTTAATATGTGCTACTTATTTTAATTTTATACAGTGTACTATATATATATATATATAGTTAGGTTACGGTGCTATGCATAGCAAAACGACGTTTTTGTTATGCGCTCGTATCTCAACAACTGTAACTCGGATGGCCGATCCCATTTGACCGGTGCGTTCTTCGTATTGAAATCTTATAGGATACTATTTTTTCTATTTTTGGAGATTGCTAACTATTTTTAACGATTTTTGAAAGATCGCCAGAAAATAATAATAAAATAATCTATTTGGAACTCATATTCAGGGTCGTTCTTTTCAAAAATCGTTAAACTAGTTAGGAATCTCCAAAAATAGTAAAAATTAGTATAAAAATTAGTATGCAATGAGTTTTTGATATGTAGAACGCATCGGTCGAATCGGATCAGCCATCCGAGTTACGATTGTAGAGATACGAGCGCATAGCAAAAACTAATACGGTCGGTATCAATTTTGGTATCAAGATATCCAATCCCAGCTTTTTTAATTTTTTATTTTATGAACATTCATAGGTACTTAAAGAAGTTAGTTTAGATTTTTCATTTTTTTATCTTAAAAACTAATTAACTGTGAGAAAAAAAAAAACATCATATATGTACGTCCTAAAAGACGAACCATATAAAACATGCAATTTACGGAATTGTATTACTCTGTCCCCAAATTATCACAATGCCACAAAACCTAATCTACTATTGGTGTCCTTCTTTGGACGGCATTATCGCACGCGAAGATCGAAGTTAGGTCTCCTATCTTCATCAAATTCTCAATATATGCTTCCATGAGGCTGTTATATATACTAGTGCGGTGATCGCACTCCGCGCGATAAAGTATAGCTTTTGTTCTCAAATTGATATTGATGCTTTATAAAAATTTATAAAAAATTATAAAAAATCTTAAAAATGTAAAAAAAAAAAAAATTTATGGAAATATTGCTTAACTTATAGATTGATAAATTTTTCCGATTATATTCAATTTAAGCGACGTTTGTTGGCTCTTTAAAGATCCGTTAAATTATAACAGTTGAAAAGTGCACAAAATTTTGATTAGTTATTAAATGATGTTCAAATTGATTGAAATTTGAAACACTCTCAATCTATAAGTTAGGTAATACATCAATGAACCATTTTTTATATTTAAGATTTTTTATGAATTTTTATAAATTTTTACAAATTTTTAAAAAATTCCATTGTCAAATTGTTAAAAAATATGAAAAAAAAAAAAGGAAAAAGAAAATTAAGAGGGGGAACTAATCTATTGACTCCTATAAACCTATATATAAAACCTAGACGCACAGAAACTAGAAAGAGGGGTAACTCTCCAGCATCTCAACTATACCACATCATCAATATTTTTAACCATTGATTTTGTTTAAATCTCTTCATCTACTTTGATCCAATGGTTTATATTTATTCTATCTCCCCATTTAATAAGATGATATGATATGTTTAAGACAAAATTTAATCCTTAAAGTGGTCCAACATTTATGTGCTATTATTTATGAATTATACATCATCATCATAAATATTTTTAAATTGTGTTTAATTTTTTAAAATAAATATTTTTATTTTATAAGTTTTATTATTTCTTTTTATCATATTTGGGGGCGAAGCCCGAATTACAGCTCTGGTACCAGAAAAATCCAAAGCAAGAGGGTCTGTGTACCAAAACTTATGACAATACCATCCATTATGTGCATATGTCGGTATGGTACAAAAATATTAATATACGTGGGAAGACATAAAAAGACAGTTGATAATAAGCTTGCCTGCTTCATTGTCGTTCTCTTTGAGGTGCTGATTTTTTTTTTAACGGTTCAAAAAGAGAAAGAGAAAAGAGAAAGAGAAAAAAGAAAAAAGAAAAAGAAAAAAAAAAAAAATGGGATACTGTAATTCTATTATCTATTGAACAATGGATCTATTGATATAGAACCATCCATGTGATTTGACCCAATTTTACTGGTGATGATTTGTTGGTACCTTATCATAAATGGAGTCTGTATCAGCTGAGATCTAAAACGGATCTCAGGACCCTGCAATCGAGATCCGACGAATGTAGTTTTTAGGGGGGTTTTTGAAAATAATCGCAGCCATTCAATCAAGATCTCAAGGTCCTGAGATCCAATTTGGATCTCAGTTGATTTCAATGCATCATAAATGTGGTTAAGAAAAGCGAAGAGCAATACCTTATCATATGTTATCATAGGGATACAGAACCCATTTTATCTAGAGTTAATTTAGCCATTGCTTAGTATTCAGTAATTAGTGAGAAAGCATATAACTACAAATCAAGAGTTACATTTTCTGATAAGAACAATTCTATAGTACACAACTACACATCAAATGTTCTAGATATATTTTGATAATATAAAGTTTAATCGCAAGAACGACGGTAACTGTTATTCTACTGTACTAATTACAGTTCACCAAATGTTCCGCCCTTAACATTTAGAATACCCTTTACCATACGTAAAGGAGAAACATCTTGCGTTAATTAAAAAACCGTCCATACATCCATAAGCATATACAGAATGTAACAGATACACTCCGAAATGTAACCTATAGACGCTATGGATAGTTTTTCTATGGACGCTAGGTATTACTCTACGTAAATTAAGCATGGCGACTATCACTAAGATTTTGAAATTTTATTCAAGCGTTTGATTTTTGGATAAATATTCATGATAATATAGCAAAATAGGCCTAAATTGTGTCGTTCGGCTGATGATGATCGAGGTGGATATACAAATTTTTTAAGCTCCTTGGGGCTTTCTATAATCTATACTCCATAAAGAGGGGTAGATTTCCAAGCACTTCAACTATGACACATCATCACTATTAGTAACCATTGATTTTGTTTGAAACTCTTCATCTACTTTAATCCAATGGCTTGTATTTTTTCTCTTCTCATTTAATAAGATGAATGTGGCATGTCTAAAATAAATTTTCACCCTTAAAATGGTCAATAAGATTATTGTATTATTATTATTATTATTTACTTACATAAAAAAAATTTTAAGTTTTGTTTAATATAAATATTTAAAATTTTATAAAATTCTTAATTATTTATTTGTTACCCATTTTTGAGGGCGAAGCCCGAATTACAGCTCTAGTTATCATAAATACGTCTAAAAGTAGCTCATTAAGGGATATAATTAAGCCGTAAAGTCTGGATTGCTTCTGAATATGAATTATCGCTAGCTTTCCCAATCATACATACATACATTGGTGTTCTTGATTCTAAGTCCAGCTAGCTATGAGTTAGCTACCTATATATATATATAGAGTCTAGCTACGGTGAGTTGCAACTCACGGGCTGCTCCGTGAGTCAGGGTCTAAAAACATATCAAATCACCTCCAAATTTTGATTTATATGGCTCAATAAATTCTTCATATCAAAATCTTATAGAACACAAAAAATTTTCATTTTTGGAGATTTTTAAGTATTTGTTTGAGATTTTATAAAATGACTATACAATATTAATAAAATAATTAATGTTTTATGTATCATTTTAAAAAACCTCAAACAAATACTTAAAAATCTCCAAAAATGAAAAATTTTTGCGTGCTATAAGATTTTGATATGAAGAATTTATTGAGCCATATAAATCGAAATTTGGAGGTGATTTGATATGTTTTTGGACCTTGACTCACGGAGCAGCCCGTGAGTTGCAACTCACCGTAGCTAGACTCTATATATATATATATATCCTTCAAATCATAAAGTTGTGATATTATAATAAGGTAATTAAGACAGTATATTTTTTCTAGCTATTCAAACATGCAATATTATCACCGAGGCTACGGCTTTGTAGTAGTAATATGGGCTCCCACCGTGGAGATCCGGGATCAAGTCTCAGTAGGGGCTGGATAGGGGATAATTGGGGGTTTGCCTACGGGCTTTGTTCAAAAAAAAAAAAAACTGCAATATTTCTTTATTGAGCCATAAAGGGATTTCTCTATTTATTCCTTAACAGTGTTTAATTAATCAATGCGCGCCTAAGTTTGCAGGACGGAGACAAGGAATATATTCCATACCATATTGTGTGAACTTTGGCAGTGCCCTTTTCCACCATGATCATCCACACGATGTGCCTTGCGTGCATGATATATATTAGAGTCCGTATCTGCTGCGATCCAAATCGGATCTCAGGACCCTGAGATCCGGATCCGACGGATGTGGTTTTTAGGAGGGTTTTTGTAAATAATTATAGCCGTCAGATCAGGATCTCAGGGTCCTGAGATCTGATTTGGATCTCAGGGTCCTGAGATCTGATTTGGATCTCAGCTGATTTTAGTGCGTATATATTAACACAATTGGTACCTTTGATCTGAGCAACTACAATTCAATTGCACAATCCAATTAAAACCGCTCATCGATCTCAAGTCTCAACTGAGTAATTAACCATGAGAGTGATCAAAAGCCCTCTCTTCTTCTTTCTTCTTATCATTCTCTTCATACATGCTTCTGATCATGCTAGTTCAGAAGCCCAAGATCACAATAATGCATTTAGCAATGCAACCGACTGCGGTAGTCCAAGACTCGAGTTGATGATGGGAGAACTTGCGGTGAACTCCGACATACACTGGAGGATTTTGGCGGACGTAAGTTACATAGCTCTAGATACGAACCGTCCTTCGGCCCGTACAGATCAGAGGGGTGATCAGTCGCCCACTGGTAGGCCATGCGGTCCATATTATCATTGCGTGTGCCCATGGCCACGATGAAGCTTGTTTCTTATTATCAGTATATAGGAGCAAAACTACCGTGAGCTTAAACTCAAAGAGCCATTCCGTGAGCGCACATCAACGTATTAAATAATCTCTGGTTTTCAATTTATATGGCTTGATAAATTATTATATTAAGATTTTATGTAATACAAAAATTTTGCATTTTTCAATTTTATAGTATTTGTTTGAGAATTTTTAAGAAGGACCATACAATGTTAATAAAATAATCAATGTCACTTCTGAATAATCTCAAAAACACGTTTATTTAAAATGTTTCAAAAAAATGGAAAATTTTTATATCACATAAAATCTTGATATAAAGAATTTATTGAGCCATATAAATCGAAAATTGAAAATTATTTGATATGTTTTTGGAGGTGCGCTTATGGAATGGCTCACGATAGTTTTACTCAGATATATAATACGTATAAATATTTCCTATAATTAAAGCATTATATACAAAAGTCCAGTGTGCCCCCTGTAATTTTCCAAGTGGAATTATAGGATCACTTCTGCTAATTATAAATAGAAGCAAATAAGTTTATTACGATTATTGTTGTACTCATTAATTGTTAAGTATATTATCTGATACATGTTGAGATGTATATATTGTTTGTCTAATTAAGAGATTGTGCTGACAATAAAAAGGCTTACCTTGTACAATTTTATATAGTGAAATACTTTCCGCTGTATTGACAAATCTACAATTATTTGCGTTTGCTACGTCATCCATGATATTAATACTACTAATCCTCATGGGATTTTACTGTAGAGCTACAGTCTGTCCAATGGTAATTAGTATACTAACTCATGGGATTTTACTGTAGCCCCAACTCCTTGCCTCTCATATGACATTTCTCGCAATGTTACTCTGCCACTTCGATCTCCATTCTCAGATTTGAGATGAGCGCAAAAGAACGCCTTTCTCAATTATGGCCAGTATATAGTGTGTGTCGCTTCGTGGTCTTGAGGACTCGAGGATTTCGAGAACCAGGATTTTGGGTCGATTGGACATTGTCTCTCACTAATTAATTATGCAAAATATATATATTTGATTGAAATTGTCACTTCAGTAAAGTTCTGAGAAAAATAGCTAGCGTGATCGATTCTGAATAATATAAATAATTAATATAGCTTGCGTCAAACATATTAAACATATTAAAAAATATATTTGGCAGATATGGATTGACTATAAATAAATAATATAGCTTGCGTCAAACATATTAAACATATTACAATATAAATTTGGCAGATATGGAATTACATTGTATATCGATCTGTCACGGCACATATAAAAAAAACAAAGGAAATAACCATGAAATTTGTTATTCATTTATTTCCCAAATCTTCATAATGCTTGCTCAAGAGTCATTATAAATTGCATACAAACATAAAAACTTAATTATAACCCCTCTTCTTCACCTTAAACAGAAAATATACACACTCTCAAATAGCATGGGAAGTAAGATATTTTGCATATGTTTTTTGTTCTTCTTTTTCCTTGTATTTGCTTTCATCATAAGTGCCATCATAACTGGTTTTGTCATTCCACCACAAAAGGTTGCTATTATAAATGCCAATCTGACCCGCTTCGAGCTCGATGCAAACTTGACAACGTCTCTCTCGTATAACCTGACCTTCACCATGACCATCCACAACTCCGTTTGGCATGACAAGGCCGACTACCACGAAATGGAAGTCGATTGCTACTACAACACCGAGCAATTCGACTGGCTAAAAGTCGGAAACTTTGGGCTGAAACCAAGAAGGACACGCGTTATTAACTTCTTTAGAAGCGGCAGTTCGATTGTAAATCTTGGAAGCAGTGGCATCGATGCTTTTAGGAGATCGAACGAGACAGGATTTTTCGATCTGACGATTTGGCTCAAGGGGACTTGAATATTCCAGGGCGACGAAGGAGACCGTCACGTGCACCTGTCGTATCAGTGCAATCTGAACTTGCAACTGATCACATCTCAGAATAGCACCAAACATGTCGGCAATTTTCGGCCGGTGAAGTGCCATTAGATCACTGTGCAATGCATGCCTTCTCTTTCCTTGAAAGATTTGGCAAGTAAATTATAAACTTGCTTGTTTTGTAATTTATGTGCTGCACCTTCAATATATTCATGTAATCATATTGTGTTTGGAATGCTAAGTCAATGCAATTGTTTAACACTTGTGTTAACAAAGGAGACAAAACGAACTAACAATCTAAAATAGGAACACCCTCTGAGTGGGAGGTCGCGGGTTCAAAACCCGGTTGGAAAGTCTTTTACAGATTTTTAAATTTGAGTGGCTTGAACCTCATCTTTTATCTCAAAAAAAAAACAATATAAAAATAGGTTGGCACAGACTAATATTCAAGGGAAAGATATATACTTTTCTTCAAAACTAAATATGATAAGTAACATTCTATGACCCTTTAGTTTATGAACATAAAAGCCGGCCAATTGACTTGAGCCAATACTAAATTCCAGTATTTTTTTTCACCTCTGTTTATGCATGTTAAATAGTCTTTGTCATTATCGAATTAGGGACGAATTAGTACATATTTGAAGGATCGGGATCAACTGCTTTTCTAAAAAAGAAAAGCAGGCCCTGCTTTTCTTGATCCGACGGTTTGAGAAACACCGAAATACTATGAGATCGGTGCACCAAATACCGAAATACTCTGAGATCTGTGCGACAACCGATCCCGACTATCCGATCGGAAAAGCACGCCCTGGTTTTCTTACATAATGAGAATCATTGGAGCATTTACAGTTCTGACAGGGTTACATCATGAATTTATGACATAAGATGCGTTGAAATTCTTACATGTTGATATTGGGTTATCTTATATATTTTTTTATGGGCTAATTAAACTATGATTGGACAGAAAAAATACTAAGAATTAATTAAGGCAATATAAACCCCAATTGACTTGAAACATTGCTCCTTGTATGACTGAAACTCTGAGACAGTATGATGCCAGATTAGATGGCATTAGAAGAGTTCCTGATCAGGTTGACTGGTCAGAAAAGGAGAACAGACTTTTATGTTATCTGTTTGTCTAGATTTGGCGACATCATTTCTTTTTATTTACATAATTTGATGTGTGATCAATTCAGATATGAGAATCCTATAAAAATTACAAATCATATTTAATTTTAAAAGGTTTGACTTTCAGTTTTCAAATGTTGAGCGGCTCTGTAGTTGTAGCTAGGTCAACCAATGTTGGCTAGCTAAAAAATATATATATAATTCTTCCTTTTTTCCTTTGCAATTTGCATTTGTATAAGAAATATTTTTTTATTATAATAGTCACTTTAGTAAAGTTCTAAGAAAAATAGCCGGTATGATTCTGAATAATATACATAACACAGCTTGTGTCAAACATATTACAACTGTATTATATATACTTTTAATATTACAATTATGAAAAAAAAATGAATGAAACTTCTTGGTTTCTTAATTCTTTCGGCGATCTTCATAATCCGCACCAGTTCTTATAAAAGCATACAAACATAGAAAACTATGTGTCCCCTTTGATCTGTTCATCTTCGATACATAATAATACACTATCAAAACGCATGGACCAGAGCAAGAAAATTTGCTTATGGCTTAGTATTTTTGTTTCCCTTGTAGTTGCTTTCATTATAAGTGTCGTTGTAACTGCTCTAATCATTCAACCGCAAAAAGTCGCTATTATAAATGCTAATCTGACCCGCTTCGAGCTCGCTGCGAGCTCAGCAGCGTCTCTCTCCTATAACCTCACTTTCACCATGAGCATCCACAACTACGTTTGGTATAGCAAAGCATACTACAGCGACATGGAAGTCGAATTGTACTACAAAACCGAGCAATTTGACAGGCTGGCACTTGGATTCTTCACGGTAAAACCGTCAGGAACACGCCTCTTTAACTTCTCCAGAAGTGGCAATTCTACTGTAAATAATCTCAGAAACACTGGCATCGACGATTTTAGGCGATCCAATGTGACAGGATTTTTCGACTTGGCAATTTGGCCTAAGGGAACTCGAGTATACCATAACAAGGAAGCAGAACGTCGTGGTGGGCACCTGTCCTATCAATGCAAACTGAACTTGAAACTGATCACATCTCCGAATAATAACAAACATATTGGCAACTTTCAGCCGGTTAAATGCCGTTAGATTGTGTATCTAATGCCTTCTTTTTCCTTGATCAATGAAGTAGTTGTTGATATATTTCTATTTGGAAGGTTTAACATGTACATAAACTTCCTTGTTTGTAATGATTTCTTTTATTTGTTGGACCTTCATTCATGTGATTAATGTACTCGGAATTTAGTAATATGTTATAGCTAGCTACTAAGTGGTACAACGCAAAATGACAGTATAAGAAGAGTTTCTGATCAGGGTGATTCTTGCTGAAATTGGTTTTGTTTTGCTAGTGGCCAAATTAAGAGCAGATAGACTGAAAAATGTTATAGTGGTAACTGGTAAGCACAGATGAGAAGCAATAGCATGGCCAACAGTGAGATCAAAAGCAGAGCAGACCAGACCATGGTCTGAGGAATGCATCCATTTTTTACATATCAAAAGCACGTGTTTAATATCACAGAATTTTTGGCTGAATTGAATGACGTTTTCCCTCCCATATATTGATTAAGAAATGGGACAATAATATTCTGACTAGTTTTTTTTTTTTATTTTTTTATGGAACGAGCATTTTTTCTTTCTTTTTGAGATAAGAATGAGCAAATTACTATTTCTTTATATTTCATTTTTTAAGGTCTGACTTTGAAAAGTCAGAATTAGGACCGATGTTGGGTACAATAAATTAAAAAGGAAAGTCCAATTTTAGTCTCTAAACTATTGTGTTTGGTTCAAATTGCCCCCTCAACTCTCTGATTTGGTTCAAATCACTCCTTCCGTCTACTACAGTTAAATATTCCGTCTATATTTTGTAAGCGCTGCTCACTCTCTTCCTCTTTTTATGGTCCGTTAATTTTGCTCCCCCATCTTACAATCTGGATGCATGTGATGATTTGAAGAACAACCATCGGCTATAACCTACTCTGCAATCCAGTTTACTCTTTTTAGAAGACTACATATTTACTGTATGATCAAACCATATGATTGGTCTCATGATTTCAACTTATCCCAAATTGCATAAAATTGATCTTATATTCTTATGTCAATTAAAGCAAATTTAAAATCCGCTCCTGAGTTTACAAGTGCCAAATTAATTTGTGTGATAAATCCAATTGATTAAAATAACTCGATTTGACACTTAGCATATTGTGAGTTCAAGGGGCGTTGGAGATGGAGGAAGTAGTTTCCCTACCTAGTTCAGGCATGTACACAGATAAGACGAAAAAATGGAGAGAATAGTAAGTAGGACGAGAAGGGAGAAATTGCAACGAAAATGGATTTTACAGCGGTTGTGTGCATGAACCAAATTACCTAATTAACTTAAGAGGGATGAAAGGAAGAGCTTTCAGTTCCCAGCTGAAATTGAAGCTAAGAATGGCAGTGAGGATGGGACTGATTGACCCGGACTGGAGTCTCAAACGGAGGCATGCAGCCTGGTCGATCTGGTGGTGCCAGTGAGACCTATGAGTGAGCTGAAGCGGAGAGAGGCAGGGACGTTGCCGAGCGTACAGCTGGCGCCGGTGGATATGGAGTGGGTCCACCGTCCACGTGCTCAGCAATGGCTGGGCCAGCCTGCTCTGAGGCTTCATGAGGGAAGCCGAGTTCCTCAAACACTTCATTTCAATGCGCATGCGCTCCCACTCCACGACGGTTCGGTGGTCAACATGTCCGTGCCCATCGTGCTCGCCATAGATGGTGCAGCCAAGCGGACCATCGAAGATGGTACCAAGGTTGCACTCGTTGGTCTGACCACCGACATTGTGCCTTTCAACTCCTTTGCAATTTGCTTGTTTATAAGAAAACCTTTTATTGAAATAGTCACTTCAGTAAAGTTCTCAGAAAAATAGATTCTGAATAATATACATATAAAATATAGTTATATATAGATTGAGTCCATGTATATTACAATTCCGTCCGGCACAACGTCACATCCCAAAAAGAAAAAATAAAAAAGAGTAATACCTAGCATCCATAGAAAAACTGTCTATAGCGTTCATATGTTATATTTCGAGACGTATCCATTACAATGATTTCATGATGTATCTGTTATATTATTTGTACGTTTATGGACGTATGGATAACTTTTCAATGGTGGCATTTCTCAAAACAAAAAACTATAAAACTTGTTGGTGTCTTTCCATGATTTTCCATATGCAAGCGAAAGAGTAACTATATATATATTAACCCTCCCCAATTCATCCTAAACAGGCAATATTACACTATCAAATGGAAGGAATTTATGCTAAAACAATTGCCATTTGTGTTGGTTCTTTCATTTTCCTTGTATTTGCTTTCATTATAATTTCCATCATAATTAATTTAGCAATTCCATCGCAAAAGGTCGCTATTATAAATGTTACTCTGACCCGCTTCGAGCTTGCGGCAAACTCCTCAACGTCTCTCTCGTATAATCTCACCTTCACCATGAGCATCCACAACTCCGTCTGGGACGACAAGGCCGACTACCACGGCATGGAAGTCGATTGCTACTACAACACCAAGCAATTCGACTGGCTAAGAATTAGGGACTTCATGATAAAACCGAGAAGGACGCAGCTCTTTGACTTCTCAAGAAGCGGCAATTCTACTGTGAATCTCGGAATTAGTGGCGTCGATAATTTTGGGAGATCGAACGAGACTGGATTTTTTGAATTGACAATTTGGCTCCACGGAAATAGAATATTCCAAGTTGATCAAGGAGATCGCCATTTGCACCTGTCTTATGCATGTAAACTAAACTTTGCCATTGATCACATCTCAGAATAACACGAAACATATCGGCAGTTTTCAGCCGGTGAAGTGCCATTAGACGACTGTGTAAGTTAATGCATTTTCTTTCCTTGAAAGATTTGGCAAGTAAACAAAAATAACTTGTTAATTTGTAATGATTTTTTTTTATTCATTGAAACTTCATTCATGTAATCAATCATGTGTTTTGAGTACCAATTGATTAAGTCACTTGTTTAGCATTGGTGTTAACAAGGAGAAGAATGAACTCACAACCTAAAATGGCACTGACGAATATAAAGAAGGGTGATTGTTGCGCAAAATTGACCTCATAATTTGGGACTGGCTAAAGAGCAGATAGAGTACTGTAACATATTAGGGTAAATTTTCTAGTAGGTCACTCAAGTTTAACTCAAATCCATAATTGGTCACTGAACTTCTATTTATCCATTTTTTGTTACTGAATTTTGGTGTTTATTCAAATTTGGTCACTCCGTTAGTTTTTCCATCCAACTTAACGGAATAGTTAATATGACATCAATTTTATAGTTTAGACATATATTTTTTTTCATGTAAAACTAAAGAAAATATAAGAATATTAAAAAAAACAGATTATTTTTTTATTTTCTTCTATGACAATTAATAAAATGCTTTCACATTAGACATATTACAAATTGTATACTTTATATGAAAACAAAATAATTTTAATAATTTCAGAAAAATATAAAAATAAATGAAAATTTTAAATTTTGTCTTACATTCCCACATATTGTATATATTTTACATGAAAAAGATATATGTCTAAACCATAAAATTAATGTCATATTAACTATTCCGTTAAGTTGGATGGAAAAACTAATGGAGTGACCAAATTTGGATAATAGAAGTTACCAATTATGGATTTAAGGTAAACTTCAGTGACCTACCAGAAAATTTACCCAAAATATTATGTTTAAATTTAGTAAAATTGTACATTGCAGAACATTAAATTTTATAGCATAGCAATCAAATGTGGTTTACAACGTGCAAATGTGAGAAAGAGTAATAAGTAATAACATCATAGCATATGCGTAGTTATAGGCTTATAGCACAAATATTTTGGGCCTCTTAATTAATTACCAGTTTTGTACCATACAGTTCGATCGTACCAGCAAAGATGGCACGACAGAGGTGAACTATTTTTCAATTTGGGCCTTAATTGTGTGTCGGTTAAAATTGGACATCGATCCATGAGCTACCACCCGTTTCCCTCCCACTCGCCATTGTGCGGGTGGGAAAAACAAATTCGCTGAGAGCGAATTTTCTGTATACATTGAGGAGCACAGTGCTGTTTATTAGAAAGAAAGATGGCAGCATGCGGCTCATGCTTTCAGTGAGGATCAATAAAATCATTTGCAAGGATCTTCAGTGTACTCTAAGATCAATCTGAGATCTGATTATCATCAGTTGCGGATACGACTTGAAAATGTTGAGAAGGCAGCTTTTCGAACAAGGTATGGACACTATAAGTTTCTTGTAACAAGTACATCAAAAGTTTGTAACTTATGGTCTATGGATGCTAATGTTATGGATACATATCCTATAGATACTGGGTATCACTTGAAATTAATAGGAAAAACACAGGATCCTCAGGAACAATTGTTCGATTTATTTTATTTAAAAATCACAGAAAACAGTTGCAATATAAAACTATCAAATTTTTTCATTCCCTTTGTTCCTAACATGATGGAAATTGCCATATATTTTCCAAATCAGGTGTTCAGGGATAAAGCTCAATAACAGAGTAAAGACACATCCTAGCAGGATATATTTTGTAACTAGAGTATCCAGCACTTAGTACAAGATCATGCCATTCTTTCTTGGTGCGTTCCTTGGAGCCAACAGTACTCATGAGAAGACTATACAAAAGATTTGTTTCAGTTGCCTTTGCATCATCCATCTCTTCATCCAGAATTATATCGATAACAATAACTTTGCCACCATTTTTTGTGAATTTAATTGCTTCTTTACAATTCTCCAGTATTCGAGCACAATCTTTGTCAGGCCAGTTGTGGAGAACATTCTGATACATTTTTGCCAGACAATAGTGTATTAGTAATGGTACAGGTTCACCTGAATCACCTTGTCAGTATTTCAGGTGTAAAGTAAATTTTCTGGATTGCATAAGCTGCTAGATTACAGTAAGACTTATATCAAACAGCACGATTTTTATTTTTATTTTTATGTGTAAACTAATTTTAATAGAAGATAATATATATATAATTGTTACTTTTTCTTATGAATTTTAAGATGGACGAAACCTTGAGTAAAATTGCATCAGCTGGCGGTATCTTGTTAAACATATCTCCACCAACCACATGGAAGGAATCGCTTTTCAGAGCCTTCTCAACGACATGAGGAAGGTCAAACACTGTGCATTTCAACTCTGGAAATGCGTCAGCTATAATTTTCATAGTAGTGCCGGTGCCACCTCCCACGTCCAACAGGTGATTCACGCCATTGAATATTTCTGGGTAACTTGCGACTAAGTCTTTTGCCATCTCCTTACTTCGACTCGCCATTGCCTCATTGAATAGGTTACCTAGTTTAATTCAAGTGTATAAAATCTAGATTAATTAGGTGTTGTATGTATACTTTGTCAAGAAATTAACCTATAATTCCTAAAACATAACTCTAAGTTCGTAACAGATGAAATTTACTACATACAGTGTATGATCAAGTTTATATATGTTGTTATACCAATTAGAATAGCAAGGTCTTGCTTTTTTTGAGAATTAATTAGGACAGATGCAGACTCACAGTACATGTGTATTTCAATTTACCAAACTACATGCATCAATTATAATAGCAATAAATTAGCTCTGCATTAATTGTACCAGATTAGGTATTGCGAGTAACTTGAGAAAGTTTATGGATTAGGGTGGCTCTCCAGTACAACTAAGCAAATAATTAGTAGATTGTCACATATTTGTTTGACAGTTTGGTTATTATTTTAATGAATTGTCATCTGTTACCGATTTTATGATGCAATTACACAAGTTACGCAGTCTAGGCAGCGTGAAACAAGAATTGCCAACAAGAACAAACAGGGTTTTCTTTGATAAAAGGCAGTGTATGTGATCAATTATGATATAATTGGTCCTTGTGTGTGTGTGTGTGTGTGTGTGTGTGTGTCTGTGCGCGCGTGCGAGGGTAGCATAGCAGTAGCCAGTATCGCTTGCTTGTACAAAGTAAAGGTTTAAAGAGTGTTGTTCTTCAAGAAATCGTTACCAATCTCTGGGTTTTCCTTGAAAATGTCTCGGCCCTGCTTCCCATCATGTGCCATCTGAAATACAGTGCCTGTACCAGTATCCTTGAACCATTTGCTCATGAAGGAACAATGATCTGAGAGTGATGTATGGAGGCGCACATAGAGACCCATGTTGGGGTCTTCTGTCAGCATGAGCTCAGAGATTGGTGTGAGCATGTAACCACCTTCGGATTTTGCATAGACTCCTTGATGAACAAGAAGTTGCATAAGCTGATCGAGCATCGATTCTTTCTCTGGCGGGACAGAACTGGAACGAGCGAGTTCATGTAACGGCATGGGAGATCCATATGCTTTTATGTGGTTGGAGATTTCTAGTTCAGCTGCACACCTTGTAGCATAGGAAGAAATGAAGGCTACGCTTTGGTATACAAGTCTTGATTGCTCCATTTGTATATGTGGGACTTAATTAGTACACTTAATTAATTGTGTTTGTTGATGGTGTGTCACATAGGTCTATATATACTGGTAGCAATGTGCAGCACTAGTCTGACTTCAGAAATTTTGGATAGTTAATCGTTACAAAATGTGGACATGTCTGTTTCAAAATACTATGGGAAGTCGACCAAATATTGTTGAAATAATTGTTGAAAAATCATGGCGTAGAAAATGTACGTACTAAAAAAATAGAATTAACTATTTAATTTTCATTTGGAGCGCCTGTCCAATTATGCTATTGACTTGCTTGGCTACAAAGGAGACGGGCGGTAGCTCAGTTAATTAGAAGAAAAGTCCTATGTTATTTATCCAAACTCGAGAGTTCCATAGCTACTCACAAACTTTGCATGGGCAAACTTTGCAGCCGTTGCAAAGAATTAAAAAAAAAAAGAAGAAAAGAAAAAAAAAAGACGTAATTGGCTATAGATTCGTATATTATTTTGGACAGGAGCTGCAAGTGAAAATAATTAATTTTATTTTTTTAGTACATTTCCTATGCCTTGAGAATTCTAGTTCTTCAACTTGAGTGTTTTCCCTAATGAGGAGGGATCAAATGACCACAAGTTTTGATGCCCCTCAATAACCACAAAACTAAATTTTGAATAATTACATTTTAAACTCTTAAATAAAATAAAAAACTAATTGATAGAATGTTTTGTATATACCATCTTTTATGTATATACAAAAAATTGTATCATTTTGGTATTGTTTACATATACATCAAGCAATAACAAAAATCAACGACTGAAATTTATGATTTTTATTACTCTCTCGATGACTATCTAAATGAAGTTATATTTTCATCATTTTTTGTGTCTATGTTATAATTTACAATAAATCTAACGGTTTACTTTTATCAATTTATGTATACATAATTTTGTGGTTATTAAGAAGACCGAAATTTGTAGTTATTTAATCCCTTCTCCTTTTGTTTTGGGACTTGATAACTGTATACCTTAAAAAACCTCCTTAACCGTATAATTTTATATTTTTTATATAATAACAGTAAAAGTGGTTATACTAACACACAAGATTATTTATACTAACAACTAACATCGTTTATACAAATAACTAAATATGTTTCGAAGAGGCGGGACAATGGATGTGCGATCGGAGATGGGGATAGAGGTGCGACTGAGATGGCGGAGATGTGGTTGGAGGGGGTAGAGGCGGGGTAGAGGTGTGGATGGTGTTAGTGTAGTGGTGGGATAGAAATTAATAGTGGAAGGACGAAAGAAAGAGGAAGAAAGAAATAATAGTTGTGGGGTAGAAATGAGGTCGGAGGGGGTGGAGGTGGTGTGATGGTGGGAAACAAATCAATGGAGGAATGATGAAGAAAAGAGATAGAAAGAAAAAATAATGGTGGAGTGCAAATAAGGGGTGTGGATAAGGGGGATACCAATAATTTCTTTTTTTTTTAATTTTATTTTGGTATGTTCTTGAATCTATTAGTATGCTTTTAAAAGCTTTTTCAAGTTATCCGATTTGAGTCAGATAAATTTTAGGGTCTTATTTTGTACCGACTTTTTATATTTGTAATTTCATTTAAAAGTTCTAATATATTGTTAAAATGTTTACTCCCTATTTCGAAACTAAATAAATTCTTAATTAAGTGTAATACAATAATTTTTTGATAAAAGATGTAATTAATACAATATAATTTTGCAAACAAATGATTTTAGGTGTTGTAGTCAATCTCATAATCATTTTTTTTTCAATACTATGGAATCCTTTGTTAAACTATTGAATTACATTAATTTTATTAAAAGTTTTCTGAATTTGTTTATAATTTTCCTTTTAGTAGCATATAAAATAGTATGAAACTATAGGAAATGGGCAAAAATTCCCTAGCATGTTGAAGAATTTGTGACTCAAAAAGGCCTAAAAACGAAATAAATAAGACTTAATTTTTTGTATACCCCTCAGTTCTCTTTTAATTTTTTTATTTACTCCTCAACTTCAATCTTTGTTTCTTATTTGACTTTTGGATTAAATCTAGAAAGTAAATAATATCTATCCTCCCAAATACTGATTATTTAATATGTAAAAAATTTTACATGGACAAAAATACCCTCTTCATCTCGAATTGCAATTGAATAGATCTCTTTGTTCTCTGCATTGAATTAAAACCAATTCTATAAACATAAAACACTTCTCCAGTCAATTAGTCTCCAACTCCAATGGCATGTCTCTCTTTAATCATATTGGAACTGTTTCTTGTTTGACGATTTATTATTTTAGTACTTTTTGTGATTGTAATGTCATTTTCATTAAATATAAAGTAATATATGCTTTCTTTTTCTCCTTCTGGGAGGGAGATAGTCATGAGGTCATGCGTGCATTAGCAAGCAGCTTGGAGCTTTACAAGATGGAACTGAAGGAAAGCCTTACCTAAGTAATGCACTTTATGAAGAACCCCAAATCCCAGTATATATGAAAGCACATCTTCCTTTCCGTATTGGCCAATTGTTTCAAGTTAGGTGGCCATAAAGATTGTCGATCAGCTTGTGCCCCCTCAAAGAATCAAGGAAATATTAGTTAGCTAAGAAATAAACAAAAGTGTCTTGGCCAAAAAAAAAAAAAAAAATTCAAAGAAATAAATAAAGAATGATTTACTGTGAGGGCATTTTTGTCCCTACCATATTTAATCAAGAATGAACTATCAAGTTAAATGGATAATCCATAATTGGCTTAATTTTTTGTTTACCCCTCAACTCTCTTTTAATTTTTTATTTAACCCTCTACTTCTTCTTTTTGTCCCTCAACTCTCATCTTTGTTTCTTATTTGTCATTTAGATTAAAGCTAAGAACTAGATTATGATTATCCCTTTAAAACTTGATGGTTCATTCTTGATTAAATTTGGTAGAGACAAAAATGCCCTTGCAGCAAATCATTCTTTATTTATTTCTTTGAATTTTTTTTTTTTTTTTGGCCAAGACACTTTTGTTTATTTCTTAGCTAACTAATATTTCCTTGATTCTTTGAGGGGGCACAAGCTGATCGACAATCTTTATGGCCACCTAACTTGAAACAATTGGCCAATACGGAAAGGAAGACGTGCTTTTATATATACTGGGATTCGGGGTTCTTCATAAAGTGCATTACTTAGGCAAAGCTTTCCTTCAGTTCCATCTTGCAAAGCTCCAAGCTCCAAGCTTTCCTTCATAAAGTGCATTACTTAGGGATTACTGTTTTTAACACTGTAGCTTAGGAGTGGCCAAAAAAACTCGTGGCTCGTGGCTCGCTCGTTAGTGGCTCGGGCTCGACTCGATATTGGCTCGCTCGTTAAGCTCGTTAAGCTAATGAGCCGAGCTTGAGCTTGGCATGGCTCGGCTCGTTAAACTCTTTTGGCTCGATAAACTATTACTAATTGTAATTTGTACTGCTCTTATCGTAAATTATTAATATATTATACAACATATGGTCAAATATATATGAAATTGTTATGTAAAATGTGTATGAACATATATTTATTAGTCCTTTTATATTAATTTTTATATAAATTTTGATATAACATACTTAAAATTTTATTATTAAAAAATAAATGAGTTTAATGAGCCAGCTCGGTCAGCTCGTTAATTAAACGAGCCGAGCTCGAGCTCGTGTTTTTGGCTCGTTAATTAAACGAGCCAAGCTTGAGCTTAGCCTAACTCGGCTCAGCTCATTTACACCTACTGTTGCTACAGTGGAAAGGTAGGTCCCAACTTAATTTATACTATAATAGAGATGTGGTCACAAATAACAAGTTAACAACAATGAAGACTCCAAATTTCGTTCCAGGCCATTGAATTTTTATGCCTGTCATTACTTTTTCCAATAGCATTAATTAATGCAAAACAAAATTTTTTGACTGTTGAATGTTACTGAACTTTTCAAAGCTAAAGTCTATTATGGTAAGTGGTAACCAAAGTATTCTATTAGTTAGTTGTTTGGCTAAGCCTAAGATACTTTTCCTTAATTTTTGTTGATGTGATATTGAATCATTTGACAATTTCCTCAAAAATAAAATAATAAATAATAAAATCTGACAACGTTTTTGACTGATGGTGAACTAATTATCTCAGCAAAGAAAGTGAGGGGCTGGTTTGTAAAATTTGCTAAGTGAACTAACACTTTCACTGCATTAATCAAATTGTCCTCGGATTCATTGATGCTGTCTTCTTTGCTGGACCATTAATTGTGCATTTGTCTTGGAAATTCATCTCATTATGGAGAATCAAGTAAAGTTAGCTTAGTTTAGGGGGGGAAAAAAAAAAAGAGTTTTTTAGAAACCTGGTGGGCATTGAGTCAAATTTCTCTAGCAAAATAATAATAATAATAATAATAATCCTAACTATATATAAAAGCATATTGAAAAAAATGACATGAAAGGACTATCTTCCTCAAATAAGAAATCTGAGCTGTTGATCATTTTCTTAGATAGATCAAAACTGTTGATTTACGTTAATGCCCGTTAACGTTAATGTCTCGGCCCATTAAAATTTAAAGTTCGTATCAATTTCCTCAATATAAAGCCAATTACATATTATCATAAAAATTTATTATAAGAAATAACAACTTCAGCTCAAAACAACACATGAGCTCTTTACTAGTAGCTGGAGAGAAAGGGAGAAAGAGAGGGAAGTACGCTAGACGTACTCAAACTCTTGTTATGTGCATTCTCAGAAGCCTCAGGGCTACGTATCAATTACTCAAAAAGTACGTTGGTGCCTCTCAATCTTACAACGGAGCAAGCGGAACAGGCATGCTGCATTCTACAGTGCCAGCAGACGGCCTTCCCAATTACATACTTGGGACTGCCTCTAATAACGATCTCCCGACCGACAAGGGCCTGCTATATGCCATTCATTGAGAAGTTGGAGAAGAGACTAGCGGGGTGGAAAGGAAAGCCACTAAGCAGAGGAGGCCGACACGTTCTAGTCAACTCAGTGCTCTCATCCATCCCGGTGTACTTCATGGCGTGTTTCAATCTCCCGGTCTGGGTTTTAAAGAGAATAGACAAAATACGCAGAAGTTTCTTGTGGATGAATATGGACAGGAATGAGCAAGGGGTGTCGCTGCTAAACTGGGATACGGTCTGTCTCCCTAAGAATGTAGGAGGAATGGGCGTCAAGAACCTTAAAATTCACAACATGGCACTCCTCATGAAATGGCTTTGGAAATTGCATGCTGAGGAAGGAGGCTTATGGGCGAGTTTCTCCACTCTCATTTATTCCAAGGCATGGTATCGCAATGGGCCACTAATACTCAGAAAATCAGGGTCTTTCTTTTGGACGGCTATCCTAGCTCTGGAGCCCGTGCGCCAACTTTCAATCAAATGGGAGATTGGAAATGGACAGCGCATCCTGTTCTGGTCAGACAATTGGGACGGCACGGCACTCATGCAACTGGTGGGATGTGAGTGCAAACATAGATTGCCATACATATCACTTCGAGATGCTTGGCCTATACGTGCGTCTATCCTCCCGGCGCCTCTGACCAGTCACCAGCAGTGCATCATGGATGGTGAAGGGCCACAACACTCCAATGTGATGGATAAGCCGGTTTGGTACTGGACACGGGACGATCAGTTCTCAGTACGATCAGTGTATAACATGCTCATTACAGTAGGAAAGATGAGGTGGCCCCACACTAACATTTGGCAAGCGAAGGTCAAACCTTCCTTGCGAATTTTCATCTTTTTGCTATTGCAGGACAGATTGCTCACTCAAGACGTAATGCGTAGACAGAACTTTCATGTCAGTATGGGGTGCGTCATGTGCGAGAATTGTTCGGGGGAATCAGCTTTACCCCTGTTTTTCCTATGTCCTTGGGCGGTACAACTTTGGGGAGCGGTTTCGCACAAGGTATCGATGCGGATTGTGTCTTTGGTTTCGTCAGTGTCAGCGATATGCAAGGTGTCTTGGAGTCGTGATGCCAACCACCTCAAATGGCGGCAAGTCATATTCATTGTCACAGCATGGCATATATGGCTGGAGCGTAATAGAAGAACATTTCAAGGAGTAAAGACCCCTATTTTAGTGTTGGCTGATAGAATTATATATGACGCGAAATTACAATACAAATATGCTTAGCTTGTTTTTTATTTTAAGAATGCATGCGTTGTTAGGATGTCTGGCTATCACACTGGATTATGTATATTGTGGTAGGGGGGCTGTTGATTAGATGTCCGGATGTTAGTGTGTACGGTACCAAAATGTGAGATGCCTCTGGAGGCAAAACCTTGTAAATATTTCATTTTTATTTCAATGCAAATGGCAGCTGCTGCCATGATTTTCAAAAAAAAAAAAAAACAGAGAGGGAAGAGAATGGCAGCTGCTGCCACTTTTTCAAGAGAAAGAGATGGAAGAGAGAGGGAGGGAGAGTATTTTGTGGGGAGTATTTTTTAGTGTTTTTAGTATTTTGAGAGGGAATTTAGAGTATTTTTGACTATTTGAGTATTTTGTGGCATTATTTTGAGAATTTTGTAGGGGGTATTTTGAGTATTTTTGCGGGGACTTTATAGTATTTTGCGGGAGTATTTTGAGTATTTTTGCGGGATTATTTTGAGTATTTTTGCATGAGTATTTTGAGTATTTTGCGAGGAGTATTTTTAAGTAATTTGCGGGAGTATTTTGAGTATTTTACGGGGAGTATTTTGAGAATTTTTGCGGGGAATATTCTCCCTCTCTCTCTTTTTTTTTTTTTTTTTTTTTTTGAAAGTGTGGTAGAAGCTACCACATTTTTTAATTGATTAAAATTAGCAAATGTACAGATATATATACAGAGTAAGGCCCTGAGCCAAAAAGCAAAAGAACCTACAATATTACAAGAAACACACACCAGCTTACGAGCAATTACAGTCACAGCTACAGCTACAACTACAACTAAAATTAACGGTTTAGGGTTTAGAGATTAAATTAAGACAACAAATAAATTACCGCAACTTTGCACTGTGATGAAGTACTGTAGGGACTAGGGCAGGGACGGAGCTTCCCATAGGGTAGCCCGGGCTATGGCCCCCCCTTAAGTTCCAAAAATTATTTAGAGAGTATATTTTTTAGGCTAAATGATATTTGGATTTGAATTTGCCCCCCCCCTAAATATTAGTCCAACCGCACATCAACTTAACTCTCTGTATTTTCTTATTAATCGAGTCTAGTTGAATTTTTCTTAGTCTCAATGCTTTGTCTACATGCATCGACATCGATCACTGCATCAATACAGTTTAGGTTCAATTGAATGTCCACTTTTTTACGGTTAATTTTTTTTTTATAAGTTTGACTGCATTTTATATCCATCATCTCTTCGTACTCTTTCGAGTTTTATTTAATTTCACGCCGTCACCTCGCCCAATTCAGATCCCTTAACGTACTGCACAATGCAGTTCATGACACCAGCCGTTGGATAATCTCGAGATTCGTGCCAGCGTGAATCTCAAACAATCCAATGGCAGGCGTCATGAACTGCATTGTGAGTACGTTGGAGGACGACTCTGCCTCGCCTTCAATGTTACGCCTCTAGTTTCAGCGGCTCAGCTCTACACTCTGACCACCCATTGCGTCATTCGCGTCGCTGTACCCTCATTTTTTAGTCGTGCACTCTGCTGTTATTGTTGGACCGGCCCCCCTTAAATTCATCCCAAGCTCCGCTACTGGACTAGGGATTACTGTTTTAACACTGTAGCTACAGTGGAAAAGGTAGGTCCCAACTTAATTTATACTATAATAGAGATGTGGTCACAAGTAACAAGTTAACAACAATGAAGACTCCAAATTTCGTTACGGGCCATTGAATTTTTATGCCTGTCATTACTTTTTCCAATAGCATTAATTAATGCAAAACAAAAAATTTTGACTGTTGAATGTTACTAAACTTTTCAAAGCTAAAGTCTATTATGGTAAGTGGTAACCAAAGTATTCTATTAGTTAGTTGTTTGGCTAAGCCTAAGATACTTTTCCTTAATTTTTGTTGATGTGATATTGAATCATTTGACAATTTCCTCAAAAATAAAATAATAAATAATAAAATCTGACAACGTTTTTGACTGATGGTGAACTAATTATCTCAGCAAAGAAAGTGAGGGGCTGGTTTGTAAAATTTGCTAAATGAACTAACACTTTCACTGCATTAATCAAATTGTCCTTGGATTCATTGATGTTGTCTTCTTTGCTGGACCATTAATTGTGCATTTGTCTTAGAAATTCATCTCATTATGGAGAATCAAGTAAAGTTAGCTTAGTTTAGGGGAAAAAAAAAAAGAGTTTTTTAGAAACCTGGTAGGCATTGAGTCAAATTTCTCTAGCAAAAAAAATATATATATATAAAATAAAATAATAATAATAATAATAATAATAATAATAATCCTTACTATATATAAAAGCATATTGGAAAAAATGATATGAAAGGACTATATTCCCCAAATAAGAAACCTGAGCTGTTGATCATTTTCTTTGATAGATCAAAACTGTTGATTTACGTTAATGCCCGTTGACATTAATGTCTCAGCCCATTAAAATTTAAAGCTCGTATCAATTTCCTCAATATAAAGCTAATTACATATTATCATAAAAATTTATTATAAGAAATAACAACTTCAGCTCAAAACAACGCATGAGCTCTTTACTAGTAGCTGGAGAGAAAGGGAGAAAGAGAGGGAAGTACGCTAGACGTACTCAAACTCTTGTTATGTGCATTCTCAGAAGCCTCAGGGCTACGTATCAATTACTCAAAAAGTATGTTGGTGCCTCTCAATCTTACAACAGAGCAAGCGGAACAGGCATGCCGCATTCTGCAGTGCCAGCAAACGGCCTTCCCAATTACATACTTGAGACTGCCTCTAACGATCTCCCGACGACAAGGGCCTGCTATATGCCACTCATTGAGAAGTTGGAGAAGAGACTAGCGGGGTGGAAAGGAAAGCCACTAAGCAGAGGAGGCCGACACGTTCTAGTCAACTCAGTGCTCTCATCCATCCCGGTGTACTTCATGGCGTGTTTCAATCTCCCGGTCTGGGTTTTAAAGAGAATAGACAAAATACGCAGAAGTTTCTTGTGGATGAATATGGACAGGAATGAGCAAGGGGTGCCGCTGCTAAACTGGGATACGGTCTGTCTCCCTAAGAATGTAGGAGGAATGGGCGTCAAGAACCTTAAAATTCACAACATGGCACTCCTCATGAAATGGCTTTGGAAATTGCATGCTGAGGAAGGAGGCTTATGGGCAAGTTTCTCCATTCTCATTTATTCCAAGGCATGGTATCGCAATGGGCCACTGATACTCAGAAAATCAGGGTCTTTCTTTTGGACGGCTATCCTAGCTCTGGAGCCCGTGCACCAACTTTCAATCAGATGGGAGATTGGAAATGGACAGCGCATCATGTTCTGGTCAGACAATTGGGGCGGCACGACACTCATGCAACTGGTGGGATGTGAGAACAAACATAGATCGCCATACATATCACTTCGAGATGCTTGGCCTATACGTGCGTCTATCCTCCCGGCGCCTCTGACCAGTCACCGGCAGTGCATCATGGATGGTGAAGGGCCACAACACTCCAATGTGATGGATAAGCCGGTTTGGTACTAGACACGGGACGGTCAATTCTCAGTACGATCAGTGTATAACATGCTCATTACAGCAGGAAAGATGAGGTGGCCCCACACTAACATTTGGCAAGCGAAGGTCAAACCTTCCTTGCGAATTTTCATCTTTTTGCTATTGCAGGACAGATTGCTCACTCAAGACGTAATGCATAGACGGAACTTTCATGTCAGTATGGGGTGCGTCATGTGCGAGAATTGTTCGGGGGAATCAGCTTTACACCTGTTTTTCCTATGTCCTTGGGCGGTACAACTTTGGGGAGCAGTTTCGCACAAGGTATCGATGCGGATTGTGTCTTTGGCTTCGTCAGTGTCAGCGATATGCAAGGTGTCTTAGAGTCGTGATGCCAACCACCTCAAATGGCGGCAAGTCATATTCATTGTCACAGCATGGCATATATGGCTGGAGCGTAATAGAAGAACGTTTCAAGGAGTAAAGACCCCTATTTTAGTGTTGGCTGATAGAATTATATATGACGCGAAATTACAATATAAATATGCTTAGCTTGTTTTTTATTTTAAGAATGCATGCGTTGTTAGGATGTCTGGCTATCACACTGGATTATGTATATTGTGGTAGGGAGGCTGTTGATTAGATGTCCGGATGTTAGTGTGTACGGTACCAAAATATGAGATGCCTCTGGAGGCAAAACCTTGTAAATATTTCATTTTTATTTCAATGCAAATGGCAGCTGCTGCCATGATTTTCAAAAAAAAAAAAGAGAGAGAGAGGGAAGAGAATGGCAGCTGCTGCCACTTTTTCAAGAGAAAGAGAGGGAAGAGAGAGGGAGGGAGAGTATTTTGTGAGGAGTATTTTTTAGTGTTTTTAGTATTTTGAGAGGGAATTTAGAGTATTTTTCACTATTTGAGTATTTTGTGGCATTATTTTGAGAATTTTGTAGGGAGTATTTTGAGTATTTTTGCGGGGACTTTATAGTATTTTGCGGGAGTATTTTGAGTATTTTTGCGGGATTATTTTGAGTATTTTTAGTATTTTGCGAGGAGTATTTTTAAGTAATTTGCGGGAGTATTTTGAGTATTTTACGGGGAGTATTTTGAGAATTTTTGCGGGGAATATTCTCCCTCTCTCTCTGTTTTTTTTTTTTGAAAGTGTGGTAGAAGCTACCACATTTTAATTGATTAAAATTAGCAAATGTACAGATATATATACAGAGTAAGGCCTTGAGCCAAAAAGCAAAAGAACCTACCATATTACAAGAAACACACACCAGCTTACGAGCAATTACAGTCACAGCTACAACTACAGCTACAACTAAAATTAACGGTTTAGGGTTTAGAGTTTAGGGTTTAGAGATTAAATTAAGACAACAAATAAATTACCGCAACTTTGCACTGTGATGAAGTACTGTAGGGACTAGGGCAGGGACGGAGCTTCCCATAGGGTAGCCCGGGCTATGGCCCCCCCTTAAGTTCCAAAAATTATTTAGAGAGTGTATTTTTTAGGCTAAATGATATTTGGATTTGAATTTGCGCCCCCCCCCCCCCCCCCCCCCCCCCCCCAAAATATTAGTCCAACCGCACATCAACTTAACTCTCTGTATTTTCTTATTAATCGAGTCTAGTTGAATTTTTCTCAGTCTCAATGCTTTGTCTACATGCATCGACATCGATCACTGCATCAATACAGTTTAGGTTCAATTGAATGTCCACTTTTTTACTGTTAATTTTTTTTTTTAAGTTTGACTGCATTTTATATCCATCATCTCTTCGTACTCTTTCGAGTTTTATTTAATTTCACGCCGTCACCTCGCCCAATTCAGATCCCTTAACGTACTGCACAATGCAGTTCATGACACCAGCCGTTGGATAGTCTCGAGATCGTGCCAGCGCGAATCTCAAACGATCCAATGGCAGGCGTCATGAACTGCATTGTGCAGTACGTTGGAGGACGACTCTGCCTCGCGTTCAATGTTATGCCTCTAGTTTCAGCGGCTCAGCTCTACACTCTGACCACCCATTGCGTCATTCGCGTCGCTGTACCCTCATTTTTTAGTCGTGCACTCTGCTGTTATTGTTGGACCGGCCCCCCCTTAAATTCATCCCAAGCTCCGCTACTGGACTAGGGATTACTGTTTTAACACTGTAGCTACAGTGGAAAAGGTAGGTCCCAACTTAATTTATACTATAATAGAGATGTGGTCACAAGTAACAAGTTAACAACAATGAAGACTCCAAATTTCGTTACGGGCCATTGAATTTTTATGCCTGTCATTACTTTTTCCAATAGCATTAATTAATGCAAAACAAAAAATTTTGACTGTTGAATGTTACTAAACTTTTCAAAGCTAAAGTCTATTATGGTAAGTGGTAACCAAAGTATTCTATTAGTTAGTTGTTCGGCTAAGCCTAAGATACTTTTCCTTAATTTTTGTTGATGTGATATTGAATCATTTGACAATTTCCTCAAAAAATAAATAAATAATAAAATCTGACAACGTTTTTGACTGATGGTGAACTAATTATCTCAGCAAAGAAAGTGAGGGGCTGGTTTGTAAAATTTGCTAAATGAACTAACACTTTCACTGCATTAATCAAATTGTCCTTGGATTCATTGATGTTGTCTTCTTTGCTGGACCATTAATTGTGCATTTGTCTTAGAAATTCATCTCATTATGGAGAATCAAGTAAAGTTAGCTTAGTTTAGAAAAAAAAATAAAAAAAAAATAATAATAATAATCCTGGTGGGCATTGAGTCAAATTTCTCTAGCAAAAAAAAAAATAATAATAATAATCCTTACTATATATAAAAGCATATTGGAAAAAATGACATGAAATGGCTATCTTCCCCAAATAAGAAACCTGAGCTGTTGATTATTTTCTTGGATAGATCAAAACTGTTGATTTACGTTAATGCCCGTTGACGTTAATGTCTCAGCCCATTAAAATTTAAAGCTCGTATCAATTTCCTCAATATAAGGCCAATTACATATTATCATAAAAATTTATTATAAGAAATAAGTCAAATAACAATTTCAGCTCAAAATAACGCGTGGGCTCTTTACTAGTAATTAAAAAAAGGAATATTGATCTTGTCGATTTAAAATTAACACAAAACCTGACATGATGAGGGAGAAATCACAATCATAAAATGGTTAGCCAAATAACCATGAACAAATAAGTTTTGGAATAAATGAGGGACACCACAGGGCAAGCAACAGTTCGTTGTGGTGTATATATTGTATAACCATCTATGTGCCAAATAAACTGAATTAGTGTTGTTTGGTGAAACTAACGGTAAGTATGTTCTTTCCCCAATCCAACATGTGTTTGACCGCGTTCCAAATGAATCAAACATGGTATGAGCCTGTGTAACCTTATACCAGTCATTACTGATGCCGACAGTGTTGTCTGATCTCCGATCAGGCGGCGGTCATTGGAGATCAGCCCCAAATTCCTCGATTGTCACCACGTGTCCCTCGCGAAGCAGGGACCTTTGGGGGTTGAACAGAAACGAGAAGTACTGTCGCCCTTGGATCTTGATCTAATGGCTGAACACCCACAGCGAACGCCAAAAGAGGCCACGACCTCCTGGAGCAAGAAGAGGCTGCTCTCCCCGACACCGCCGTCACCGCCTCCAGCGACGGCTCCGTTGCAGCGTACTCGATCAAGGTGTCAATGGCTCTCACTTGTAGTCGTTAGTTGTTACTTGTTACTCTCTCCATTTTTAATTTCGATTGCAATTCCAAACGCATTCCTCGCGTTTTAATTTTGAGTTTATGTTTTCTATGTTGGTGATTGGATCCAATTTTATGCAGCAGCAGCATTTTGGTAGCACACAATGCCGGTCACAACTAGAACAAACAAATCAACAGTATCCTCTATTGAATGTGCATGCGCAGTACCACCGATGATTTTAGGAGATCGAACGAGACAGGATATTTCGACTTGACAATTTTGGCTTCACGGAAATAGAATATTCCAAGTCGATCTCCTTGATCGCCATTTGCACCTGTCTGTCTTATGCATGCAAACTGAACTTGCCGTTGATCACGTCTCAGAATAGCACCAAACATTTTGGCAATTTTCAGCCGGTGGATTGCCATTAGACTGTGTAATACCTTTTCCTTAATTCCTTGAAAGATTTGGAAAGTAGACAAACTTGTTAATTTGTAATGATTTCTTTTATTCATTGAACCTTCATTCACTGATCAGGGTTATTCTTGCGCAAAATTGATCTCGTTAATTTGGCAGTGGCTAAAGAGCAGATAGACTGTAAAACTAAGAGGGACGTTGCGCGACCGGCGAGATCAATAGAGAGCAGACAGAGAAGTCATGCGAAGAGGAATTCACATCAGCTGCCATAGTTTTCTATGGCACGCTCGTGCTATAGATTCTTTCGTGTCTATACACATGGGACCCACAAATAAAATAACACCCCCTATTTCTAAAATTTGGACCGTTTAGATTGATTCAACGGCCTATTTTAACTATGGCACAATACTGCCATAGTTTTTTATGGCAGCAGATGGAACCCATGCGAAGAGTACTCTGTGTGTCGAGAAATTTGATTCCGTTTCTTAATTTGTGTTTATTAGTTTGATGTTATTTTTTTATTTTTTTTTTAGGAGCAAAAAAAAATAAAAAATAAAAATTGTACATTACATTACAGAACATTTTTTTTTTTTTTTTTGATGTTAAGATTTAGTAAAATTGTACATTACAGAACATTGTTATATCACTAGCAAGAAACCTGCTCGTTGTGCGGGCGTTTAAAATTCTAATCTCATACCGTGTAATACATATAATGTGCTTTCGGTTTTTAGCTAATTATTTACCATTTAAATTACATCTTTACATTAAATCAACTCATTGAATGTTAAAATATAAAGCGTTAATTCCTCATTAATGTAAATTCTAATCAACATTGGTGTCTTCCATACTAAGATTGATATATTTCCATTTTTGTAAAAACCAAAATGGAGATGAAGTTGTTTAATTAGAGAACATCAACAAATTTGAAATCAATATATTTTGATCTGTACCGTTGATTAAGGGGTAGAATGGGTATTAAAAAAATTTGAAGAAGAAAGAAAAAAAATAGAGAGTGTAATAGTTACGTGCTTTTTAATATAGTTAAGATATAGATATACGAACCAGTACCAAGTTACCAGTATTGGACCTTACGGTTCAATCATATCAGCAAAGATGGCACGATGTATAGAGGTGAGCTATTTTCAATTTGGGGCCTTGGGTGTATGTCCATCAAAATTGGGCTTTCATATCCCTGCCGTACTTCAAAATGTAGTTCATGACGTGAGCCTTTGGATTGTCTTGAGATTCATGCCAGCTACGATCAAACGGCTCACACCATAAACGGCAAAATACAGTAAATTGAATGAGTCTTTAAACAGATATCAAATGTCGCTTAAATTGAATATAATAAGAAACATAGTTAATCTATAATTTAAGTAATACTTCCGTAAACTTTTTTTTTATTTTTAAGATTTACTTGTAAAATTGAAGGAAGTGGAGAAGGATGTAATTGTACTCTTTAAATGAAATAGGAGATGGTAGATTTTTGTCCACTTGGTTCCAAAAAAAATATTTATTTATAAAATTTTATAAATTTTTTAAAAATATCATTATCAAAATTATCAAAATAACTTTCCCTCAAAAAAAGATTCTCAAAATAACCATAGTCAATGATCCCTCCTCATATTTGAAAGAGGCAAAGACGAATAATATCCCCACCTCATAATAATAGAAGTGTTCTTTGTTTATTCCGACTTATCCTACAATCAAGCATGATTCTTTGTGGTTTATGCCTCGACATGATTCTTTGTGGTTTTATGCCTCAACATGATTATTCTCGTGATTTGACAATGCTTATAAAAATTTGTAAAAAATAGTTAAAAATTTTTAAAAAGTAGAAAAAAATACATCAATTTAAATGACGTTTGATAGATTTTGAAAGACTCGTTAAACTACAACCATTAAAAATACATAAAATTTTAATAAAATATCAAACGATGTTCAAATTGATTAAAAATTGAAATACTATTAATATATAAGTTAAAACATGCATCCATAAAACCTTTTTTATTTTTAAAATTTTATATAAATTATTACAAATTTTAAAGAATCATTATCAAAATCTTTATCTTGTCATTGGATCCGTCCTCAAATTTCAAACCCCTTTCGAATTCGAATATTCTGGTCTTCACTTCTTCTTGGTAAACCACGTTTGAAAGAAAGACTGCGGCTGGGGTGGGTCGGTCTGTCAGTGACTCAGTCCACACATCCATGACCATGATCCATCTTCATTCATTCGCATTCGCCGCCCCGCTCCCACGAGTCCGTATCGGCTACGATCCAAATTGGATTGGAGGACCCTCCAATCGCAATCTGACGACTGATGATTTTAGAGCGGTTTTAGGGAATAATCTGAACCGTTCAATGGGGAATGAAAGACCCTCCGATCCAAATTGGATGGTAGCTGATTTGATCGCCAGTCTCCGTGGGTGCTCATCCTCTGCAGCGCTGCAACATGTAGCGTAGGACATGGGCCGTTAGATCATCTTGATATACGTGCATGCACAGATCATGAGATGATCTAACGGCCCACGTCCTGCGCTACATGTTGCAGCGCTACAGAGGATGTGAAATCCCAGTCTCCAGAACGCTGATAGATATTTTCCTTCCCAAAAAGGCCCTTCTCATTCTGCACTGCAGGCAAAATATCTGCGCCTAGGGTTCCCTTTTCCTTCCTCTTTTATTACTCCCCCTCCTCCTTCATAAGCCGCACTCGCATCGCAGTCGCAGCAACCTATCCAATCTCCTCCCCTCTCCTCTTTCTCTCCCCTAACTCCCAACATTCGTACTTGTAATCGCACTCCGTTCCCCGATCTAACCTAAAGGTATGCTACTCGTACATAGTCTCGGGTCTGGTTCTCCGATTGGGTAGTTTACTTTACTTACTGGTGTCGGCTGTTTGAACAGATCTGCTTCTCCTAGTTTTGTTTAGGTTGATTGCAGCTAGATCTATCTAAATCAGTTTGAACTTGTACAATCATGTCCCTGTTTGTAAAGATCTGTGCTGACCAGCTCAATAGATTGTGGTTAAAGGGGGTTTTAGTGGAGGATCGGAACAGTAGATTACTTTAATTTGAAAATTTTATTTAGGAATACGGGGTTAGAGTAAATCTGACCTTGGATATATTAATTTTGTAATATTTTGACTTTGTGTGTTGCAGAGAGTTCTAAAATGTCGGATTCGGATGAGTACAGGGTGTTTATCGGCAATCTTTCCTGGACTACCGACGATCGCAGCCTCGAGACTGCGTTCGGCAAGTTTGGCAAGATTGCAGATGCCAAGGTAGCATGATCTGCTATAACTTTATGAGTTTGCAGTTTTCACCCTCTTTTAACCTAATTTCTGTAGTAGTTATTGCTCTTTATTGTAATTAGGGTAGCATGAATTTGCATCTGATACAAATCGGGTGATGTGAACTTGCTTTCAAGAGCTTTCGCGGTGTTAATAGTGTAACAAAACAACAAATA
Organism: Cyperus esculentus; assembly: GCA_030179965.1. Lineage (NCBI taxonomy): Eukaryota > Viridiplantae > Streptophyta > Magnoliopsida > Poales > Cyperaceae > Cyperus > Cyperus esculentus. Next base: position 679,623 of record JASGLE010000055.1, on the reverse strand, counting down.
ATGGCTATATATTTATGTTTTTAGTCTAGATTTTGTGTTGGATTGTTTCGTACTTGTTGCCTATAGATAGAAATAGAATTACTATTATTTTGTTTACTAGAATCCTTACCAGAACTCAACTACTTTGCATAGAGAAAAAGAAATATGCAATTGACGTATTGATGAAGGATCCTACATGTTAACAATATTACTTATTTATTTTGCACCTTAAAATGAAATGAAGGCATTATCTTTTTCTATGTAGGTGGTACTTGACAAATATTCAGGCCGATCCCGTGGTTTTGGCTTTGTGACTTTCGATGACAAGGATGCCATGGAGGAAGCAATAGAGAAAATGAATGGCATGGATTTAGATGGACGTGCCATTACTGTTGACAGAGCCCAGCCAGGCGGCGGCGGCGGTGGCGGTGGTGGTGGTAGGGACCGTGACTATGACCGTGGGGACCGCCGTGACCGTGGTGGGCCTCGTGGGGGTGGAGGTAGAAGTGGCGGCGGTGGCGGCGGTGGTGATTGTTTCAAGTGTGGTAAACCAGGACACTTTGCAAGGGAGTGCCCATCTGGTGACGGTGGTGACAGATATGGCGGTGATAGGTTAGTTTTTATTTTCATTGTATTAGATTTGTTCACTTGTGGTTTTAGTACAAAAATTGTTTCTTACTTATGGATACTGATTAAGTACATGAATGTGGTACATTGACAGTAAATGAACAGAATTAATTACCTCAAAGTTAAGAGTAGAGACCAATTCTGTAAATAATACACTATGTTCTTACAGTAAGAAATCTTTGTATGGTGCCATATTCCAATTTTATAAAAAAATAGTGCAATATCCACAAAAATTGAAAGAAATGGAGGAACTTGTTTGCAGTCTAGTATTTCTGTCATCCAGAGCCAGTTTTACTAAATTCTAATGAAATATGTTATTTAGGTACGGAGGCGGTGGTGGTGGCAGGTATGGACCGGACCGTAATGGTGGTGGAGACCGCTACTCTGGCCGTAGTAGGGATGGTGGTGGTTCACGTGGTGGTGGCGGTGGTGACAGGTATAGTGGTGGTGGACGTGATCGCTCTGGCCCATATGGACGTCCCCGATAAGTGCCTTGCTTGGTACCGGTTAGATGATGAATCCTTTCATCAATCAATTAAGGTATGAAACAAGATTATTTATGGCTGTGATAGTACTGGTATTTAGTTCTACTGTGTCAAACAATGTTAGTTAATCTAGTTTGTGATTTGGTACTTAAATGTTTGCTTTTTGTTCTGTATGCAGCCAAGGTGCTTGTTCACCAAGGCCCTTTGTATGTGTGGTTCTCTTGATACTTGTTCTCTGGATTTTGGTGCGAAATGGAAATGTTGCTCTTGTAAATGTTCTTTTGTTTGATCGCCGCAGCGCGCGTTTCCTTTTAAGTGTGATCCTTTATATGGTGTTTCTGTTACTTTCCGGCTCTCGGCATCATGTGTGTACTGGATGTGATTTTGGTCCGTTGTGTGTTCCCTGTGGATATTATCTCACTACTCGTCTTGGGGGGTACAGCATGGGTACGCAGTTGCTTTTCTCTAAGGAAGTGGCCAGGCGGCTGAGCTTATTGGTTCATTTGTTAAAGTGGTAGATTCGTAATGCTCGTTTTTATAAACTGTTAGCGGTTTGATAACTCATCATTGGAGGTGCAGCTGGTAATGTTAGACCATCCCAACATTGTTTTTCCTTGTCATATTAATTTTAGGACTTAGTATTGATTGGTTTTTTGTCATTTTTGGCAGGAGGCTGGTTTTTTTTGCCCTGTTAACATATAATGTCCTAAAAAATATAGACTTTACCAATTGGTTTCATGCTTTTGTCCCTGAAATCAAGAGCTTCCAATGGTTAATTGGGGAGGTTGCCTTTTGCAAGCCTTGGGAGGATTCTGTTCATGATTTCAAACGTTCTCCATTTAACCTTCAGTTTTCAATTGGGATGGTTGGTTTGGTCCTTGATTTGTGTATCAACATCTGAGTTGTTGATCTCAGGTAAAAGTTCTGCTGTGCAATTTTAATATGCCTAGACTTAAAAGAGTTATATTCTTAAAAGTTTTGCTCTTAGAAAATAGAGATTTTACTCTTAAAGAGATGAAAAATGAACAAAATTTGTGCAGTCTATGGACTAGTCCGTTTCTTCCCCCAATCTGAAATAATGAAATGCTTCTTTCACACAATTGCACAATTTTTAGATTTTGGGCAGGGTTCAACTATGATTTTGTTATTCTTTCATTTCCTTTCAAATTTAATTAAATATAATTTTTACAGTTTGTTTCCTTTAAATAGAAAGTCTTTAGTTCTCTGCTGTGCTCATGAGAAATAGGATATTTTTGTTGTTTCTTTTCTTCAGCTGAGTGTACACTTTTATCCAGATGTATTTTCTATATCACCTTTTTTAGGGTTGTGCCACAATTTGTGTTCAGTTTTGTGCTGTTTTCTTAACTGCAGTTTTGGAGGCCTTCCTTTTTTTTTCTTTTCTTTTCTTTTCTTTGTTTTTTTTTTGTTGTAAAATTTGGTTTGGGAACAATTTGCCGTCTATTTAGTCAGCTATGAAATAGGGCACCGTTGTATGGTTTCATGATGAATATATCTTTCTGAGATGTTACTTCTATTACATGGTTTTCTTTCCCAGTAAAGCCTTTTTTTTTTGCTTTTGTTTCTAGTCATTAACTCATTATGATCGTTTGTTTGTAAAGCTATGTTTCATTTTGTCTGATATGTAATGGTGTATTGTTGTTGCGCATGGGCCTCCATAGTAGAAAGAGTTACCGATTAGTTAAACAAGCAAAGGTTTCAAGTACTAATAGTCAGTAGTACAAAATTATAATCATCTACAAGCCATCAAACAATTTTTTTCCATGAGTTTCTATAATGAAAAAAAAAAAATTCTTCCAAGAATACGCAACACAATATTCTGATGATAGATAGATTCTTTGAATTCAAAAGCAAGCTCTTCATAAGCTGTTTAAATTTGGGGTGTAAGTGAGTCGAGCTAGGCTAAGCTTAAACTCCGCTCATTAAGTTAACAAGTCAAAAACATTAGCTCAAGATCGGCTCGTTTAATTAATGAGATGACTGAGTTGGTTTGTTAAGCTCATTTGTTTTTTAATAATAAAATTTGAATTATGTTATATCAAAATTTATATAAAAATCAATAAAATAATTAATAAAAATGTGTTCGTACTAATTTTACATAACAATTATATATATATATATATTAGATCATATGTTGTATAAGATATTAATAATCTACGATAAGAGTAGTACGAATTGTAATTAATAATAATTATTGAGTTTAATGAGCCGAGTTATGTTAAGTTCAAGCTCAACTCATTAGCTTAATGAGCTTAACGAGTGAGTCTAATTCGATCTGATCCCGAGCAATCTACAAGCTCCGTTTTTTTTTTTCGCCAGCCCTGCCCTAGTATAAATGATCCACAGTATAACAAAGAAAAAGGACTTTCGATGGTGTAGGTAGATTATCCATTCGTTGTTTGTTTCATGTGAGAAACGAGGTTAAAGTCAAAACTCAAGAAGATTATATCTTCCCTCCGGCTTGCTTTTGCATTCTGATTTTTGAGGGATACAAAACTAGAATTAGCAGCATGTGCTAAACGATGAATCCATTCAACTTTTGTTGGTGTTCTAAAGAGAAACGAGACAACTTTTACAACTTTTGATGCTTACATACTGGACTGCCTAGAAAGTTCTCCACTTTCTGATGTTAACGTATACGCTTGCAAACTAAAATAAAACAAGATCTCAACTTCAAAACTAAATGTGTTGCAACCTAATTCTTATTGGAAAAATTTTTATGGATGTCTAAACTATTGATTTTATCTTTTCTATTGCCTAAACAGTTAAGTTATTTTCACCAATGCCCAAATTTAAGCGCATGAATTCAATTTACGCTCTATAACTTCTTCATGTGCTATCTAACAGTCAAGTTACACAACCAATGGATAAAGGGTGGAAAGGTTGATATGAGTCTAAAGGGCGCAGGTACAACTTGTGCCCTTTGATTTGGGTATCTATGAAATTAACTTAACTTTTTAGGCAGCGGTGCAATTAAGATAAAAAGTTTGGGTATCTACGAAATTTTTCCGCTTATTGCATACAAATTTGAAAGGGTCAAAGCTAGTGCCTTTTTCTTTTTTAAACAGCCTGTGCTATATGATTCATGATGCCGGTCATGATCATTCATTAATTGTACCAATCTGGCAATTTAGCAGGTAATGTTCTGTTAATTATACATTGAACCCATGACCATCAAGTCATCGACCAATACAACTGGTAATTGACTAGAGGCAACTCCGGACTAACATTCATCTCTGTATAATAATGGAGAAACATCTTGCGTCCATTGAAAACCCGTCCATATATCTATAGACATATAAAAAATGTAATAGATACAATCGATTTTATAACAGATACATCCAATTTTATAACATATGGACGTTACGGACAGATATTGTATAGACGGTAGGTATTACTCCGTAATAACGTATACCTTGCAAAAAAGAGCAAGCTCAGTAATAAATTAAAAAAGTGTGCCACTGAGAAATGAGATCACTGCGCGAGAAACTTGACCAGAAGATTATACAAGATTAATTAGTATTACAACATACAAATTATGTTACAAGCAGTCATCAAAATATGATTAATTTTCCCACTATGGAGTATAACCTTGTACCTAAATATAGGATTATATATTTTAAAACCTTTTTTTTTTTCCAAACAGATGGCAGCAGCTGCCAAATTATGTTGCCCCAAAGATAGGAAAAGCACCTAAAATCAATCACAGAGTTTCAAACCCTTCTTTTTTCTTTTTCCTTTTCCTTTTTTTTTTATAGGTCTGAGCTACAAAAAACTAGATAAAAGACTTCATGCAGTTTGGCACACTTAAAATTGAAAAGTTGCAACCTTATCAAACATTTGATTCTAGTAAGAAACAATCATTAACAAGAACCACATAACAAATTACCAACATAACTAACAATTTTATTCATCAGCAAGGTTTTCCAATAACACATCCACAATTTTCCACTTGATTTCAAGTCCAATGCTAAGAAATAACAAAACCCTCTCCTCACTAACATTTCCTGCCCTCCGAATTCTAGTAAAGATCGCTTTCTTTGTGAGTATGAATCACACAATCCTCCTTCGGATACGAGACACAAGTGAGCAGGTAACCCTTCTCGGTCTGTGCTTCATCAAGGAACGACCCGTCCGACTGGTCGACCTGACCCGACTTAATCTGGCCTGCGCATGTGCTGCACGCACCGGCACGGCACGAGTACGGAAGCTCGATGCCAGCCGCCTCAGCCGAGTCCAGAATGTATGCATCGTCAGGCGCCTCAAATTCCTGCTCCTTGCCATCGGGATCAACGAGCTTTACCTTGTAGGTGGCTTGCGGCAAAAGAGTCGATTTGGTCATCTTGAGAGTTGCCGGTTTTGGGTTTGTTTCGGTGAAGGAAATTAAGCAAGGAGCGGAATTGGGTTTTTTGGTGCTTGCGAAAAATCCGTTGCAGGATACAGAGGTGATGCTGGTACCGAGAGCAAGTGCCATCCTGTTAAACCTAGACACGGTACGGGAAAACCACAAAAGTTAAAAAACTTTAAATTATACAAAAGCCCCTTTTAACAATAAAAGATCTGAAATTTCACGGGAAGAAAAACTAGCCCAAAAACTACTAACACATATTTGCCATGAAATTTCCACCAAAAAACAAAAAAATTAGGATCTTTGTTTCGCTGAAAAATTGGCAGTTCAATCTGTGGAGCGATATGAGAAAGGTACGCATGCCGCAAGCGGTTCCATTACCCTTCACTCGAAGCTCCGGTACTAGTATTAGATGATAAATCCAACAATTATAGATGTACAATACAAATTGAATCTTGTGAAGTTTGCCCAATAGTGGTTTTTCACTTTTTCTCTCAATTTTGAGGGTTTATGGCTGGATTTATGAAAACCCCAACAACCACTTTGCTGAAACCCCATAAATTCCTCTAATTCATGAGAATTTCAGTACTCTTTAATTCCATCAAAGAGAAAATTTGTAGCTACATAGAACAAACCAGATCGGACCTAAATAACAACTAATTTGAACAAAATCTTTCACTTAAAAGCAAACATAAATCGATTTGAAAGAAACCCAATAATTTTGGGTCACAAACCGCAGTAAAGGACCAGATTTAACCCCCCACCCAAACAAAAAAAAAAAAAAAAGCCAAACCCTTATTGAACAAGACAAATAAATAGAAAAGTAGAACAAACAAACAGGATCTAAACTTGTAGAAAGATGAGAGGAAACCAGATTTAAAGAGAGGAAAGCACCTGTCTTTCTCCTTCTACTGGGGTGATTGAGGCGAGATTGGAGAAGAGGGGGAGGAAGAAAGAGAGCTGGAGCGGAGATTTCCAAGTGTGTGTGTTGGTTCAAGTTAATTTGGACAAAGGTGGCGGCGCAGCGCTCCTCTCCTCTGTGTGTATATAAATAACAATAAAGTAATAAACAAAGGAAGATTACAAACAGCAACAGCTCTTCTTCAGGTTCTCTCTATAAAAAAAATAGTTAATTTTCTACCTACGGGTTGTTCTAAAATAATAATCCTTACTATAAAAAGCATATTGGAAAAAATGATATGAAAGGGCTATCCACCCACATGAGTCGTTGATCATTTTCTTTGATAGATCAGAACCATTGATTTACTTTAATGCTTGTTGACGTTAACGTCTCAGCCCATTAATATTTAAGACCCATATCAATTTTCTCAATATAAGACCCATTACATATTATCTTAAAAAATTATTACAAGAAATAACAATTTCAGCCCAAAGCAAGGCGTGAGCTCTTTATTAGTAATAATAAAAGCATATTGGAAAAAATGATATGAAAAAATGCTATCCTCACATCTGAGCCATTGATCATTTTCTTCGATAGATCAGAACCGTTGATATACGTTAATGCCCGTTGACCTTCTCAATCCAATAAAATTAAAGGCCTATATAAATTATCTCAATTTAAAGCCCATTACATATTATATTAAAATTTTATTATAAGAAATAACAATTTCGGCCCAAAACAAGGCGTAGGCTTTTCACTAGTAATAATAATGATAATGATAATAATAAAAATAAAAAATAAAAAATAGTTCAGTTCCTGATTTTTTTTTTTCTTGTTTACCTATAATCTGTAAACACATGCATTCAAATTATAGGTATACAGGAACTTTATTTTATTTTTCTTCTTCTAACTGTATGTGTTCATAAACGCATGCGTTCTAAAAAAAACTTCTAAATGCATGCTTTTGAAAAGTATGATAATTTTTTTAGAAAAAAATAAAAAATCGGGATAGTTCTTTTTTTAAAAAAAAATTGATGGTGGCTGTCAATTAAAAAATCGGGATAGTTCTAAAACAAGAATTAGGAGTAGGGATAGGCAATTTTTTCTCGATACGGTATTTTACGTTTCTAGCACAGGAATAAAGCAATTTTACATTGGTGCCCTTGTATCATTTAATAAAATAAAAGTGTTGCTTTGATTTGTCAAAGAAAGAAAAAGTAGTGCCCTTGTATCATTGTATCCTAATGTAGCGGGTCGCTCAAAGTCAATTCATATCCTCTACTGCGTAGTAACTTACTGAACAACGTTTCAACTGTTAGATCTGCTTTGAGACTCGTGCAACTCAATCTCAAAAAAACCCTCCTATAATCCTCATTGTTGATTCGCTGCGTAGTAAAATATTGTGTAGGAGGATAAGCACTCCTTAAAGTTTATTTTACTTTTCTAGTAAAGAGTCTATGCCTTGCGTTGGACTAAAATTGTTATTTCTTATAATAAACTTTTAAGATAATATGTAATGGGTCTTAAATTGAGATAATTTATATGAGACTTTAATTTTAATGGGCTGAGAACGTCAACGGGCATTAACGTACATCAACGGTTCTGATCAATCTAAGAAAATGATCAACAGCTAAGGTTTCTTATTTAAGAAAAATAGCCCTTTCATGTTATTTTTTTCAATATGTTTCTATATATAGTAAGGATTTAATACTTTTAAGAACTCACCACATAAAGCACAATAGCTTCATGGAATCAATTGGGTTAATTAGGTTTTTTCAATCTATTGGCTGGCTGGGGTTCCCACTGTTTTCTGTTCTCAGACCAAAAACTGTGGGTAGGAGCACTAAATTTCCAAACAAACGACAATTGTATTTGTTTAATTAATATAGAAACATCTCGAGGGTCTCATTTCAAATTTTTTCTAATTTGTATAGTAAACTTGCATATCAAAATTTTCTTGCCTACTCCCTTGCAATCCTCACGTGGAATATGACCAAGCATTGCTTATTTATTTCTTCCTTTATTTATTCATTTTATCATTTTAGCGTGCCAATATTTTCGTACGAATAATCTCATGAGATAAATGAGTTAAGGATATGAATCCACGGACCTTTTATCCGCTGTCATAGTTTTGATGGCAGCTTGCTGCCGTAGTTTCTATGACAGTGGGACCCACAAAAAACAACTCTCATTATTTAAAAATCCCAGCTATCCACATTAATCTGAACCGTCTAGGTTGACTATGGCAGGATGCTGCCATCACAATTATGGCAACAGATTATCCATTAATCTTGGGTCAAAATCTGCTGCCATAATTACCTATTAAATAAAACTCGCCATCACAATTACAGAATATCCATGTTCTCAAACAGAGAAACGGGAAACCAATAACAGCTAAAATGATGTTACCCACAAACAATAGTTGGATAACAAATCCCTGTAAGTATAACAACAACCAATAACAGCATCAATCAATGAAGCGTCCTCAGAACTTATAATAACAACAATTAGACATATTATATGTTTACTGCCTGAGCATGTTTATATGTTCACCTTCTAAGGGGGGATATTACATGCTCCTAAAGCTGTAATAATGCATGTATACAGAATATTCATTTGTTCTTACTGGGAAAGACGAGACCACGCTGAATTGAAGGAACGCCTTCAATTAAGTACAGTATGATTTTGTTTAGTTTTTCACGGTGGAAGTGTGGGACAACTAAGCTTTCACAAACAAAAGTATAAAAGTATAATCAGTAGCTAAGAATCAGGAGTACTGCAAGCATTTTCTTTTTCTTTCTTGTTTAAAGAAATACCCGTAAGCTGCATGGTTCATTTTCTTTATCAGTATATGGGGCTACCTCTAAATAAAAAGTGAGCACATAACCAATCATATGACTCATGAGTATGGGACAAGAGAATTACAAAAATAATATATAGTTTTCAATGTTAATCATTTATGAACTGCATCTTTACCAAGTTGTGCTAAAAAATCTCAAGGAATTCACATACCTCATAAAAAGAAAAATAGAACTGAGGAATTGACTGGTTTGAAAATGATTTGTCCATTTCAGAATCTACATTATTCAATACAAAGGAAATGCAAAAGAAAATAGAATCACATCTCAGCCTGCCTTTGCCCCAGCACTGGTATATCTTCATACCGTTTCTGTTGAAAATTCACAAAAAAAGAAAGTACGAAAAGATGTCAGTTCAATCATGGTAGCTTGCCATAAAACCATCGTGTGATTATTGTTAAATCCTTGTAACTTGAAAACTACCCCCCGAACGCTACAGTATAGACACAACTGATTAAAGAGTGAGAAACCAATGCAAGGCAATACACAACGAATGTCTTGCCTTGTAATTCCATATCTCTCAGCTACCCAACTTTTTCCCTCACACTCATACTGAACCTCAGATACCTAACACACATCAGCAACTATATGCATTTACTCTGCGCTTCTAATTCTCTCTCGTATTTGACATGCCTAAAGATAAATTGTCACAGTCCTTCCAATTCTTAGCCATTAATAAGGTATACTTTGATACTTTCTGGTATTTTTACAGCTACAATAGAGCTATCCAAGGGCTCTTCAAGGGCTCTTCAGGCTACCGTTATGTACTTATATAAGAACTTTGCAACATTACCAAGGTTTCAAGCATATCTAGTCTGCAATTTTGACCTCACTATCTCACAGACTCAATTCTACAGTGTATTATGTACACTGGAGTAGGGCCTTCCAGAAAAATTTAGTAATTTCATAATGGTATGGAAAATCTAGATTTCCAGGAATATTTTAGAAGCAAGACTTTCACTGAGTACTCGAGTGTTTACTAGATCAGATGTGTATATCTGGTTTCATTTCAGGTAGTTTTGATCAGCAAACCAAATGCACAATTGTGGGTACAGATTAATACTATGAATGATCTATTTCCAATATTGAACTTGTTTTATATTAATCGACTATCTCTTTAACCGGGGACAACATTGATAGGAACTAAATGCACCAGAATTTATGTTTACAAACCACTACGGCCCTAAATCAATCAGTCCAATACAGGTAGTCTGGTACAGTACTGGCACATACCGTTACCCACCAATTAAATTATTCCCAAAATCTTTAACAAACTAGCTGAAGTAAATAGTTGTATACAGGGTATACACAACAACCATATAAACTAAATAATCTTGTAAATTATATACACCCAGTACTTAGACCATTGGAATTCACAAAACCACATCAACAATTGGATTGGTTCTCGTAACACATATGAGGAATTCAAAGCGATTTGCAACAATTCACAACTTGTTCCAATTTTTGTTGTTTATTTTACGAGTGGTTATGCTATGGATCGGCTAAGCAACCTTTCATTTTAAATTGAGCGGTTCTAATTAAACATGTCCCTTTAATTGTATCTAAAAGATATATCGTGACCATCAGATTATGAAAAATGAACGGCCCATATTTCATCTGACCCATAGCAGAATTAGCCTTATTTTACATCATAAGAAGCATCAAAACTAATACAATCTATGCCAATTATCCTACTGGTAAGGGTGGTCTCAACTTGAAATCGGTAAGGCAAATTGATAAAAGAAAAGAGAGAGAGGAAACGTACCCCAATGTTGTTGTTCTCCCACACCTTTTGCACTCCATAATCCACTGCCTGTAACATTCAACATACTTCTCAGACAAGATATCTATCAGCCAGCTAGCTGTTCTCTCTGATTCGGTACCAAATCATACAGATCTAATTTGGAACCACTCTACTGAGGGTAAAGAGAGGGGAAGGGGAAGGAGTACCCGTTCGCCGGCGAAGGCCCCGGCGATGACGAAGGTGACGTAGACGGAGTTGCGGCGCATCACGACGCGGTAGAGCGAGTCCCACACCCCCATTTCCTTTCCCGATCTGGATTTCGTTCTTCTTCTTTCTTGATTTCTTGATTTCTTGATTTCTTCTTCTGGTTCTTTTCTTCTTCCGCTTGGTTGATTGATTGGTTGAACAAGAGAGAGAGGGGTTGAATTGGGCCGAGATTTAGACGGCCTGTCCCGGCCCAAATTGAAGGTTATTGGGCCGTGATTGGTAGTGCAGTTGTGGCAATCTGGTTTTGAGGTCTGCCTGCCTCTTGTGGACTGCAGGACTGGTGTGTGATAAGTAGAGGTGGCAGATTGTCGGGTCGGATCAGGACGGGTTCGGGTTGAGTATCGGGTTGACGACTGCTGGCATTTTTTTGGTCAGGTCGGGTCGGGCAGATTTTCGAGTCTGGTCATATTTTGTACCTATATTTCCGGGTCATCTCGGGTTTCGGGTCGTTCGGGTTGGACCGGGTGGGGTTTGGGTCAGTTTGATTTCTCCTGAAACACGGGTCAGATCGGATTTGTATCAAGTCGGGTCGAGCGGGTTTTTTGGATCGGGACAGATTTTGTCACCTCTAGTGATAAGACAAACGGAAACATTAAGCGACCATGGAATGAGTGTTTATATGTTCATATACATACAAAATTTGTAATACTTATATTGATTTTATAATATTTATCTCAAATTTGTAATTTATGAACTATATGGATGTTTATTTTAAGACGAATATGTTTGCGAAGGATGTCAATTTTAATTTCGACCCGAGTCATTTAGGTCTTTAAGTAGGTTTAGGTTTAGTCTTTAATCCAATCTGGCATAACGGGTTAGTCAAAATTACAACCCAACCCAACCTGGTAATATCTCTAACCCGGTAAAAAACGGGTTGGGTCGGGTGGGTCGGACGGGTCGGTCGGGCTGCAGGTTTTTTGGTACACCCCTATATAAGTTGGTTTTATCTACGTTTTGTATTCATGTACTGGATCGTTTTGTTCCATAAGCAAATGGAAGGGGGCCACTTATAGAACTCACATCACCTGGGGTAGCGCATGTGTACGTAAGGGGCAAAATCCCCCCCTAAAAAGCTACTGGCGGGAATCTCGATGCTACCCGAAATAATGATTGCTATAGTATTAGCTGATATTTCTCACTGCTCTACCCTGATGACCATTGCAGGTAGGGGTGTCAAACGTTGAATACGATCACGAAAGTGGGCACTTTCGTTGATCGTGGCGTTGTGGACACGGAAATTTTTCAATTTTCGTTCTCTGTTGCATTAATGAAACGGAAGAAAATTTATTTGCATTGATCGTTCTGTCAAAATATAACGGAACGAAACAAATTAACGTTGAAAACCACTTACTGCATGTTTTCCAAATCAAAAAACCGGCACATCAAGTTATACTTACTGTGTTGGATGTCAAATACAGTGTTACCAATTGGATTTAAATTGAAGCAATCTTATTAAAAAATATAAGTAATTTGCTGCCATACCAGTCTCAATTAAACCAAAACAAGCTCCATAGACAATTAAACATATATAATATGAATTGGCACACTACAACAAACTTCATATCATACCAAAGAACAGGAGAACAACTAATTAAACTTCATACTGTACCAATCTCATCTCTCAGCCAACAGCCAGTACCCAAAATAAATTGGCACAGTACAACCACCAATCCACCATTACAACACAAAATAATCACTAAAAGTTCAACAGAGAACAACTAAGACCAAAAGAATGCTAAACCTAGATAAAGATCCCAAAAGTTCCAGTTATACCTCAATATCCCCTCAAAGTACCAATCTCAGCCAATGACTAAATAAAAAGGATTTAAAACATTAAAAACACATTTATCATCATAGGGGCAACATGGTTTGAGGTCTAAGGAGCCAAAGAGATCTCTCTCCAGGCTTCAACATGACAAAGTGACAGGGGACACATAACAATAGACTAACCAACACCAAAAGCTGAAAGGACGAGCTCAAAAGATTACTAATATTCTGAAGTTGTAAGCATGTAATGCCTAATTGCCACAGATAGACCCATCCGATGCCACTTCATCACTTGGCCACAATGGATCACCAATTGCTCCACCACTTTCTGCAAAACAATAAACAACAAGTGTCAATTCATGTAATTAAGTAATGATGACTATATAATAATAATATTGTAAGATGATGGAAGTTTCAATTGAATTACCAGTGATAGAAGCACGCAACCAATCTTGAGTACAGATGAGAGCTTCCATGCTCTCATCATTTAAAGAGTTTCTTTCCGGTGACAGTGTTCTACCACTAGTGCTAAATGTTTGTTCTGATGCCACTGTCGATATCGGGACCGCCAGGATATCCCAAGTTAATCGTGCCAAGACAGGATATTTTGGGGCACTAAGCTTCCACCATGCCAAGATATCAAATTCCACATCCACACTGGTCTGATCAAGTGGATCCTCCAGATATCGATCAATATCAGATTTTTTGGGTTCACTACTTTTCTTTCCCTGCAATACCTCTTTCAATCCAGCTCTTGTGTTACTAAGAGTGACAACACCCGTGCTGGATTTTTTCCTAATAAGAAAGAATTTACAGCAATTTAATCAGACACCAGAAATTTACAACAATTGTAATTAGTAAACCTATGTAATTGGAAATTACCTCTGATTTTGTGATGAAGTGCCAGCTCGGTTCTGTACACTGTTGGAGTGTGCCTCCAAGTACTCCTTGTACAGTTTGTTCATGCAAGATCTTAAATTTTCCACAAACCGGTCACAGTCCTCAGGATACATTGTTTTAAAATAGTATTCAATAACAGTAAGCTTGCACCTAGGATCTAGAACACAAGCAATGGCTAACAGTGTATTTCCCGAGGACCAATACTTCTCCCACTTAGCAAACATTTCTTTTCCCATCTCAACCACAAAGGGATATGGACTACTAGACATTTTTTGGATGCACAGATAAACTTCACAGAATTCAGGAAAGTAGAGGTTCAGTGTTGGATATTTGGTGCCACTCAACTTCAATGTGGCATCATAAAAAACTTTCAAATTCTTAGCTAGAACCCCCGCTGCCTCCCATTCCTCATCATCTAAACTGAGATCAAAACTTTGATCATGTGTGGCATACCTACAAAGTGCTGGTTTGAGCTGCAAAGCAAGCTCCAACATCAGATATATTGAGTTCCAATGGGTTGCCACATCCCATGTAGGTTTCTTGTTTGGAACATCAACCTGTTCATTAAATAAAATGCAAGATCAGCTCAAATTGTGTTTGAAGATCAGCTCTAACTGTGTCACAATTTCATAAAAATGTACAATTTCATACCTGGGATGCTGCCAACTGATACCTTTCCATTCTAGCTGGCGAATGACTAATGTATTTCATCGTCTCCCGTATTTTGTTAATCTCATCCTTTAACACAGCAAGCCCATCTTTAACAATTAAATTCAAGATGTGGCAGCCACATCTCTGATGGAATATTTGGCCTTCTACAGGAAGTGTATTTGCCTACACAAGTTGATCAATATCAGTTCACAATTCAAGGAAATTAAAATTTTTACAATTGGTAGTGAAATGAGTTCTCACCAGAGATGTTTTCAACAATTCTCTTACGCAAGCATCATTGTTACTGGCATTGTCAAGAGTAAAGCAAAGTACCTTCTTGTCCATATTCCACATCACCAATCTATGGTATATGGCATCTGCAATCTTCTTGCCCGTGTGGGGGGTGGGCAAATGACAGAAACTTATAGTTCTCTTTCTAAGATTCCAACTATCATCTATGTAATGGCATGTCAAAGCCATGAAACGCTTATCACCCTTACTATTTGTCCAAAGATCACTAGTGAAACTCAGCTTACAATCTAGACCATTAAGCAGCCTATACAATTTGTTCCTTTCTTCTTCATAAATTTTGAGGCATTCAGATCTAATTGTGTTCTTAGACAATACTAATTTGAACTGTGGCTGTAAATCACTTAAGAACACTCTCAAATAATGGTGAGTGATACAACTAAAGGGGTATTCATGGGCAACTACCATTTTGGCAAAGCTCTTCCTGCATTTATTTTGGTCAAAGGTCCAAACTGCAGGATTCGCCTCACCTAAGATGAAAAAAAAATCAGCAACAACAACAAGGAGTTCAGAATTAATGTAATTGAAAAAAGTGTTAAGAAGTTATACCAGCTGTTGTGGTTGTGCTAGCTTGCAGCAACTTTTGCAAGGCATTTGGTTTATGCCTCTTTGTTGCTGGAATGTTCTTGCAACCCTTCTCAATGTGATGTTTAATGGAGCTAGTACTCCTTTGATTTCCCATTTTAAAAGAATGAGTACAATAGTTGCATTTTGCCTCATATGAACCATCTTCTTTAACTGGACCCCTTGTGAAATGGGCCCACACAGCAGAGGTAAGCTTCCCAGGTGTCTTCGTGGTGTCTTCGGGAACTGGACCCTCAGGTGCAGCAGCACCACCACCATCAGCAGCAGTACCAGCTTCATTGTTGTTGGCATCATCCTGAATGGCTTGAATCTGCTCTCGGGTCAAGTCTGGATGTAGCCCCATGCTATTACACAGGACAAGAATTAATGTTTAGTTCATTAGGTTCAAGTGTGCCATGACAAAAAAATGTTTAAGCACAACAATTGATTAAATCATTAAGCACAAAAATTCCTAAAAATAGTTCCCAGTTCTTCAACAGTTCCCAGTTCAGACTCTGAACTTCAGAGAAACAGTACATAGCTCAGAAAATAGTAACCAACTCATTAAACAACCAACTCAGAAATTCAGTAACCAACTTCAGAGAAACAGTTCCCAGTTCATATTGTAGCACAATAATTCATAAAAATAGTTCCCAGTTCAGACTCTGAACTTCAGAGAAACAGTAAATAGCTCAGAAAATAGTAACCAACTCATCAACAGTTCTCAGTTCATATTGTAGCACAACAATTCATAAAAATAGTTCCCAGTTCAGACTCTGAACTTCAGAGAAACAGTAAATAGCTCAGAAAACAGTAACCAACTCATCAACAGTTCTCAGTTCTCAGTTCATATTGTAGCACAACAATTCATAAAAATAGTTCCTAGTTCAGACTTTGAACTAAAGAGAAACTGTAAATATCTCAGAAAACAGTACCCAACTCATCGACAATTCCCAATTCAACAAACAACAAGAACTACATTATCTAAACAAAATACACAAATTGAATTACATTATCTACACAAAATAAAATTTGCATACTCATCTGGATCAGAAGAATTGTCTGGCTCAACATCGAAATCCTCCTCTGGTATCATTGGGAGATCAGCCATTTCAATAGCCAACAAGAAACCAAAGAGAAAGCAACTAATCTGCAGCACAGAAAAGCAAAAAAAAAAAGGAATTAAAAATGTGCAAAAGATGAACTAAAACAAAAACAAAAATTAATTAGAAGCTACCTGCAAGTCTGCAACAGAAATCAGTTCAGCTCAATCCCCTTAATTTCTTTCTATTTTGGCTTTCTTCTTTCCCTGTTGGTCTCTCCAACTCGGCAACTCCCTCTCTTTTCCCTTTGCAATACCGATACCATTGGCATAATATATAAGCACTGATTTTACAAGGGTTTGGATCATGATTGGATTTGTACACTGGTACACATGCAGTGGCAAGGTTTGCCCGGTTGACTGATCCCATCACAGCTTCTCAGCGCCTCCTCGAGACTCCCAACTTTACCAAATTTTGAGCCATCATCTCGTATTATCAGATAATCCAACCAAAAATCTATGGTTAGATCTAGGGTTAGGCAATCGAGTGCCCTGGAAACGTGCGGGGGATAGTCAACCATGGCAACGTCAACTCGCCACCAGCCACCGCGCATGCAGCACAGATCTATGATTTGGTAGCATAGAGCATAGGGTTTGATGGTTTTGCTGCCAGAGGCGTGCGAGATCAGAGAGGAGAGTTGGAGAGGCGAAGAGGAAGAGGGATGGGACGGGACTGAAGGACAGAAAATGAGGGGAAGAGCGGCGGGTTAGGGTTTGGGCTTCGGTTTTTATCAAACCCCCTCAGATTTTTCCCTGCAATTCATAAAATTGTAGCTAGGTAGAATTTCAACGGAACAACGTTAGAAAACGAAATGATAATACGAGTTGTCGTCCGTCGTTGCGTTTTTAACGCGGAAATAAAATTGTTTTTGTCTCGCGTTCCGTTACCACAACGCAACATTTTTTACTTTTGTAAATCGTTTTGTTACCACGAAACAAAACGATAAAACGGAAATTTTCGTCCCCGTTGACAGCCCTAATTGCAGGGGATGCGGACTCCTAATTGCAGGGGATGCGGACTCCCACTTATATGGGTGCTTTACTTTTTCCCAAAATAAAGAAAAAAGAAAATTGGACCGAGCCAGGTTAAGGCAAACACATACACATAATTACAGGATTCAACTTTATGTATATAATTGACTAAATAAAACCATTACTGATATTTTGCAAATTTTGAAATCAAATGCTGAAACCAAAATTTACATCTTTTTAAAAATTTTTGTACTAATTATCTAAATAAACCCATTGTATATATACACTTCTATCTTGAGGTGAGAGGGAAAAGTACTACAACATTAAGTTTAGCAAGTTAAGGATTTCAAATGAATCAATAATAATGCGTTTAAAAATATAAAATAATTATACCCTAAATAAATGTAATAATTTATTAATTTTTTGTAAACTCACAATTATCATAATTATATAGTTGAGTACATAGCATTGAAGGCAAAAGCTAGCTGTTTTCATTTCTACCTAGAGGGAGGGTTAAACAATTCACATCTAGTAAATTTCTTATGCAATTTCTCTAAAACCTCATGCACAACTACTTTGTTTGCAGCCTCAGTCAGGTGAAACCATCCATCAAATGATACATATTTTGAGGGATCGGAACAGACTCTTGACCCGGCATCACCACAGTTCACTGACTGCGAGAAATTGTACGGGCCATCGCCCCCGCAACATGCAACTAGTGATGTATCGAATCCTGCATCATACATTCATAAAATTAGTCTTGTACTGGGTTCAATTATGAATACTGTGATTTTGGATATAATGTAGTGGCAAAGGGTAAGAAAATTAAACAACCGTATCTTTTCGGCGATTCAGCGATATCAATGGAGGCTCCGTAGTAGTCGGCATAGAGGATCATTGTGTGCGGGTATAGTTTCTGCAGCATACGTAACTCGGCTTGCAGCAGCTTGTTATGGTAATCTGAAAATTCGTTCAACCACTTGATGCAACCCGTCTCTTCGTCGTAGTCTTCCTTGTTCTGGCTTTGAAACATGGTGAGGTAGCATGGAACGCAACCGAATGGCGTAATGCCGGGCACCAGTAGAGTCCTGGCACCGAGCTCTATCAAATCCTTCAAAAGTGAAAATCACATATTTTAAAAGAGCGGTTTTGCTACAATTTATGTACTCTATAAATTCAAATAAATTGAACTTGCAAACTAATTAAGATAAGAGAACGATACCTTAATGCCGGAGCTAATGGCACTGATAACTCCTGGTACGAATGTATATATATCTCTAAATGGAAAATTCATGACCGATGGCATGCGATAATCGTTTACTCCAAACTCCCCTACAAGGAAGAAGGACCTTCCAACGATATCGTCGCAATCTGTCCAACACATCATGATTACTTGGCTCTATCAGTAAAACAAGGCTTAACCACAAAGGAATTACTTTATGGCCGAGTACAGCGGGTCTTAGGGAATCCTACCCGACTAAATTACAGTAATGCGGTTAATTTCTTCGCTACGAGCGAATTAAACTGTTGCCAGGAAATGTTCAATTGAAAAAGATACAGATAAATTAATGAAATCAACCAATAATTAATGCACAAAACATTTGATCGATGTATTATACACAGATTGATTCATATGCAACAAGATAGGTTTAAGAAATTATACCAGGATCGGTGCATATCATCTTCAGTAATTGTTTGAACCATTGGATCTGAAGTGCCAGAAAACCAACCCTGCTATCAACTGGTATTCCCATTTCCTTGAAGAAAGAATGGTTTATAGCTGTTGCGCCTCCTACAGCAAAATTGGCACCGAACTGGAAGTCCTCTGCTGTCTTCCCATCGAGGTATGGGATGGGTAATGGAAAACCAAGAGCCTCAGCTGCAGCATCAAATTGTACATGTGAATGGTAGGAAATTTTATTCTGACAAGCTGAGTTTAATTTTTCTAAGAGAGAAGAACTCTAACCAAAAATGTCGGAAAGAACCCGGCCATCGGAGTAGCGTCCGGTGGGTCGGTGAAAATAGGTCTCCCCATAAGGAAAATGGGTACCGAGAAAGGAAGTGTCGTTACCAGCAAGGTGCTTAAAGTTACCAGTATCAGTGAGTGAGTCTCCGAAGAAGAACATCCTTGAATAGCATCCAACAGAGAACTTGGGGAGGTTTACGAGCAGAAGAAGTATGAATACAGCGAGAATTGACGAGAGCTGGATGCCATTGCGTACCATTGTAGTATGCTTCTTCTCCTCTTTCACTGATTTGAAATTGGAACTTTTCGTACCAGGGAAGCACACGCAATTGACTTCGGAATATATGCATAGCTTGATTAAGTTTGAGATTGGTGACATGGTGGACTTTGCATGTGGGGATTAAGATGCCACCTTCCTCTGTTGTCTCTTATGCATACAAATGATTGATTTTTTTCTTTTTTAATCCCCAAATTGCTAATAATTATTTTAGTTCATATCATCATCATCATCATTATTATTTATGTACAAGTACACTGAATGAGTGGACATATTCAATATTGTAAGTTTGTAACATTGATCACCACCGGCCCGCCACATGGAAGTTCGACGGATAGACGATTTAAGAAGAGAGCTAGTACTGTTTGGAGATCTCAAGTTAATTAATTACAAGATTATCTATTTTTAATTTGAATAACTTACACAATTTGTGACAGATAAATAGATGCACTCCTAAATATGCATGAATCAATCAGCTCGATTTCCTATGAGTTACCGAAGGAGATCGATCCAAGGCACTTAAAATTATAGAAACCCACATGCAAAGTCAACTATCACCAATCTCAAATGAAAATATAAATAACAATATTGAGTTAATGACATACAACTTAATTTACTGTTCTAAAGCCCCTATTCTGGAGAAAAGGAAGAGAAGCAGCTAGCTTAGCTACAATGTTATGCTTATGCAATGGCATGATCAAGCTCTCATCAATTCTCACTGTGTTCATATTTCTTCTGCTCATAAGCCTCCCCAAGTTCTCTGCTGGATGCTACACCAGGATGTTCTTCTTCGGAGACTCACTCACTGACACCGGTAACTTCAAGCACATTGCTGGTAACGACACTTCCTTCCTTGGTACGCATTTTCCTTATGGCGATACCTACTTTCACCGCCCCACTGGCCGCTACTCTGATGGCCGAGTTCTTGCTGACTTTTTTGGTAATAAAAGTTCTCCTCTTTGAATCAAACTTAATATTATTGCTCTGATGGCCGAGTTTTTGCTGACTTTGGTGTATCAAATTTGGGTTACTAAAACTAGTTCTGAATCTCGGAAAAAGAAGTTGATGTCAATATAGACAATACAGCATTATTTGAAATCCTACAAAGAGCTTATATAGGAAAAAAAATAATCTAGTCCAACCTAATTAGGCCCTGTTCGGCAACACCAAATTCTATAGGAAATTATCTCTGTAGGAGTAGGAATTAAGTTTACATTTGATGAAAACCTATCGGATTAGAATTCGGTAGGAATATTGTATAAAAACTGTTCGGTCATCAAAGGAAAATTTTGTAGGAATTACATGATCAATCCACTAGCTGCTGAGAAGTTATAATCGCATGGGAGATAAACAAATTACTCCATCCTAGCATATCAACTAAACAAATTAATTAAGAGAGAGAGCAATCTGCCATCTTTTCAAAAAGAAAGAGTAGTTTGCTATGCTGCTCTCCAGTGAAAGAAGACAATAGTCTTCCCCAAAATCCCTTCAGCGGTGGGAGAACTCTTGAGATTTCTAGTGAGCCTCCTCCAGTGAAAGAAAACAAAATATTCACCAAATTAAATGTATAACTGCATGCTGCTTAATATTTTCGCACAAAAATTTCAAACGGAGTATGCGGAACGACGAGCTTGTTGCCCACAGGAACAAAATAATCCTGTCTGAGCTAATTAAATTTTTCCTATGAAAATACACATTTTGGAGGAATTAATTTCTGAGACGAAGCGAACCTATGGCCTACCGAACGGGGCATAGACGTTATTTCCTGTAGGTGTTAAATTCCGACAAAAACCTGTAGGAATATGTGCTGCCGAACAGGGCCTTAATATTTTTCTGTAAAAACAACCATTTTAAAGGAATAAATTCCTATTAAGAATTGATAGGATAATGTGCAGAACAATAAATAGAAATTATTTTCTATAGACTCTCAATTCCTATAGAAACCTACAGAATTTGTGTCTGCCGAACAGGCCCTAAAACTCAGATAGCTTTGGGAATCAAACTTCATATCAGTAACATATATAATATGATGTAGCTGAAGCTCTTGGTTTTCCATTACCAATACCATACCTTGATGGGAAGACAGCAGAGGACTTTCAGTTCGGCGCCAATTTTGCTGTCGGAGGCACGACAGCTATGAACCATTCTTTCTTCAGGGAGAAGGGAATATCAGTTGATAGCAGGGTTGGTTTTCTGGCACTTCAGATCCAATGGTTCAAGAAACTACTGAAGACTATATGCCCCAAATCTGGTATACACACAATGCATCAAATCTGGTATACACTTCAGATCCAATGGTTCAAGAAACTACTGAAGACTATTTGCTTAAATTAACCTATCTTGTGTCATACACACAATGCATCAAATGTTAAGCCATTCATGCATTCATAATTGGTTGATTTTATTTCTTTTTCATATTAATTTAATTTCATGATATGGTTTACTCGTAGTGGTAAAACTAACCTTCGACTTGTCCGGTACAACTCCTTAATTAGAACATGCTCTAGTCCAATTCTGAGATCATTTCTTTGTGAGTAAGAATATTGTCCTGACAGTGCTAAGCATTTAATTGTGTTACTTTTGGGACAGATTGCAACGATATCGTCAGAAGGTCCTTCTTCCTGGTAGGCGAGATTGGAGTAAATGATTATCTGGTACCGTCAGCTGTGAATTTGCCATTTAGAGACATATACACATTTGTACCAGGGGTTATCTGTGCCATTAGCTCCGGCGTTAAGGTTCTAGTTCTCTTACTTCATCTTTATTTTTGAGTTCAATGTTATTTGAATTTGTGTAGTACAAAGAATTTTAATTGACCACCTCCACTTTCTTCTCTTGATTTCATTACAAAATATTTTATCACGGGATCGATGCAAGAATGATACAATACTTTCTTAATTCTAACTAAAATTAGACTATACATTATCAATTAGCTGCCAGAAAGTATATGTTTTTGGAGTGCGCTCACGGAATGGCTGCGTGAGTTTAAACTCACGCCATCTTTACTCTTGTAAAATATGTATATTTTTTTTTCAATCTTGTAGGATCTAATAGAGCTTGGTGCCGAGACGCTAGTGGTACCTGGTACAGTACCATTTGGCTGTGCCCCATTCTACCTCACTATGTTCCAAGGTCAAAACAGAGGATTACGACAAGAAGACAGGTTGCATCAGGTGGCTGAATGAATTTTCGACTTACCATGACAAGCTACTGCAAGATGAGTTGCATAAGCTCCAACAACTGTACCCGCACGCGACAATCCTCTATGCCGACTACTATGGCGCATCCGTCAAAATCTTCAAATCACCAAAAAGATATGGTTGTTTTTAATTTCCTTACCCTTACCCTTTGCCTGTACCATTATGCCAGAATTTACAGTCTTTGTTATTTAAACTGGTACATCAATCATTCCATACATGTGTAATGCAGGATTTCAGGCATCACTAGTTGCGTGTTGTGGAGGCGATGGCCCGTACAATTCTCGCGGTCAGTGAACTGCGGCGATGCAGGGTCGCAGGTTTGTGCCCATCCCTCGGAGTATGTATCGTTTGATGGGTTTCACCTGACTGAAGCAGCAAACAAAGTGATTGTGCATGAGGTTTTAAGGAAATTGCATAAGAGATTTACCAGATGTGAACCATGTAATCTGTAACCCTTCATCTGGGTAGATATCAGTAAACTCTTTTTTCTTGAGCCAACATTTTCATATCAAAGTTTTCTATAAGACTATAACCCAGAAGATAGTTTCCTCGGACATATGCACAAGTTTCAGCATTTGGTACAATACAACTGACACGGGAAGTAATTACTTCAAAATTTAGAATGCTGCCATTTTAATTATAATTCATTGGACTAGTATAATTTCTGAGCTCCACTAATTTATTTTGTGTTCTTCTGGACTGGGTTTATTTTCATACTTTCGGATTTTAAATTTGAATAGTTGGCACTCGTTTTCTCATGTCATTTAAATAAGAGAGTTTTCTCATTGACATTGGTATGCATGGTAGTTATTTTATTATTTATACATAAATTGACAAATCTAAATCATCTGATGTATTTTAGATTATCTCAATAGCATATACACAAATTTAAATAATAAAGTTTTAACATACATCATTTCAATAGTCATCAGGATTAGGACAAGAGAAAAAAAATCATAAAATTTGAACAGTTGGTTAATAAAAAAAATAAAATGACATAATTTGTTGTGTAATAATACTTTTTGTATGATATAAACAACACATTTTTATTAATTAGTTTTGTTATTTAAGAATTTAAAATAAAATTATCTAAGATTTAATTTTATGATCATCCATCCGTCAACAGAAACAAAAGCCAATGAATTTGCTTACACCCAAAAAAGTCCCAAACACACCATTCTTAAAATCTTTTACGTCCATTGTTCCATTCTATTCCCCGTTTGGCAACGTAGTAAAATTGATTTAAGGTGGTTTAAGTCACCAAATGCAAGTGATTTAAGGTGTAGTAAGTTAATGCAGCTATATAGGTGTGGTAAACTAAATCACCAACATTTTCCCATCTTTTACACATTCTACTCACTTTACTTCATCTATTTACTTCACTACAACCAAACACCACTGCTTTAAGGTGATTTAGTGTTTTACTCTGCTTTAACTTACTACGCTTACTACGCTTACCAAACGGAGGGTAAGCACGTAAAAATATTTACCATACATAGCATAACTGCATAACCATAGCAAAGACCAAGTTCCTAAATAATCCTAAATTCCTAAGAGTATTTCCAATAGATGTCCTAAAACACTCCTAAAACAAAAATTGGGAATTAAGGAGAGAAAACCATCTCCAAGAGATATCCAAACAACTATCCCTATTTTTAGCACTCCTAAAACCAGAGCCAAATCTCCTTATTTTTGCCCAGTTTTTAGCACTCCCAATATGACTTCCCAAAATCAGAGCCAAATCCAGACCGTTCAAATATATCGGGATCCATAATTTGGCCCAGTTTAAATGTATTGGGATCCATATTTTGGAAATCTGTTGCAGATTGAGGTGAAAATTGTTCCA
Organism: Cyperus esculentus; assembly: GCA_030179965.1. NCBI lineage: Eukaryota > Viridiplantae > Streptophyta > Magnoliopsida > Poales > Cyperaceae > Cyperus > Cyperus esculentus. Next base: position 654,839 of record JASGLE010000055.1, on the reverse strand, counting down.
AAAAATTTAGAATAACACCCAATATAGATATATTGAGATCCATTTTAAGAGAGTCTCTGGGAGATGCTCTGACCCGGTCCGTCCGTCCGGCCCGCCTCCAAAACTGGCTACACCGTTCGCGGCACCGCCAAACCATAAAACCCTAACAAAAAACCAAACCAAACATAAAAAAAAAGTGTTCGATCAATCAATCGGAGGCGTAGTTAGACTTTGCTTCGCACTTCCATTTTCCGATCCTTCCTTCCATCCATCCATCCATCCTTCCGCCCTCTCCGTCTCCTCTCTCACACGCAGAGATGGAGTTGGCGGACTCGAATCTCGACTTGCGGGAAGTGCAGACGCTCTCCGGCCACGCGGATCGGGTCTGGGCGCTGGCCTGGAACCCGGCCCCGCACAACTGTGGCGGGGCGTTCTCCGTCCTCGCCTCCTGCAGCGGCGACAAGACCGTCCGGATCTGGCAGGCGGGGCCCGCTCGCCAGTGGGAGTGCTCGGTATACACTTTAGCTTTTGCCTTTTTACCTCTCTCGGATTCGTAGATTGAGTTGAAGGGAAGGGTTTTAGTTTTAGTTTTACTGTACAGTTATTAGATGTTAGGGAAATTATAGGTAGGTTAATTAGGTAAACAAGGTAAAGCCGAAAAGGGTAATTCTGTGGTTTCCGAAAGTAACATTGCTTGTTCAATTGATTCAACAATTGCCAGTGAATGATATGATTGATGAATGAGTAATACCTGGCGTCCATAGAAAAACCGTCCATAGCGTCTATAGGTTACATTTCGGAATGTATCTGTTACAGTTCGGAATGTATCTGTTACAGTTCGGTGTGTATCTGTTACATTTTGGGATGTATCTGTTACATTCTGTATATATCTATGGATGTATGGACAGTGTTTCAGTGGACGCAAGATGCTTCTCATGATGAATCATATTGTTCAAAGCGGCTGTAATCATACATGATTGTTGCACAATTAGAACTGTACCAATTCACCATTTATCGTTGTGCGACGTGTGCTTGTTTGGGTGTCCAGAATGATCATTTCTTTCATGCAGCGTCTGATTGTTGTTGATTTCAATTTTTTAGACTATTCTGGAAGACACGCACAATCGCACTGTCAGGTCTTGTGCCTGGTCCCCGTGCGGTAAGTTCTTGGCCACGGCTAGCTTTGACGCCACCACGGCAATCTGGAAGTATGTTGGCGGAGATTTTGAATGCGTTGCTACCTTGGAGGTAATTGACAGAGTATTTTTATTCTTAACAGTTAGCTACTAGTACTACTACCAATTTTCATACATGGTTGATGGTTCTAGCACACCCTTTGAGTCAGATCAGTTGTTCTTATAAGTTTATTTCTACACATTTTTGTAGTTTAAGTGGTCAAGCTATTTTAATCAGCAGTATACTTTGTTAGGTTGGTAATATCAATGTTGTTAAATATCAATGACACAGTGTACTTTGTCAATTTGGCAATATTGATGTTGTCAAATATCAATGGGAGGACTAAAATTCTGATTTTCTATTGTGTAGGGACATGAGAATGAGGTGAAGAGTGTCTCTTGGAGTTGCTCTGGGACGTACCTGGCAACATGTAGCAGAGATAAGACCGTGTGGATTTGGGAAGTGCAACCTGGAGATGAATATGAATGTCTGACTGTGCTTCAAGGACACTCACAAGATGTTAAGATGGTGCAGTGGCATCCTTTGGTTGATTTATTGGTCTCTGTTAGCTATGACAACTCCATCAAGGTATACTTTTGTCATTCTTTCTTTATATATGTTAATATGGGGTTATTCTTTGCTAGAGAGCCTTCAATCATGTATAGAAGAGGATTAAACAATTTCAGTATATTTCTGTCCTATATCCCTTGATATCTTTTTTATTGCTTTTTTTTTTTTTTTTTTTGGTTCCTTATTTTGGGAGATCATAATAGGGAAGGAAAGAAGTGCATTATTTTTCTTAAGTCTTGTTTGTGCTCTGCAGAACCTTATATAGAGGAACTTGTTTAATTTTGTAGACTTTTCTGGAGGCACAATTTTTTTTTCTTTTTTTGGTCTTTGCCAGTAACGCAGCGGATCCTTCTTGTCTCCTCACATAAATACTCTTTTGTCGGAAACTTATAGGTATGGGCAGAGGATGGAGATGGTGATGATTGGCATTGTGTACAAACCTTAAATGAGAATAGCGGGTACAGAAAGTTGTAGATTTCTTCCTGTTATTATTCCCATTCTTAGCATGAAACATGATTATTTAAGGACCCTGCAAAACATAGATATATTTGAGAAGCCATGCAAACTCTATAATTTAATTCCGTAAACTGAAGTACTTGATACTTTACTTTGTTGCCTTATGTGAAGGTGTTGATTCTGAGTACATTTTGTGCATCTATTCTTTATACACAGCGGGCATACTTCGACAGTATGGTCTGTTTCTTTCAACTCGAGTGGAGATAGAATGGTTACAGCAAGGTATAGTTTGTTTTTATTCCGCAACCTCTCAATAAATGAGGAATAAAACCCTAGTCTAATCGTCAGTGATGTATTCCAGTGATGACCTTACTCTAAAAGTATGGGACACCAGCAGTGCCGTTTCTCATTCAGACATGGAAGGATTTGCACCTTGGTATATACTAGAATTTACTTTCTTTGTATTTATTTACATATATTAGTCTTTTTTTTCTTTTTTGTTTTTGCTTGAGAAATGTGATCTAATAATTAGGTGTTCATGTATTTCAGGAGGCACCTCTGCACCTTGTCTGGATACCACAGTCGTACTATCTTTTCTGCTGACTGGTCAAGGTATCCATTTTTTTACAAGTAACTTCAAGGAAACGTCTTTGATTTAAGATTGAGATAGTTAACAATTTTTTTTTAATATTTATGGTTCTGACAAGGGAAATTGTTGTTTTACTTGGTTCTTTTATTATTTCTGTTTATTTTGCTTTCTGTGGCTCTGGTTGGGTTTCATTTCTAGCCTACACCAACTTGTTTGTGACCAAAGGCTTTGTTATTTTTGCTGTTGGTGTTGTACTTATGAGGGAAGTATGTTCAGTTTGTGTAATTGCAGCCACCAAATGCGTGAAGTTTTCTTACTAAGAGTCATGATTCTATTATTACAGTGAGAGTGTTATAGCAAGCGGAGCTGGTGATGATGCTCTCTGCCTTTTTGTGGAGGAAAAGGGCAATTCGGTAATTCATTTTCTTACCCATAGTCATAACCGAAAGGCGCAGAATTAGTTATGTTATTTCTAAAATACTTCTCTTGTCTTGTGAACTTTGTGGCCAGAGATATATAACATGTATTTGGCTACATAGGGGTTTAAATTTCATTAAGCAATATTGGATATAATGCTTTTGAACCACAAAGATACACTTAGAAAACAATTTGAAAAATATATGTTAATCATTAAAACATATAGGTTGATGAACCGTCGTATAGACTGCTCTTGAAGAAGGAAAAAGCGCATGAGATGGATATTAATTCTGTTCGGTGGAATCCCAAGGTTTGAGTTCCAATATCTTTTTAAAATTTTTACCATAATTGTAATAGTTGCAAATGATGGCTTGAAGGCTACTTTCAAGTCAAAGGAGGGTAATCATTTGTGGCTATAATCAGGTAGACCGCCAAAAGATAATTTCAATGGTCCATTGGGGTCACATATATTCAATAATATTTTTGGAAGTGACTGCAATTACAACTTGTAGTTTGCATTCGCCTCCTCTTTTATGTAGCCATCTTATAAACCTACAAATTAACATGCAGGACTCGAGACTTCTGGCATCAGCAAGTGATGATGGTACCATCAAATTATGGGAACTCAGTGAGATTTCTTGATTTTCTTTTAATAGAAGGATTGCATCAATATTGTGATAGGTGAATTAGCATCTTAGTCTTTCATATATTTTTTCGTACTTGCCTTTTTGTGTCAACTTGAGTTGTTGTATCGTTGTTCTTTATTATATATTTTAGGAAAGCAATCTGGTCCTCGGTACCATGTAATCATATAAATTCAGTAAATAAGTTTATTGCAAAAGATTACTGCAGATTGTCACTTCCTACCCAGAAGTCCTCGATTCTAATACCTTTTATAGTGCTGGTGACATTAATATTTTTGATCTCATGTCGAACATGTAGGTCAGCATTGTCAAAAGAGAGGTTCAACCTAAACAAGAATGGCTGCAAGTGACCAAAATATAGTACTGCTTTATATATACCTAGTTAAACATAAACATCTACTTTTATCAAATAAACATACTAGTGATGAAATGCTATTGAACAGCATTGATGATTCGCAAACAAGTTACTATTCATATGTTGTAGGTACGACCATTATTTGCTTTCGTTGTTCCTTGATATCTATGTTTTACTCGGTTGGCGTTAAAAATTGCAAAAGAACGAGCAATATATAAAGAAACTCCCACAGTGATGGTTCTCCATCTCTGTTTTCCAAAATGCCTTCCTTACGTACCTCCCGGTTTGTTTCTCCATCATTTGGTTTAGGCATAAATATCCCTCCCTCGAAAGCTATGGGCGTAATCAATCTATAAATTAAAAAAAAAGTATATACAAACTTTTTTCTATTTTTAAGATTTTATTAATATCTTTAAAATTTATTAAATATCTTATTATCAATAACTGATCAGAGTATCAGACCGCGAAGGGCACTAACAACAACACGACACTATTAATTCTTGTTTTAAAACTACTAGAATAAATTGTAGTAGGGCTTTTGAGCTGCAAAGGAAAATCTGCATTATGCTTGAAACCTTATGGTAATACAAAGTTCACTCAATTTCAGAATTACCAACTGTAGAATTCTATGAGTTCTAACCTCCAGTAAGGCCAAATCAAACCGAGTGATGAACCGAGCAATTGAGCGTACGTTTACTATTATCAGCAGCAACACTTCCAGTAAGCTGCACCAGTAGCACGACACGATCTCGGAATTGAGTTTTGTAAACCGTGGATGCTTGAATCAGGCACGAGCACTGGATTTTATCGAAAGAAACTACTATGGAAGGAAGACCCATATATGGCAGAGAACCACGTACCGAACAAGATACTTCAGGTACTGATCATACAACTCTCGATTCTCAGATCAATCCATATATACACAACACAAGCATTCACAATTATTTCTTCGTCAACTTGCAATTGGGTCTTACCTTGACCTTGGCTAACTCATTTGCATCCATCTTCAGCTCCTCACTTAGGCATTTCATCGAGCACATCATGTGCTTTCCAATAGAATAAAGAACATGCATATATAGCAACAGCAGGTGAGTTGATTCTGACCCAAAGTACGGAATACACAGCGATAGATCTGGCGGAAATAAACGGGTCCGAACTGCGGGTTCATAAATCCAAACGACTCCGATAGTGATTTATCATTTATATGGTTTGTTTATAAATCTTTAATTGTCAATGATAAAGATAAATTTATTTATTTTTATTACGAAGTGCTTAATACATATATAAGCATGCATGGCATTTAAAGGAAAACATAGTATGCAGTAGTTGATAACCTTAATTTACTCGACGGCTGAATGCAAATTAATTATAAAGATAACGATAACAGATATATACAATAATTAATTCATATTTTCCACAGCATATTGGTATATATATACGAATTTGTCAATCCAACAGATGGCTTCTACTGGTTAGATATTAATAAATTGTACATGAAGAAGCTAACATATTAATATTGAAGAATTAATTTGTGGGAAGGAAGGAAAAAGATTCCAAGTTCTTTTTTTTTTTTTCTGTCGAATTAACTCTTTAACATTTTGTTTGATCTTGAAGAAAGATAACGTTACGTATACAGAAGTGAGGCATTACTGGAGATGGCAGGTTCAAAACTTTAACGAGTTTCTTGTTTACCTCAAAATTTAGATGATTTATATATACTCGTTGTATTCTGTAATGTAGCAATATTAAACCGTTAATTGAAGAATTATAATTTGAAGGTGCATATAGAAAAAAATTAGGACTTTATTTTAAGGAAATCCATATTATTTTTAATGGCTGGCTCACGGTGTCATATCCCTACCCCAGAAAGAGGGGTAACCATTCTCGGATTTCAGCCAAGCCACGTCAACAATTTAGGTTTTAATTCATTTTGGGTGTAGGCAATTAATGACACAGACGTTTATTCTTATGTACATCTGTAAGAGTTGTAAGTTTCAACATCTTAATTATTTAATTTTTCTGTTTCTAACTTTTCACGTATCCTCTTTACTCTACAAAGCTGTAACAGAATATGGAAAGTTTTCTTTCAATTTTAAATAGCGTATATAATTGTGTTGTTGGTGTTGTTCGAACTATTCCATTTTACATCCCATTTGATCTACTCCTCGGCTACATCCTTTATGTCATATGGTACATACAGGTGCATATTATACTTTTCAAATTGCTACGCACGTAACGCACTATCGAGTTGTTTTATGTTTTTTTTTTTTTTTTTTTTTTTTTTTTTTTTTTTTTTTTTTTTTTTGGAGATCACGATTGTAATTACCTATTTTAGATTATATGATATACTATTAGATTGAACATCTTATCTTTTTATTCTACGAATACATTCATTGTGAGACAAATATTATATATTCCTTATGAATTTACATTAGAGACAATTATATGCAGAGATCGATGTAATAACAATATGGTATATAGTATATAGAAGTTTCTACTTAAGAAACTATGGAAAAGAAGAAAATTATGCCTGTATATACATAAAACTAATATTGATTTACAATTTGCTTATTTCTGTCTGTGGAAATTTTTAATAGTTTAATTTTTTTTTCTCATTTTGGTACTGATTTATTAAATATTTTATATGTAGCTATCTTTGTTGGTGCATTTCAGTGATAATTTTCATTTCCGGGGCGAAGCCCGGATCACAGCTCTAGTTGTGATAATGTGTATGGAGCAAATATATCGTGAGTTTAAGCTCACAGAGCTCTCCCGTGAGCGTACCTCTAAAAATTGAATAAATCATATCCAAATTTCAATTTATATGACTCAGTAAATACAACTTACAGGATACAAAAATTTTCCATTTTTAAAAATTTTTAAGTATTTATCTGAGATTTTTTTAAAATGGCTATACAACTAGTTGTTGTGCGCGCTCCACCACACACCAAATGCGTTGTTATATATCTAACAAAACTTAAACAATAATACAATTAATTACTTATATTCATTTTGAGTTAGACTATCATATACTAACGTTAGCATTTCAATTCAAACCAAAATGCTAATGTCTCAACATTTATGTTATCATATTCGAAATCACGATTTATATATGGTGCTCAATAAATTGTTACATGGAAATATTGGGGAAACAAAAAAATTTTATTGTTAGAGTTTTCTAAGTATTTGTTTTGCATTTTTTAAAATAGCATTTACAAACATCAACATTTTATTAATATTTATGAGCTATTATCTAAAATTCAAAACAAACACTTAGAAAACTCTAAAAATGAAATTTTTTTGTACTCCCCAAATTTTGCTATAAAGAATTTTTTTGAACACCATAAATCGTGATTTCGAACACGATAGCATAATTTTGAGGCGTTAGCATTTTGGTCCGAAATGCTAATGGTAGTATAATAGTATAGCTCTTATATTTTTCATAAAGTATGAATATAATAAAATTTTATATCAAGAATATATTGTATATACATAATATCAACACGATATTTTGAGATAAATAATAAAGATTTTGGAAATCAAAATATCAACAAAATGGAACAATATAATTTCAACTAATCGTTCCAATTTTTCAGCTTATCAAATTGTTCTGCTGCCATAGTAGTGAATTAAAAAATATTAGACTATTCCTAAAGAAAAAAAAAATCTTAACAGATATGTAGAAGAGAGATTATGTTTGGGGGGGGGGGGGGGGGGGGGGGGGGGGGGGGGGGGGCGAGACAGGTATTCTCAAAAAAAAAAAAAATGAGGCTACATAAGCCTATAACGTTAGATGAGGTAATATGCGGGCCACCTACCATGAGGGGTGCATGTGATATACATCTTTCACCTCCTTTAATATAGAAATGGTTCAAAGGAAATGTCTTTAAACCGATGATGCCATCTAGAGTTCTAAAAATAGGCACGGCGTGGCCAATTCCGGCACGGCACGACACGGGTACGGATGGAAACGGCACGGGTAAGGCACGGGAACGGATACGGCACGAGTCATTAACCGTGCCGTGTCTGAGTTTTGACAATTTTGGAACGGCACGGAACGGCACGAAAAAACGGCACGGCACGGAACGGTTGTCAGACACGACACGGTAACGGCACGGAAAACGATAGACACGGCAAAAATAATATAGGTGGCACGGATAGGAACGGGTAGGACACGGGTAGGCATGGATAGGTTGCGGGTAAAAAACATGTATAACTACGTCTATGTTTCAAACATAGCAGGTCCCAAAGCCCAGAAAAAGGAGGAGAGATAATTTATAAAACATTATGTAATTATTAATTAAGACAATATTCATTTACTATGGTACTTTTTAATACTTTTATATGTTTTCTAAATTTTTTATTATGAATTTGGACAAAAAAATAATTTAATAATTTTTTGGGTTAAAATTTTAATTTATTAAAACTTTTTATTTTTTTGGATTTTTTTCAATTTTTTATGTTAAGAACGAGTGGGCACGTTTAGCACGGTTAAAACACGTGGATACGACACGGTAGGTCACGTATCCGATTGGACACGGCACGAATAGAGCACGGCACGAATAAGTCACGACACGATAGACACGGTGTATCTTATCCGTGCCGTGCCTCCTCCTTATAATTTTTGGCACGGCACGGCACGGCACGAAAAAAATATTAATAAAAAAAAGGCACGGCACGACATGGTACGAAAGCACGGCGTGTCTGGACACGGTACGGCACGGAACGGCACGATTTTAGAACTCTAATGCCATCCATAAAAGGACAATGCCGGGAACTAATTTTAGTGATGAGCCGAGTCCACAGACACCAAGGTAGTTAAGGAAATCAAGATGCAAGGAGATGAGCCGGGCTAAAAAATGTGGATCGTTGGATAAGCTGTTCATGAGATCCTCTTAAGGATTAGCCCTTTTATGGATACTAGAGCTGTAACTCGGGCTTCGTTCCGAAAAGTAGTATCAAATAAATAACTAAGAATTTTATAAAATTTTAAATGTTTACATTAAAAAAATTTAAACAAAAATTTTAGTTTTTAATGTAATTAAATAATAATAATAATAATGCAATAATCTATAAATAATAATATATATGAATGTTGGATCATTTTAAGGACTAAAATTTGTTTTAGACATTTCACATTCATCTTATTTAATGAGGAGAGAAAAAAATATTAGCCATTGGATCAAAGTAGATGAAGAGCTTCAAACAAAATCAATGGTCAATAAGAGTGATGATGTGGCATGGTTGAGGTGCTTGGAAATCTACCACTCTTTATGGAGTGTAGATTAATAAAATCATCACTTTTATAAAAATCTCAAATAAATACTTCAAAATTTTTAAAAACGGAAAATTTTTGTATCCCGTAAGATTTTGATATAAAGAATCTATTGGGTCATATAAATCGAAATTCGAAAGTGATTTGATATGTTTTTGGAGGTGCGCTCACGGAAGGGCTCCGTGAGCTTAAGATCACGGTATATTTGCTCATATGTAAGATCATATTACCCATATTTTGTTTTTGATATTAAAGCTGGATTTTTTCCCCTTTTCTTTTTCTGAAGATCGACGAGAGAATAGATTTACAGTATTTGTTTGGCATTCTCGCTTTCTAGATTAAACCTTTTTTGGTTTGCATAACCAAAAAAAAGATACAATATTTAGAACCAAATAAAAAGTTTCCTAAAAAAGACCAAATAGAAAGAAATCACTAACAAAATCAAATTACATGACAATCATCATCAGTCTTTCAACTTCTTACAAATTAACATCAAGTACATCAGATACTTTCACATCAACAGTAAATCATGAAACAAAAGGTATAAACAATTAAAGCCACGCTCACGAAAAGATGATAAATACAATATACGAAATCATTTTTGTTGTAGATCAAACATAATTACTTCTCAAGAAGAGCGTTCCATGCCTCTACAAGTAATCCACCTATGCCTCCCTCTTCTCCATCTTCACCCTCTTCATCGTCATCATCATCCTCCTCCATCTCGTCATCACCCCCTTCCTCTTCCTCATCCTCCTCATCGTCCTCGTCATCATCATCCTCCTCCCCCTCCTCACCCTCTTCATCGTCATCATCATCCTCCTCCATCTCATCATCACCCCCTTCCTCTTCCTCGTCCTCCTCATCGTCCTCGTCATCATCATCCTCCTCCCCCTCCTCACCCTCTTCATCGTCATCATCATCCTCTACATCCTTCTCTCCCTCCTCCTCATCCTCTTCATTGTCATCATCATCCTCTGCATCCTCCTCCCCCTCCTCCTCGTCCTCGTCATCATCATCCTCTACATCCTCATCTCCCTCCTCATCCTCTACATCCTCCTCCTCCTCATCCTCTTCCTTGTCATCATCATCCTCTACATCCTTTCCCTCCTCCTCTTCCCCGTCCTCATCCTCGTCATCATCATCCTCTACACCCCCCTCTTCCTCATCCTCATCCTCCTCCTCGTCATCATAACCCTCTACATCCTCCTCTCCCTCCTCATCCTCTTCCTCTTCCTCGTCATCATCATCCTCTACATCCTCCTCCCCCTCCCCCTCATCCTCCTCCTCATCATCATCAATCTCTACATCCCCTCCCCCCTCCTCATCCTCTTCCTCGTCATTATCATCCTCTACATCCTCCCCTCCCTTGTCAATCTCCTCCCCCTCTTCCTCCTCATCATCATATTTATATTCCTCTTTAGCTTTCACTTCTTCTATCTCAAATTTTCCTACCTTTTTTTGTAGACTTGATAAATTAGCGGACTTTTTACTATCTTTTTTGCTTCCGATCCTTCTATTTTTTTCAGCACCCTTCTTAGCAATTTCATGTGATTTTTTTTGGAGTTTCTTTTTTTGGTTATTTCTATTTCCATCTTCTTTGGACTTTCCACATAATTTCATCTTATCAATTTCATTTTCCTTCTTTATATTTTTTTTAGCCCCAATCTCGATATCAACATGCAAGATTTTTTCGGGTTTCTTTTCTTGATTACCTTGATTCTTTTTCTCATCGGGTTTTTTTGTTTGACTACCTTTATTCTTTTTTTCCTCGGTTTTCTTTCCTTGAGTATCTCCATTCTTTTTCTCATCGAGTTTTTTTGTTTGACAACCTTTATTCTTTTTTTTTTCGGGTTTCTTTTCTTGACTACCTCCATTCTTTTTCTCATCGGTTTTTTTTTGTTTGACTACCTTTATTCTTGTTTTCCTCGAGTTTCTTTCCTTGACTACCTCCATTCTTTTTCTCATCGGGTTTCTTTGTTTGACTACCTTCATTCTTCTTTTCTTCGGGTTTCTTTCCTTGACTACCTCCATTCTTTTTCTCCTCGGGTTTCTTTCCTTGACTACATCCATTCTTTTTCTCATCGGCTTTCTTTGTTTGACTACCTTCATTCTTTTTTTCCTCGGGTTTCTTTCCTTGACTACCTCCATTCTTTTTCTCATCGGTTTTTTTTGTTTGACTACCTTCATTCTTCTTTTCTTCGGGTTTCTTTCCTTGACTACCTCCATTCTTTTTCTCTTTGGGTTTCTTTGTTTGACTACCTTTATTCTTTTTTTCCTCAAGTTTCTTTCCTCGACTACATTCATTCTTTTTCTCATTGGGTTTCTTTGTTTGACTACCTTCATTCTTTTTCTCATCGGGTTTCTTTCCTTGACTACCTTCATTCCCTTTTTCTTTCTCACTCTTCTCCATCTTTTGACGTTGTTTCATCTTATCTTGTCTGTTTTTCTGCTTTGTAGTTTTTGTAACCCCTCTCTGTACAACCTCATGCGATGTTTCCTTGAGCTTCTTTTTTTGACTACTTTCACCGTCATGATTTAAATGGAGCATATCTTCAATATTGTGTTGCAACTCCTCCATCTTCTCACTCAAATGGAGCTTCACTGCAATACCTTTAAAACTGAGTGTATCTATTTTATTCTCTGGTTCCTCACTATTTTATATGTATGGAACTCCTTATGTGTATCTATTTGATGTAACTTTGGATGATATATCCACTTTACTTTAGGCCCCTATTTATAAGGCAAGATCGGTTACATGAGAGCAGCAACATGCTCATTTTAAATTTCAAATAGGGGTTTATTAAAGTATGTATAAAAAAAATAACTTTTGTTCATCTTATCTAAATCAAAGAATTATTCAGTTTTCTTATAAAAAAAAAAGAATTATTCAGTTTTAGTTTGTGGATGTTCACAACTAAATGCGAGGTGTTTTCTATATTTTAAAATATTCTCAAACAGCAACTAACTTGGTCAGACTTCTATTTCATTTAGATTACCGAGTCAGCAATTTTAATAAAAGCATCGTTTACATAGATTACTTCTTCCTTCCTTGAATAAGCAATACATTATCTGCAATATGTACATAAGAAAAGTAGACACATGATTTAAAAATGGACTCATCCTTTTTTTTTTTATCTGCAATATGTACATCTAATATTATTATTAGTTTATTATGCTTCTACGTTTTCCCTTCCATTTGTTTACTATTATTTTTTTTTTCAGTGGGTTACTTGATTGACTTGATTGGAGGATAAAAAAGTCATATACTTAAAAATATACAAGTGACATTCTTTTTAAAAAAAAAAACACAGATATTGTACAACTGACCTATTTTTCTTGAAAAAAAAAAAAACTATACCAGAGGCATTATAAAATACTAGTAAAGAGCCCACGCCTTGCTTTAGGCTGAAATTGTTATTTCTTACAATGAATTTTTAAGATAATATGTAATGGACCTTAAATTGAGATAATTGATATGGGCCTTAAGTTAATGGGTTGGGGCATTAAAGTATATCAACAGTGGTTATCAATCTAAGTAAACAATCAACGACTGAAATTTATTCCTTCGGGAAGATAGAACTTTCACGTCAAAAAATCTAATATTCTTTTAATACGAGTATTTTTCGGTGGGTTACTTGATTGGATGATAAAAAGTCATATACATAAAAATATACAAGTGACATTTTTTTTTTAAAAAAACACAGATATTGTACAAGTGACCTATTTTTCTGAAAAAAAAAAACTATACAAGAGGCATTATAAAAATACTAGTAAGAAACCCGCCCATTGTGCGGGTGTTTTAAATTCTGATCTTATACCGTGTAATACATATAATGTGCTTTCGGTTTTTGTCTAATTATTTACTATTTAAATTTCATCTTTAAACTAAATCAACTCATCGAATGTTAGAATATAAATCGTTACTCATTAATATAAATTCTAATCAACATTGATGTCTTCCATATCAAGATTGATATATTTTCATTTTTGTAAAACCAAAATGGAGAGGAAGTTATTTAATTGGAGAACATCAACGCCTTTGAAATCAATGTATTTTGATTTGTACCGTTAATTAAGAGGTAGAATGGGAACTAAAGAAATTTGAAGAAGGAGAAAAAAAAATGGAGACGTCTAATACATACGTGCTTTATAATATAACTAGCGAAGTACCCGCGCATCGCGGCGGTCATTATTAAGAAATCCGTCCATTTGTGTGGGCCATTTTAATTTTGATCGCCACAAACAAAAGAAATAAAAGTATAAAACTAATCTACTACTTACAATTTGTATTAATGTTAAAGCTTAATTTAAATATTAAACTATCTCAACAAAATTTGTTAGAAGTATGTGAAACATAAAATTACATAACTGAAATTCAGATATATTTGCAATAAAAAAATACAAAACATGAATCAAAATTATTTGCAGCAAGTTACTTTCACTTTCCTTTTATAATTGGCAGCCAAAATTTACTTAAAAAAGTTAAGAAAATAGAAACAGCCACATGCATTTGATTGCCACGTATTGTTGTCAATTAATATAACTCAATATGGTAATAACGTAGTAATTGTCTTTCATTTCTCTCCTTATATATGCTGCCATATATTCGAAATGGAGATGAATGATTCAAAATTGAGGCGACCGTAGCCGTCTGATCTAATAAAACCGATCTGCAATGTTTGATGAAGGGTATTATGGGTATTTAAAAATTTTGAAGAAGAAGAAAAAAATGAAGAGTGTAATAGTTACGCGTTTTTTAATATAGTATAGATATAGACTAGTAAAAAGCCCACGCCTTGCTTTGGGCTGAAATTGTTATTTCTTACAATAAATTTTTAAGATAATATGTAATGGGCCTTAAATTAAGAAAATTGATATGGGCCTTAAGTTAATGGGTTGAGACATCAAAGTATGTCAATGGTGGTGATCAATCTAAGTAAACAATCAATGACTAAAATTTTTTCTTTGGGGAAGATAGAATTTTCATGTCAAAAAAACCAATATCATTTTAATATGAGTAAGGATAAGGATAAGGATATAATAAAAAAAAGTTTAAATATTTCAGGATTAAGTTTTATCTTAAAGAAATGACTCAGTCAACGGATCCAAAATCCAAATATAGGATGATCTAAAAGTAGTAAACAGTCAAAAGTAAAAAAGAAGAATCCATATCTTTTTTTTTTTTTTAATACGAAGAATCCATATCCAGAAAAGGGTAGGATTTTTGTCTCCTCAACCATGTCATATAAGAAAATTAATTTTACTATTTTCTTATGGGAAATCCTATATCGATACTGGACGCGCTCCCATCAGCGATACGACGCTTTTTTTTTTTTATTTGCGTTTTATGCAACGAAAGCCCTTAATTATGCATGAAAACTTAACTCGTCGGATTAAATCTCTATTTTAATAACCAAGTTGCAGTTCAATATCCGGTTCAACAAATTTCAATTGGTTCATGACCCTTTCGTCTAGTTTAGTGTAGCATCTCCCCCTTTTCTTTTCACCTTCAAGCTTTTGTCATGTATACACTATATGGCTTATTATGCATACTATATAGTTTATTATGCAAACTAATGCATTTATTATGTGGTTCGTTTAGTATGCATTTTATTGGTTGTAGATTACATATTAGTAGCTATCTTTTTATTATGCAACAAAAGTTGTTTATTATGCATACTGATTCATTTAGTATGCAGTATATGCACACAAATTTATGCAAGTAAAAATGTTTATTATTTATGCACACAAATTTATTTAGTATGCGATATATTGGTTGTAGAATGTATGTTATCATATTTTTTTTATGCAGGAAAAAATGTTTAGTATGCAAGTTGTTTAATATTTTATAGTTCAACAAGTGGTTTTACCTGAATAATAAACAACTTTTGTTGCATAATAAACAAGTTTACATGTATAATTCAGGAGTATAGAGCAAATTTGACCAGTCAAACCATCCGTATCAACGACGGGAGCTACAACAGTATCTCTATATCAGCTCCCTTAATTTATAACTATTTCGTTTAAATCATTTGAGCTCCTTGTAATCGTAAGTTCTTAACAGCCGTTAAACTCGTTTGTCTCAATAAATTATTATTAATTGCAATTCGTACTGCTTTTATCGTAGATTATTAATATCTTATACAACATATGGTCTAATATATATAAAATTGTTATATAGAATGTATACAAACATATTTTTGTTAATCATTTTGTTGATTTTTATATAAATTTCGATATAATACTTAAAAGTTTATTATTAAAAACTAAATGAGCTTAAGGAACCAACTTGGTCAGCTCGTTAATTAAACAAGTCGATCTTGAGCTTGTGTTTTTGACACGTTAACTTAGTGAGCCGAGTTTGAGTTTAGCCTGGCTCGACTCGACTCATTTACACCCCCTCTATGAATCTGGGGCAAATGCATTTCCTTATAACTTTTGTTCCTAATGTCGATGCAGTGCTCGATATAAAGCGTGTGGAAGCCCAAAATTAGTTCATATAGACATACAATGAATTATCTGCTTTCAGATATTATATCAACGAGTTAACATCGTAAAACGCGGCTTCAGTCCAAGCAATGAAGAATGTTATGTTCGATTTGACACCAGCAGTTCATATATAAATTGCTGCATTAATATTTAAAAATTGGATATTTAAAATATACAAGATAAACAAAGAATAGATACTAAAAATAAAGAAGGATAAATAGTGAAAATCGCTATTTTCTAAGATTGCTATTCCCTGATGAACTGTCTGTTGTCAACTTGAGATAAGTTGCTTGTATTCTTCAAGCAAACTCGGGATGTCATTCATACGCAACTATAAAGACAGAAAACAATAATAAACTAAGATAATAGAAATAACTAAATACTCAGCTCTGAGTAGCTGAAATGATATACTGTCGAAAATATTCCGATTTACTCACCCTGGTTGTGGTACATTATTCTTTCAGTTTGGGTATTTGTTTGCAATTTATACATAATATCAGATATCTTAACATCAGCCAACTTTTTTTATAAAAAAAAAAAAATCTGAATTTAGCTTGGCATTCATGTGCAATTCCAACCAATCAAACAATATTTGACATTAGATAAAAGGGAAAAAACAAAAAAAATGTAGTTATGTTAACTTGAATACTTAGTTGATGAGCTGATGCTTTGATGTTTTGATTAAATTAGTAAGTTCTTGGTTGTCACTGCCAAGCTTTAAAAAAGAGAGAAAGAGAGAGAGAGGATTACCTGAGAAGCACTTTTTAGGTGGAAAAACCGGTATTTTTCTTGGCTAGAGAGTGCCGATAAAGTGGAATGTACATCAAAGTTCACCTTTTCTCTGAAATGTTTAGAATTGCACATCAGTACATTCGTGCAGCCATAATTCAGAAAATAAATTGTATTAATATGCTACTGAAATTAGAAACACATTTCAACCAACCATAAACATACAGCTCGGATAAGAATCATGTTTACATTTACATAACTTAGAAAGTGAAAAAATAACTGAAAACACTCCTATGCTATTTACATTGTCAAATCGACTCCTATTATTGCAAACAAAGGCCTGCATCTATGAATTATTTTACCATGGTTAACTTATTGATCCATTGTTATCAATGTTATACTAACAGCATGGTCTCAATTTTTTTAGTTTCTCTAACAAATCTAGGATCCTATAATTTCCAAAATAGCTTAGAGCATATAATACCTTAAAATTAACAACTCAACAAAATCACGTAAAAATTAACTTACAAATGGCTTTGAACAATGAGGCGCTTGTAATCGCGCAACATGGGACCCACCTCCTGGAGTTGTATGGAACTGGGACTACACTTCATCCAGTGATCTCTTACTGCCTAAAATTCGAATTGTCAAACAATATACATGGAGGATCTCTTACCGTTATAATGACTTCATAAAGGTTGACTGCTACTTATACAATGCAACCCCTCCCTTTATATCCTCCCTAACACACACAGTACTCACACAATTCACTTTCACCACTATCAATATTTGCACAAATATTGACTAATGGAGCAGTACCTATTATACCGAAGGTACCTAAGAAGTACCAATTATTCTAATTACAAAATCGAGTATCATACAAGGGCAACTATGTTAAACATGTACATGGTAATCTAAGAAAAGAAGAAGTATAAATTACTTGTATTCCGGCAGCTTGGTCCCTTGTTGGTAAATTTTCTCCAGTAAATCGTGACAATAATTCACTTAGTTCTTTATCCTCCATTTCATCAATAATGTTGACATCAGTTTTTGGAGATATTGAAATGCCCAATTTATCAGCTAATTCCAAGATGAGGGACTCTTCATTTTTCTCTTCCTTTTCCTTCAATTCATCATAAATAAATGCAATTGAAAGTCAATTAAAAGTTACAAGCTAGTATATCTCATATAGATTATAGATCCCAATTCCATGTAAATTACAAACATTAAAGTATTTACTTGCGTAAACACTCCGCTGATTCTTTCAAACGACGAAACTAACCTCATTTGAAATACTAGTGTTCCTAAGGGTCTATTTTCAAACATGTTTTAAGTTATGATTCTCAATACCTTTGCATCAGCATCTTGTGGCCCACCAGAACGCACATTGACTTCTGAAGGAACACTTGAAATTATTGTGGATCTCTTTGCTAGAGGATCATCTGAAAAGACCAAAGGGATACATTAATTTGCTTCTACGATAAAATGTCGCTTAAATTATCAAAAGGAAATTAAAGGATAGGTGTTGACTATAAAATCATATACCACGAGATGCAAATATAAATACCTCCTGGAACTAGCCACCAAAAATCACCAAAGGTGGTTTTCCCATCAAATCCACCAAATAAAAGGTACCGTGTACCGATGGAAGTCATAGAGTGGTAAGCACGTGGAGGTGGTGGTTCATTGATTGTATTCATTCGTTTCCACTGAACAGACACTGAATCATCAACAGATATTAGTTTTCTTACATCACTTCAATCAACCCCAAAGAAGAAAGTACAGTTATAGCAGCAAAAATACTTTACCTTCCAAACATATACACACATACATATATATACTTAATATTTTATGAGTACCATTTTCTTCAAATAGAACAAAATTAAACCATCTCACTGCTTCTCCACATAACTGAGAGAGGTATCTTTTGAAATAAAGAGATGTAGGGTGTATAAGATATTCTGATGTTTTAGCAGGAATATATGAAAATAGTCAAAATACTCATTTTCCATTGGTTTATATAATATTTTAAGGTTTTCCTTTTGGCATATGTGCATTGCTTGTCCAAAATAAAAATAAAACAACAGTTTCTACCTCACCTCTGTCCAAAACTACACAATCATTGTAGTATACATCATATCTACTTAGCCAGCCACCAGTTCCATGCCCACCAAAAAGTAATAGCTAGAAAATAAACAGATGGATAAATAGAATAATCAATTTCTTTAATAAAAATCTAAGATACCATGTTCAACTGCAACTTTTAGTCTCCATATGGTTTACCTATAAGTTTTACATTAATTCTGTTCCTGATATTTGGTAAGAATTAACTTACAGATATAAATCAACAAAGGACTGCCTCTTATACGAAAAGACAAAACCAAAACCCTTACATAGTGACCTCCAGAAGTAACAGTATGGCCACACCTGGCAGCTGGCGATTGGCCTGGAAGTCTAAGTTGAGTCCAGCCCGGTGTCTCATTCTCTTCAAAATTTTAGTTCAAGTTTAGCAAGAAACTTTTTTTTAATGCCATTACACTTCACAGACCAAAACTAAACTAAAAAGGTCATTCACACTATTCTACTAGGATTGGCTGAGCTTTGAATAACCATTTCAACAAAAGAATTATAACTGGTAAGCACAAATAAAGAATACAAATATAGTGAGAACAATGAACTTGGTCAATACGAACCCACACACCCTTCAATGTCAAAACAAGGTAAGTAACATGCATGGACTCATATTAAAAAAAAAAAAAATGCAGTATAATTTTGTTTCAACACCTCAATGTATGACATACCTTCTTCAATAAGGCCCTTCAAAGCCCATAGATCACCCATAATAGGTCCACCACCACCTAGAAGCACACAAATCATATAAAAGGTGTAAGCATATGACAATACTAACATTGAGGAGTCGTACACATAAGATGGACACTAAAGATGGTTAAGTTTTATAGAAAACTCCATTTTGCTTCAAATTTAATTCTGTTTATGTACTAATCATATCAAGAAGAAGCATAAAGACTGTCATAATTGCATTACTATTAACCAGAAATTACTAAGAAAAGTACCAAAGTATTAAATTAACAAATGGATAGCTACCTCTCCCGCCAAACACCAGCAATCTCTTCTCAACCATTGTAGCAGAGTGGCCACATCTGGCTGGTGGGACCGACCCTGTGATTGATAGCTCAGTCCATTCGAGTGACACTGATTTATTTGAAGAACAAAAAAAGAAGATAAGAAATGAAAAAAAATACGTTAAAGTATTTTCATTTTCACGCATCCAACATATCTAGGTCAAAATAGGACATTTCAGCTTAACTCCTGCCATATATAGCATAGATCACATATACACTTAAAACATTAAAAATACCTTCATTAGTCTCCACACTAATTAAATAAAAAGAATAACAAAACTACTACTCCCTTTTCACTGTTTATTTCTGTGTACATGAGGCATAAATGAGGAATATTTTTTAACAATATTTGAAGGCAATACAAGAGGATTCCATAATAATATCATAAAAACAGACTCACTTGTGTCCATAATATATACATCGGAGAGCCACTTTTTACCATCCCATCCTCCATACCTGAATATAGATCACATGAAATATTACAAATGAACTTCCGATAAGCTGAATAAGATGAAAAGCCAAAGGAAAGAACCAACGAATGGAACCTACATTACAACTTTACGGTTTCCTATAGCCGAAGCAGCAGCAAATTCCCGTGGTGATGGTAAATCTCCAAAGCTTGTAAGTTCAGACCATTGCCATATCTCTTCGAAAGACAATATAAAGGCAACAAGTAGATATCAGGGATATGGAGATTACTATAGGAATGATGTATGAACCTATACAGAAGTGCTTTATTTTATTCATTTTCTTTCATATCATTTCTGAGAAACTAGAAAAAAAAATAGAAAATGGGATATTCATATATTATTAACAAGAAGATCAACAACAATGATTTAATTCTATTTATTAGTTGAAGCGCAAGAGAGACAGTGAAACACATACCGGTATCAAGCATCCAGAAGTCACCCAACCTGAGGAATATAAACATAGGTCAAAAGTTGTTGTGCGCCTCATATCGAGTCATGTAAAATATCCAACTTCCAAAAGAAGTAGCAACCTTTTAGTACCAGATCGGCCACCAAAAATAAACATGTTACAGTCAATAGAGACTGCAACATGGAATGCTCTGGCACTGGGACCCACCTGCTCTTCTGAACCACCACTGCCACGACACTCTGGTGTGTACCACAATTTATTCTCTGAGAACAAACGAAATACAAAGAAGATTAAACTACACAGATCAAAAAACATATAAATCTGAAACAACATCGCTCTCCATACTGTTAGTGCTTCAGAGGACACTGGTACAATACAGGTACAGTGGCAGAGCCAGAAAATTTTCTTATGGGGTTCAAAATTTATGCCAACCAGTAATATCAATAAGCTAAACACACCAAAATCATTAAATTTATAATAACGAGGTTCACCAATAGAACAATTTTAGAATTTTATGGGGTTCAAATGCAATTCTTTCTATCAAATACATACAAATAATACAAAATATACTGCACTTTTATATAAAATTCGAGAAAATATGTTAGACATTGTCCCCCATTTTCCTTTACCAAATCTGCCGGTGACAGGTACAACACTCGTACCAAGCAAGTTCGGGTACAATTGTATGAAAAAGTGTTCATGAGGAGGAACCAACATATTTTTCAGGCTGCACATAAGTGCATCATACAGAACTAAACATACTGGTAAATACTAAACAAGAAAGCAATCTATCTAGTAAAACTTGTGCGCACCAATGTCATAGACGGCGATGTCGGTAATGAACCTCTTATCAGCAAAGCCGCCGAACACGACGACCTTCGACCTGCCCACCTTGACCGCCGAGTGCCCGCTGCATGCACAATGTTGATGGATTAAGACAGTTCAATTGAAGGGAGGAAGGAAACAATCAAACAGATCAGAGATGTGTTAGAATTGGGGAAGAAATTGAACGTGATTGATTGATTGATTGTTTGATCAGCAACAGCCGAATGTAATTGACTACTTCTACTACTACTACTACCTGCGGGGGATGGGGAGAGGACCGGCGAAGTCGGAGGTGGGATCGGCCTTCACCCAGTGCATCTCCATCGCCTTCTCTCGCTTCCGCGCTCGCTGTAGTCGCTGGCTGGTTTTGAGTACTGACGGCTTCGAAGGAAGTCAGCAGGGCCCGGGGAATTCATATCCCCCGCTGTACATGATGCTGGCCGTTAGATTGTCTCAAGATTCGTTCCAGCTCGGATCGTAAGACAATCCAACGGCTGACGCTGTGAACTGCATAATGCAGTAAGTCAGGGAATGAACACTCAGGGTCCGGGCCGAGATAGTTCGCTTGTCGGGTTCAGATCCTCTTTTCAACTTATTATTGGTAACTGGGTTATAGTGTTCGGCCCAATTTCAAAACTTACAATATTTTTGAACAGTTGGGATGTATTAAGAAATTTTGATGAACCCGATAGAGTATTAAATGATTTTCAAAGTAGTCAAAATTTGAAACGTAACTGATCTATGAATTCCGCGATATGCTTGTGCAAAATTTTTTAATTTGGAGATTTTATTTATATTTATTTCAGGATTCGTTGTCGTGGTTGTTGTCAAATTTGGTTACTGCCCAATATCCTCACCCTTTCATTTTAACTCATTAACAACTAGGTTCGACATTTGGAGTGGGGCACATTTTCACAAATGCTCAAGTATAATGTTAATTTCACAGGTACCAAAGCGCAAGTTTTATATAAGTTTGAAAAGCGATTATACTAGATATGCTGCAAATTGTATATAAGATGTAATGTAATGGACCTCTTTTTCAAGACCTTTGTATGGGGCTTTGCTCAGAGATTGGGAAGAGCTCCTACATTTAATTAACTAGAATAAACCCTGCGCTTCGCAGCGGGATTCAGCGGGATTGAATTCTTTATAGATTAATTTCAATCAAATCATTTATATCGGCACTTATATTAAAAAAAGAACAATACGTAATTCAATTAATTATTTGTAGAAAAAATATTAAGCAAAACAATTCAAAGAACTTACCTAAAAAGACAACATAAAAATTACCTCTTACAATCTATCAAAAGTGTCATTTCATTTAATAGTCATCACAAAGAAAAAGAAAAAAAGAAATACATTATCTCTTAATGAAAAGACGCTCTAAACGTAATTTTATGAAAAACAGAAAGAAATAAAATTGTACTTATGCAAACATCGTAGAAATTCAATTGTATGGACAAAATATGAGTTAAAGTGGAAAACAACAGAAATTATTTTTAGAGTCCAGTTAATCGTTTGTATTTATATTCATATATGGTACAGATCGTACACAATAGACCCAACGACAGTCGACAGTATCTTGGTGCATAGCCGTACTAAATACATTCCAATGCTATCTTATGCGCACATCACAATATAATATATCACGATGCATATCTAATGGCTTTAAAAAGTTTAAAAAACATTATAAGTTTTCTATCGGATCTAAACCGTTGAAGTATTGATCGGACGGCTCCCAACTCCAAATCAATGAGGGAGCACCGTTCTCTCCAGCCTTTAAAGAGTAGGTATTAATGACTGGAAGGTCTCTTCCTCTGATGATCAGCTGACATGGATGGGGTTGGCCTGGTGGTCCGAAAGAGAGATTTACAATTAAATCCTTTTATGCTTTTATGGATAATGGAGCAATTTGGATTAAGGATTTTGATATGTTATGGGACTCTTTCTTGCCTCTCAAAGTAAAGATATTTACATGGTTTGCATTGCAAAAAAGAATTCTGTCCAGAGGGGCTTTTAGTAGAAGGGGGTGGATTGGAGACTTAACTTGTTCTTTCTGTACAAAGGAAGAGATACAGAACATTTGTTGCTTCATTGTAGTTGGATTCACGAGCTGTGGGATTGGCTTACTCAGACTTTTCAGGCTCTCTGAAGTAACTTTGGGATAGTTGTATCTCATTACCTAACAGTCAAAAGAAATTGGTAGCAACTGCTGTAGAAGCAATTAATATGCTGGGGAGAGGAATAGACTAATTACATTTGCTAATCAGACTTTAACACCTAAGCTGTTAGGTCATTGATAGCATTAGTCATCTCTCATATTCTATATTGGACAGGTTTAGAGGACAGATTGGGTGGTGCTATGCAGATTCAATATCTGAACTAGAGAAGGACTGGAGCTAGCAAGGACATGAGCAGCATCTACAGAAGTTTATACATTTTTTTGTTTTATTTTAAAAGATTGTTGGCTTTGTATTTGTGATGATTTCCTATGTTAAAACTGATATTTTGTATCCATATTTGGAGGATGATTATCGTCTACCCGTTGGATCTCCTCGGGATTCAGGTTTGCCCGAATACTGAAGGGATTCAACCGAATTCCAAGGAGATCCAACGGGTCACATGCCATTCGGCATGTGACCTATGTCAGAGGGATATGAATTCATATTTGGATGGAGTAGTGGAGTGTACCTCCAAATTTGGTAGCAGATCTTTTTCTTTTTTTGGGTACTTTGGATACTGGTTCTCTATGGATCAGCTGTAAGTTACAGAGGGGTTGGTGTCAAACCTCTGCTTGTTTTTCTTTTCTCGCACTTATTTGTGTACTCTATTTAAGGTTTCTGCAATAATATGGTAGACCTTGAGTCTGTTTTTTTTTTTTTTCAAAAAAAAAAAAAAAAGATGTAATGGGCAAATAACAAAGAGTGCACAGCACTCTTCAAAATTTTTTATTTTTAGAGTTTTATAACTATTTTTTTTTGAATTTTTGAAAAATAACCCATTTTATATACAAAATTTTGTGTATTTTCTGTACAATTTTCAAATAAAAAATAGTTAGAAAACTCTAAAAATTAAAAAATTTGGTAATTTACAAGATTTTAATATTTAGATTGTGTTAGGCAAGTAGGATTGTCAATTCGAGCTACAAGTTTTGAACTATAGGGCCGAATCATGTACACTACCTTATTGTGCTTTGCAAAGCGCAATAGCCCCACTCTCTCTCTCTCTCTCTCTATATAAGTGATTCTGTGTAGCCACATGTTTTGATACAGATTGTTTGATTGAAAGTTTGATATACTGCTCCGACACGAACGGGTGCTATCAGCGACATTGGGGTGGTTGAGGCCAATATAATGATGAAGTTACTTGTATAATTGAAGGTATTAATTAATAACAATAATGTCAATGACAACTATCAAATTTAACTATTTCCACGCTGTAGAAATATAGTGTAATATAAGAGTACAAGAATGATTCAACAGTATCCTAAAATTTATAAAATTAAGAACTTTTTGAATCAGTATCCTAAAGTTTATATAAAAGTAAATAACTTTTTTTTAGCATTTAATTAGGATACTGTCGAATCATTCTAGTACCATAATATGGTTTTGAATTAGTGATGGTTGATGTGGTTGTGGGGCATAAAAATTATTACCATAATATGGTTTTGATTTATTGAGATGCAAAAAGGATAAATATTGGTCCTCAATTTAGGAAATTGTTAGACATAGAGTACTGGCACAATTGTTCCAAATTAACAGCTACACCAGATACAATACAAAATTGATTAAAAAAGATTGAGTGCTCATACCTTGATGGCTGATGCAATTAAAAAAACTGGTAATTTTGTGATCAATATATGTTTTATAATTAATCACCTATGTATTAAGAAGTTTGTGATATTCAAAAAATGTTTTTTTATGCATTAACTGTCTTGTAATTGTTACGAACTATTGTTATTTAAAAGGTTTCCTATACACTAATAGTCTTTTTGTATTATAAAGCATGGGTCTCTACTAGGAAATAGTAATGACCATTACCCAACTTCAAAATTGGGGTGGTTGAGGCCAATATGATAATGAAGTCACTTATACAAAGGTATTAATTAATAACAATAATGTCAATGACCAGTATCAAACCATATCCACACTGTAGAAATATAGTGCATGTAATATAAGAGTACAAGAATGATTCAACAGTATCCTATATATATAGTCAAGCCAACTTTGGCCAGTACTATAGCAGTGTATTTACAATGTTTCTGAATGAACTAATAAACTTTCTAATTTTTCTTTTTCTTTTTTCCCTTTCATACAAGTGTTTTTTGATGTAGCAGGCAAACAGCCTACTATCGATTTTTCATTAAATCAAATAAAAACATAACATAGTTTACAAGAATTTACAATTGTGAGAGGGGAAGGGGTATGATGAGAATATACACTATATGATCTGTACATTATTGTAAATCTGGTATCTATTCTATGGTACCGTCCTAATCTACTTGTAGCGCCCCACGCTGTCGTCCCAGGATAGTCGTCCATAATGATGAGATCTGGAGAGCTTCTGTTATGAGCAAGTGAAGAGGCGCCTTGGAGTAAGCACGGACGATGCGTGCATTCCTTTCCTTCCAGATTGTCCAAAGAACTACCGCCCATAGAGTAACTTGATGTAGAGGTGGGGCAAGATATATAGGAAGAGGTGAAGTGAAGTCTCAATGATGGTTGCTGAGCACATCGCACAGGGCGTTTGTGTAGGTTGTGAGCTGTCTGCAAACTGTCATGGAAGAGTAGCCATATGCAAAATTTTACAAGTGTTACCTCAGAGATAATGTCAAAGTGCTTCACATGCTAATTGATGACCTAGTTGTAGATGGAGGTCGATACAATAATTTTACACTTTCTTTTAACATTTTATGAAGTTGACATTTGAAAGAATTCTGTTCTTCATCTTCTTTTAATTTTAGGAATTTCTGAAATATATTGAGAAACTTTATTATGTTATATTTTGGTTCAGTAATAACAGTAAATGGGAACTTGACTCCTATTCCTTTCTCAAAAAAAAAAAAAAAAAAAAAAAAGCTCCAGCTATATACCAAACCAAAAAAGGAGTCCGGCTACGGTAGTATGCATATCACGATTTTACCGTGCAATACGGATGTATGAACAGTTTTTCAATGACGCAATATGTTTCTCCTAAATAAATGTAGCCTTGTTCGCTAGCTAGATGTAACCACACTAAGCATGAACTACAGTACTCAAACTCCATAAAATATTCTACAATATATATATTAGAGAGAGATATATGTTATTATGCACCATAGTGCAAAACGCTTTTTTGCACCGCCATCGAATTCCTATTTCCAAAACTCAAATGATCAAACCGAATATTTGCCCAACACAATCTACATATTAAGATTTTTGGAACATTTTAACTATTTTTTTGCAAAGTACCAAATTTACAATTTTTGGAACATTTTAACTATTTTTTTTTCAGATTTTTCAAAGATGGTACCTTTTTTATATTCCATATGGCATTATTTTATTATTATTTTTAGTCTATTTTTCAAAAATCCAAAAAAATAGTTAAAAAATTCTAAAAATTGTAAAATTTGATACTTTGCACAATCTTAATATGTAGATTGTGTTAGGCAAATATTCTGTTTATTTGATTATTATTTTTGGACAACCTCTCTCAAGAGTGTGTTCGGCCCGAGGGTAGGGGATGATGCATTCAAGGCCAAGAAGGTCACGAGGAAGGACGGTTCATCTTATTACAGAGTGTTCAAGTACCATCTCAGGTAGTTTCACTAATTAATTTTGAACTGTAAACGTTCATATATTTTGGTGTCGTGTTGTTTATATGGGTTCATTAAAATGATTTTAGGTTGCATTGGTTGGTCAAGAGATTTGCTGAATTTCCAGATAACAAGGATCTGTTGCATCAAAACCCGGCGGGGTACATCATGGAGTTGATTGGAACGGTTCTCCTACCCGATGGCTCAGGTGACTGCATGCCATCAATGTATTGCCAGTTTCTGCATAATTTGGACGAGCCGGTCGTGTACAATTGGGGAGCAGCTGTCCTGGTATGCCTGTATCGGAACCTTTGCCGGGCTGCGTGGGCAGATGTGGAGTCCATCATGGGACCGCTGTTGTTTCTCTAGAAGTGGGCGTGGACTCATTTTTATATGGGTAGACCGGAGGTGGTGAATAGTTATTATCTCGGGAGTCCGAAGCTGGAGTATCGACACGCGTACGTGATCGTATGGTGCGGCAAGAAAATTTTCAGGGACAATCCGCATGGCAAGGTCAGTTTCTATATAAAAGCCATAGAAGAATTGCGGGAAACTAATGTCAACTGGGAGCCTTATAGAGAGTTGTTGGACGAGGATGGTGTCGAGTTATTGCCTTTGAGAGTGCTCGAGCAGTCCTACGCGTGGTGGGCTAGGATCCACTTGATCCATTTCTGGACGGTCGAGTGCCATTACCCGGATCGGGTTATGCGACAGCTAGGTGCAAAACATGCATTACCCCCGCCGGCTCCAGAGCCATGGGAAAATACTTGCAAGCTTCATGTTCTTGATCACGGCCCGCAAGATTATCGGAACCCGCCAAGATGGGATGATATTCACGAAACTTATATCAGAGAATGGGACGAGATCGACCGGCACGTTGTTGACCACTCTGGGGTGTATGATCCGAGCGATTACCATGACTATATGATATGGTTTTCACGAAATGGGTGTATCACTGTACACACGAGAGATAGGATCCTAGCGAGATTTCCTGAGTCGCTGCTGTTGCCTTCTCAGCCAGTGAGTTCAATGCCTGTCCCGCCTAGACATGATGTTACCTTGCGCTTGGTACGAATTCTCTGTTGACTTCTTCATTTTTTTTGTGTTCAAATTAAGAATATAGCTGATCAAGTTGTTATGCAGGTTGAGTGGATGCTTAGGCAAGCAACGTACGGACTGAAATTGATGGTCTACAAGGGATCAAAGAAGGTGGGGAAGTTCATGTTGAGTACGTATCGTGGAAATCTAGATGACATTGGCCATGGGCATCGCTTGGACGCGTTACTAGAGACCCATGGACTCGCTATGGACATTGACAGTCGGCAGTCAAGTGGAGAAGCTGACCCGATGCCGGACCCGCCAAGCATGGAGGACATGGCAAACTTTTACGTGGGTTACGTTCCACCCTCCGGAGGATGTGGTGGTGACACGTCCGTTGATGGCGGACCGTCAGTCGATGCCGGCACTTCGGCATCTGCCGATGTCATTTTCGGTCCGGGTGCGGAGTCGACACCAGCGCCAGTCACCCAGGCGACTCAAACACATCGTCGCACTTATGTGGTTGGATCGACCACCCAGCGTATGTTTAACTATTGTACCAATCGGATTTTGTACATATAAAATCTTTGCTCTTTAATTTCGTTGATTTTCCTTTTGTTACATATAAATTGCGTACCAATCGAATTTAAATGAATTCTTTGCTCTTTAATAGGTAGAATAAAGGAAAGAGGTACTCGACCAAACCGTGGGGAGCCACCTGAGAGATATTGAGACTTTGTTTAATTCTTGACTTTTTTTAACTGTTGTAAACTTGTTTTATATTGATCTCTGATGCACCTATTTCATATATGCATATTAACCAGACTTGCACCTATATTTGTACCTAAAATCCTAAGTTCATTTGCATTTAGGTAGAAGATTGTCTAGAATCAAGTTACTTCTGTGATTTGGTCATATTTTCAGGTAAATAGAGCTTTTAGAGCTATTACGGACTAAATTTGGAGCAAGGAGCAAAAATAGGCGAAGGAGGAGCATCTATTTACGGACCGCAACTCCCTATTTGCGGACCGTAATCAAGAATAGAACTTCTATTTCTATTTCTTGCCGACACACAACCGCCATATCTATTTCTCGCCATCTCGCAAACGCGTAAAATGCTTTTCAAGCGACTGACATGCTATTTCAAGGGCGATCTCTTTTGGGACTTCTATTTGCTGAACGCAAGCACCTATTTGCGGATCGTAAGAAGGTCAAATCTGTTCTGGATATCTATTTTCTGGCGCGTGCTATTTTTGGCGATCTCCTTTGGGACTTTTCCCTTAATTGCGCCCCAAGAAACCAGAAGTCAGACGCCTAAATATGAGACATCTTCTCCTATAAAAGAGACCCCTTGGAGTGCTCTCATATCATCTTGTGTTATCTTGTGTTAGGTGTTAGGTCTCATGTGTTGAGTTAGTTAGCTAGTTAGTTGTTAAGTTAGTTGAGAGTCGTGTCAAGGGTGGAGCTAAACGCCACTAAAGTCAAGAAGACGGTTACTCGCCTCTTCCTAAGCTTACTCGGTGCTTTCTTTTCTCTTATTTTGTTTAATTGTTGTAGTTATGTCTAGGTACGAGTAGTCGTGTTTGTTCTTAGGGTCTAGGATGATGTTTGTTTGTATGGATGGTGTTTGTTTGTATGGATTAATTGAATACTTGATTTTCATGTTTATGCATTAAAGTTATTCTCAATTTGCTTTGCGCTTAATTATAATTGTGCTTGAATTGTTTCTTGAACTCTTTTGTCGATCTCGTGGATTGTGATCAGATCTAGTGTGGAAAACTAACTTCAATCGATCAAGAATTAATACTTGTGCTAATTGGGTAGTCAACTTGTTATCCAATTGTACCCGAGAGGAGATATTGTGATTATAACAAGAGTTTAAACCAGACCTGAGAACGAAAGTGAATTGAGCATAGCATTAGATGAATTGAACTCGTGTTTGATATTATCCTTTGAATTTCCGATTGAAATAAAAGTATTTGCTAGGATTAGACGAATTGATCTTAGGCACGGGGATGATCATTAGTTAAGGTTAGAACAATTGAAAAATGATAATTCTTAGTTAGAGATAGACGATCTAAACTTAGGAATAGGATAATCTTTGCAACTGCTTTGGTTTTGTTAGGAATTGATAACTTTAGTCAACAATCGAATTAAACAAAACTGCTCTCTGTCTATTTCTTGTGGACCGTAAAGTGACAGTTGCGGACCGTAAACAGCAAGAAACAACAGAGAATCTATCTCTCGGACAGTTATCTGCGGTCCGTAATTAACCACTAATAGACAATTAATAGCTGAAAGAGAGGCGAATTTGTATGTCTTGCGGACCGTAACCGAGAGGTGCGGACCACAGGCAATTGATCCAGACAGCAAAAAGATTCTGAAAACCCTGTGAACGTTTATTTAGTAATTGTTTTAAGTCAAGTCTTTACTATTTTCTGTCATTAAATAATTTAGGAAACCAACTTCAAACAAAACCCCCCAAACAATCACATTCCCTCTAGGATTATAACAGAGTTTAAAGAATTGTTTAGAGATATGACCGTCCCTGTGGATTCGATCCCGACTATATTGCATAATATCGTATGCTTGCGATTGATTGTATTATTTAGGGTAAAAGTCTATACACTCCACGCGTATCAAGATTTTTGGCGCCGTTGCCGGGGACGGCAACACTATTTCTAGACTTTTCTTTATTTTCTTTTCTATTTCTAACCCCCCTTCTTCCTTTTCTTTTTCTTTTGTTTCAAGTTACAGAAGCTGGACCGACTACCGCCGGTTGGTGACTACAAGCTGAGAAGTGGTGTTCAATATCCGAGACTACAACCAGAGGACACCCCGACCTTAGCCCCATCCGATCTGACCACAACTTTCCAGCGGTTGTCAATCGAAGACTCTGCCTGCGGACCGCACCCACTGCTCACGGTCCTCGAGACATGGCAGACGAAGAGACAAGGCTCGCGTTGCAAGATGCCAATGCTGAAAGGGAAAGGCTCCGAACAGAGGTCGAGAGGCTTCAACGGGAAGCAAGACAAAGGAGAGAGGAAGAGGAAGAAGCTCGACGCAACGAACCGCGCACTATAAGGGATTTCTACGTCCCCCGAGCTAATGACGTACAAGGTCCAATCAAGCTCCCCGAATATGAAGGAGAAACTCCAAATTTCAACTCGGGAGTAGTTAGCCTAATCCAATAGAACTGTTTTCATGGCTTGGAGACGGAGAACCCGCACGATCATCTCAACACCTTCCTCCAATGTTGTCAAACAGTGAAGAACATCGAGGCAAATCAGATGCAGCAGCAGGCCGAAGAAAAACATAGCTACTAAGCCGCACTCTGAGCTGTGTTTTTTTTTGTTATTATTATTATTATTATTATTATTATTATTATTATTATTATTATTATTATTATTATTATTATTATTATTATTATTATTATTATTGTTATTGTTATTATCATTATCGTTATTATTATTATTACTGTTATTATTGTTATCATTATTTTTACTGTTATTATTGTTATCATTATTTTTACTGTTATTATTGTTATCATTATCATTATCATAATTGTTAGTACCGCTACTAAGCCGCACTTTGAAAGTGCGGCTTAGTAGCTCTCAATTATTAACCGAGCACGCGCTGCTCTAGTTCTGTTATCTGCGAATTGACGACACTAAATCGGATGAGTGCGCATGCTCACTTTCGGTGTGAATTGACAACACTAAATCGTGTCTATCTGGAGAAACAGTTATATAGTCTGCCTATCTTTCTTTCTTTCTTTCTTGGATGCGATTCGGAGCATTGAATGACAAGATGGCGCTGGAACGCACTGTCTGCTGGCAGCAGACAAGACCCTGCGGGCCGCAGACAAGACCTTGCAGGCCGCAAGCCCGTTACTGCGCAGACTACTTTCTGTTTTGACGCCCTAGCCTATATAAAGCAGTCTTTTTAGGTTTTCTAGACATCTCTTTCACCCTCTCTAAACCTAGCAGCCGCCAGGGACCAGAAGAGAAGTTGTTTTGGCTTGTTCATCATCCTTTGAAGGGGAGTCGAGAGATTTTTCCTCCAAGTGGAAGATTGAGTCGATTCTAGTTTTTCTTCGGTTCCTTCTACCACGAACTCTTTTCTCCTTTTGTTTCTTTGTTCTCTCTCGCCATGAGCGAGTAGATCTTTAGTTTCTAGGGTTTAGGATGAAACTTGTTGTTATGGATTGATTGTAAACACGTTTTACTTGAGTTGCTTTTAGTTTACTCGCGTTTTCATTATATCGTGCTTGTGTCTTTGCTTGTTTGTCCGGTAAACCTACGGATTAGGCCAAATCCGGGGTGGTTATCAATATCGTTTGACCAAGAACTGTCATTTGCACTATTTGGATTGATTGCTTGCCGTTCAAGAGTATTCGAAAGGAGAAATTGCGGTTTGACGAAAATCGAACCGAGTCCTTGTATAAAAAGTAAACTAAACGTAGGCTTAGAAATAAATCTTTGAATTTCTATTGAATTGGAATTGTTAGAAGTACCAACATTTGAAAATTGAGGAACTTGTATCATGACTGGTTTGAATAGGAATTGGTAACTCGAGTTAGAGCACTGAACCAGAAACTTCGCTGCTCTCTGTCAGTTGCCTACAGACCACAAGAAATATCTTGCGGCCCACAAGCACTTGTAGAAAATGTAAGACAGAGGTTTGTGAACCGTAGGAGACATTCTGCGGCCAGCAGACAATGTTGAAGTCTCTAACCAACTCCCTGCGACCCGCAAGAGAAATCCTGCGAGCCGCAGACAATTGATCCAGACAGCATTATGATTCCGAAGACCCTAGGAATGTTTGTTTAGCACTTGCTTAACCTCGTTATTTACTGTTTAAGAATTGTTATCGTTTAGGAACCAAATCTTGACAACCCCCCTATTACAAAAAGACTAAAAACATTTCTGTTAGTACTTTGAATTGCATTTAGAGTTAGTTTAGAATTAATTCTGTCCTTGTGGTTCGGCCCTGACTGTACTACACGAGATAGTACGCTTGCGATTGAGTGTTTGCTTAGGGTATTTAAAAGTCTATACTCTTTTGAGTGATCAAGCTTTTTGACGCCGTTGCCGCAGACGGCAACATTAATTCTAGACTTTACTTTATTTTCTTTTCGAGTTCTAAACTTTTCTTTTCCTTTTCTTTCTCTTCTGTTTCAGGTGACGGGAGCTGGCCCAACTCCCTCCGTTTGGTGACTACTACCGCAGGAGTGGGCGCCGGAGTCCGAAGTTCGTATCTCCAGCGAAGGTTAGCTTAGCCGCATCTGATTCAGACGCCGCCTCTTCTTCATCAGACATGGTCGACTAAGCTGCCGAACAGGCGCAGCTCGCGTTGGAAGCAGCCGAAACCGAGCGGCAAAGGCTTGAAGAGGAAGTGGAGAGACTAAGGCAAGCTGTTGATGTCGCAGCCCAACAGTTCAGGCCCCTTGCCTAACCCCTCTCTTACATTCAAAATAATCAGTGCTAGTGCCATTGATTAAAACATTTACTCTCCGTCCCCATAATAGTTTAGATATCCAAAGTATCCACTTTTGATTGAAACCCCTTTGCTTAAAAGTCTCAAGTAGATATTTCCAATTGACAAAATCAAAAGCTTTTTGAAAGTCAATTTTGACTAAAACTCCTTCCTTAGTCTTATGAACAACATGAAGGATTTCATGTGCAGCAACAACAATATCTAGAATGTATCTACCTTTAAAGATTGCACTTTGGACTGGACTAATTATTCTGGCTAACACAGATTGTAATCTGTTAGCAAGCACCTTTGAGAAAATTTTAAAGCTACAATTCAATAAGGCTATTGGTCTGTATTCAGTAATTAAAGAAGCATTCTCAACCTTTGGGATTAAACATATTGAAGCTCTATTTAGTTTAGAAACATCAAAGTTACCTGCATAAAAATCCCTAAACATTTCTAACAAATCATCCTTAAGTATATGCCAGAAGGATTGATAAAAACTAATTGGAAAACCGTCAGGTTCAGGGGCCTTATCTGTCCCCATGGAAAAAGTTGCAATTCCAATTTCGTCTTCTGTAAATGGGGCAATTAACATATCATTTTCTAACTCAGAGACTTTCTGATGATCAAACCAAACCTCATCAGACAAACTTCCCCAAGTAATCCCACCTTTCCCAAATAAATCTTTATAAAATGTAAAGACATGATCACTTATAAGAGCTTGATCAGTTATCTCAGTACCCTCAATTATTAACCTAGGAATAATATGCTTTTTGTATTTAGTAGATGCAATCATATGAAAATACTTAGTATTTGCATCCCCTTCTTTAAGCCATTTATCCTTGGCTCTCAATGCCCATTTAGTTGACTCATCGTTAAAGATGTCAGATAATTCCTTTTTAAAGTTCATCAAATCAGCCCATTCACTTTCATCTAAAATCCTATCATCCTGTTCTTGTTCTAACTTTTGAATAGATACAGTCAAAGAATTCTTTTTATCTCTAGTAGTTTTGTTCAAATTAAAACTCCATGCTTTCATTTTTCTTTGTAGAAATTTAGTTTTTACAATCTTTGTCCATGAATAAATGAATTTTTAGGAAAAGTCAAAGAAATTAGTTGAAAAGTGAAATTACTTTTATGCCCTCAATTTGTAATCATTACATAATAATTGTTCCAATTAAATAATATAGATAAAAGGAAATTTAATTGGGGAGAGGGAAGGTAGTAATTGGGGACAACTAAGAGACGAATAGAAAAATAATATCGAATCGGTAAAATTCATTTAATTGGGGACAAGCTGTAAATATTATAAATTCATTTAATTGTGGACGAAGGTTGTAATTTGCAACCCTCAGCTTTATTTCTACCTAGAAATATTTCCTACCACCATTTTTGTACTAACTGCACAAAACCATCTTGACTAATCCAGAATTTTTCAAACTTAAAATGATAAGTTCTGGGAAATTGAACTAAACCTGAATCCAAAATAATAGGAGAATGATCTGAGCCAAGACCTATTCATATAGAAAGTTATAGTGCTTGGGTATTGTTGTTCCCATTCAGAATTAATCAAATATCTGTCTAATAAAGCCTTCTGGGAACTATTATTACCCATATGCCAAGAAAATTTTCTATTGTTCCCTTTAAAATCTTTGAAGCCAAAGGAATCAATCCAGTCATTAAAAGCTGCCATATTTTTAAAATCCCCCCCCCCCCCCCCCCCCCCCCCCCCCCCCAAAAACCCAAAATCCATGCACCATTCACTGCATTGCCAATTGTATATAACTCAACCCAAAAATCATACTTAAGAGATGCAATAACAAGTCCATACACTATAGTAAGTGTCCATAGAAAGTTGTCAGCTTTATTTACAATTAGTAAGGATATACTAAATAAACCAACATGACTATCTAAAATTGTATACAAGGAGTCTGACAAACCTACACATACCCCCAGATGCACCCACAGATGGCAAGATAAACCATCTGTTGAACTTAACTGATAAAGAGTTAAAATCTTGTTGTGTAAAAGAGCTTATTTTTGTTTCTTGCAAACAAATTATATCTATATGATCCTTTATTAACAATTCCTTCAAAAATAATCGTTTTGCCTCTGACCCAAACCCCCTCATGTTCCATGTGAATATCTTCATATGGAAACACAATTAGCCCCCTCTATTGATACGCGCTCGATTCCGCTGCGATCCAAACCCGATCTCAGGACCCTGAGATCGGGATCCAACGGTTCTTACCGACCCCGAGATTCGGACTCGGGACCCAGATCGTCCTCACACCGTCGGATCACCGATCTCAGGGTCCTGAGATCGGTTTTGGATCTCAGCAGATACGGACCCCTATTGATACCACCCCTTTACTCACAACTCCCTGAAAATGCTCTTCCTCATAGTTATGAATTACTTTCATAACTGCTTCTATAAATGTTTTTAATTTTCTAAATTCAAGCAATCTTATATCAGCTATCATTAATTTGTTCCAGTCTATGGGAAGATGCTTTAATATTAACCCCATACTCTTTTATAGTTTTAATAATCTCATTATTAGTCATAGATGAGAAAGGATTCATTTGAAAAGATATGCCTTCGGTCCGAAATGCTAACGTTAGTATAATAGTATAAAAAATTCAAATGATAGCATTTCGGACCGAAGGCAAAATACTAACGTTAAAAAAAAAAACAGTTTAAAAAATTTTAATAACTGTAAAATTTGGTATTCCACTATATTTCAATATGTAAAATGTGCTAGTTCAATTAGATTTGGCATTTGAAGTTCGGTTTGTGAGGATTTAAAAACGGTAGTACAAAAAAGCGATTTGCACCATAGTACATAATAACATATCTAAGGAAAATGGGTATTTAAGGAGCTCTAAGTACAGTTTGTATTTTGTACAAATTAAGTCAAATGGCTTCCTATTACCTCTTGCTCACTGTCTTCGTGCTACCTCTTCTCCTCCTCCTGAAATGCAAACCTACTTCTTCCAAAAACAAGTACAAACTCCCCCTGGGTCCATGGACAATTCCCTTCATAGGAAGTCTCCACCACCTCATCAGCGCCAGCCTCCCCCATCATACATTTCGCAAGTTGTCTGTGTGGTATGGCGACCTCATTTTCCTACAACTGGGGGAGCATCCAACGGTACTAGTCTCCTCAAGCGAGGCTGCAAGAGAGATCTTCAAAACCCATGACCTAACATTCTCTTCTCGTCCCGTTGACACCACTGTGAAGATTATGACCTACGGTGGGAAAGGCATAGTGTTTGCACCATATGGCGAGTACTGGCGCCATGTCCGGAAGATCTGTGTCTCCGAGTTGCTGAGCTCTAAGCGGGTCCAATCCTTCGAATCCATCCGCAGAGAAGAGGTTAAGAGCTTTGTCCAGCAGATCGCTTCGCTGTCATCTAATCCTAATGGGCGGACTGAGATTGTCAATCTCAGTGAAAGATTGCTGGCTGTGACAAATAACGTGTTGCTAATGGCGATTATGGGAAGCAAGTTCAAGGATCAAAAAGTAGTGTGGGCTGATTTACTAAAGGGCATTGAGCTTGGGGCATCTCTTAGTCTTGCGAACTTGTTCCCGTCATCCTGTATTGCAAACAGGATCAGTGGTGCAGTGCACAATGCAGAGAGATGCCACAAGACCTTTGATCGGTTTCTGGACAACCTAATAAGAGAGCATAAAGAGAAAGGTGCAGATGGAGAAGTTGAAGATTTGCTTGCAGTTCTCCTAAGACTACTTGCTGAAGATTCAGACAACGGCTTGCTGACTGTGGACACTGTGAAATCCGTCATCCTTGTAAGCACTTAATTTCAGCAGATCAACTTGTTTTTAATTCATTAAGCTTATTTTAATTTGTTACTAAGTTGCTTCATATATATTCACATATACAATTCTCTATCTTCTAGCCTCTTTCTATCAGGCTCAGGAATTGCGTATAATATTCCTTCATCTAAAATTTAATTTATGCATGTTGCTGCCAAAATTTTAGGATCTTATTATAGCAGGAACGGATACGACTGCAGGAACTCTTGATTGGGTGATGGCTGAATTAATGAGAAATCCAACAGTGATGAAGAAGGCCCAAACCGAGGTTCGACAGTTGTTCCGAGACCGTGAAAACATGGCAGAGATGGACCTTTCCAAATTAAACTTCATGCATCTTGTTATTAAAGAGACACTAAGATTACATCCTGCTGCTCCACATAACCTGCGGCAATGCCGAGAAACATGTCAAATCTTGGGCTATGATATTCCAAAGGGAACTAACATTGTTACAAACGTATGGGCGATTGGTAATTTCATTGCACTGATATATATATTTTCTAATTCTTAATTGCGACAAAGGAGAAAATATCAAACAGGATCGAGGAACTATATATTGAGTCTTCAATTAACTCTTCCCTTTTGTAGGAAGGGACACAAGATATTGGGAAGATGCAGAGGAATTCAAACCGGAGAGATTTTCAGATAGCAACGCCGATGTGCATTTCAACGGAACAGATTTCAGGCTCCTCCCTTTCGGTTCAGGGCGTAGGATTTGTCCCGGCATCTCATTCGCCATGGCAACAATGGAGCTAGTATTGGCAAATCTTCTCTACCATTTCGACTGGAAACTTCCTTGTGGGATGACGCCGGATCAAGTGGACATGACTGAGAATTTCCGATTGACTTCAACAAGAAAATATCCCCTGCTGGTGCATGCACATCCTTATCAGGATGTGCCTAATTAGATTGATGAAAGTATATATCCATAAAAGGGAATTCTGTTTATTTTTTATATTTCAATTTTCTGTTCGTGAGGCTCAAGTTGGCCGGGTTTTATTTCTAGCCTATCCTCACTTGCTTGGGACTAAAGGCTTTGTTGTTGTTGGCATTGTTTCCATCGTCGTAGTTGTTTACTATTTCCTTTTTTTCGTCCAGAATAATTGGATTCTTGTTTTCCGTCATATATACATATAAATGGTATCTGTGTCAGTTTGTTAATAATTTATTTATTTATTTTTTACTTTTTATTCAAACCTTGCT
Organism: Cyperus esculentus; assembly: GCA_030179965.1. Taxonomy (NCBI): domain Eukaryota; kingdom Viridiplantae; phylum Streptophyta; class Magnoliopsida; order Poales; family Cyperaceae; genus Cyperus; species Cyperus esculentus. The sequence goes on along the minus strand of JASGLE010000055.1, from coordinate 615,958 downwards.
ACAATTAAGGCTCTGTTGTTGAAAATACATTTTTTACTTTTTTATTTTGTTAAGTGTCTAATACTAATTGTCCTGATCCACCAACCATTGAGATTAATCTTCAAATAGGAATACTTTTTATTTTTTTAATCAAGTGGATTAGAACTTCTGATCCGAGCAAAGCTATTGACATGGCTCTCTTTTACTAACATGAGCTCAATTAATAGTTCAAACAATTGTTGAAGATAAATAATTTAAAGTCTAAAAATATCATAATGCTGAATATATCCCTGGTTCAGAAAGTTCAGAAATAGCTGCACAAAAATAATAATTGAGATCTAGAATTAACATTACTTATTTGTAATAGTAGCTAAAATAGAGTTGCTAGTTAATTTAGAAAGTCAAGAATCTAATTTAGGTAGATATTTTTGTGTATGTTAGACTATATAATGAGGCTTTGTAATTGTGTTTAAGATGTGTGGAATGGTAATCATGTATATTGTATTCTCACCAGTTTATTGTTTATATCAGAGCGTTTTGAGTTTTTAACAACAATAAGCTATTTTTATTCTAAACCCTGGGCACCTATTGTGTCATCTTTTTGTTCTTTGTTAACTTCTTATTTTTCAACTTCTGTAAGAAGCTTTCTATTAAAGAAATCAGTGGGCTGTTGCCTGCTCTTAAAAAAAAAAACTATTTTTATTCTGCAATTCTTTGCTGTTCAAGTTTCTCTGGTCTATTATCCCCTCTATCCAGGGGCGGGGAGCCAGAGAACTGGCATAGGAGGGCTAGAGTCTTTGGTCGGTTAGTATTACCAATGTACATACTAGTAGTTCAAATTAGCCCAAAACGGCTTAAAAAATTTTATATTGTTTTTCTTTTCATTCATGATTGAAGGCCTTTAAGCAAAAAAAAAAAAAAAAATAATAATAATAATTATTGGTTTAGTTAAAATATATAAAAAAAATTGAATATTGCAAACTCTTTATGTTAGTTTTAGTATTGATATATGGGTATTTGGCAATTCTAAAAAGAAAAATTGTTCTTTTTTTTTTTTAATTCTCAAGTAATCTAATAATCTAACTAACAAAAAAAAAAAAAAAACGATTGAGGAATTGAGACTTGAGAGACTAATCTTATCGTGAGAATTGAACATACTAAAATTATGGGGTTATTTATAATCGTAGATATTATATTGACATTAATTAAAGTGAGGTCCAGTATTATAACTACCATTTAATTAAAAGGATCCAATCATTGGAATAAAAAAAAAAAAAATAGAGACGCTTACTTATCTGATGGCCATTTTCAAAACAAAAGCAATAAAATCTCAATATTAATGACTATATAAATCTTGTACATAGAGCTTATGCACAAAGCTTATGATCATAGGGGGGCTTTGATGGTAAATATTTATCAATTACATTGAGAATTCATATCTTCGTTGCGGAGTTGCAAAATCATGGGGGGTATTAGCACCCCCAGTACCCCCTCCCTCCGCCTCTGCCTCTATCTCCTTCATTCTCCCACGAAACTTCTCGAATACTGCATTTACGAATGGGTCGGCTTTCCACGCAAGTTCTTGTTTTTCACCCATGTACTCTTCGTCTTCCGAGTGACATGACAGTAAGTCCAGTGTCATGCACTATCCCTTTAGTTGCCTGAATTTGAGATGGGAAGCTGTCACGTCCCAATCTGGCATCAACCATGGTATCCTTGCTTCCAGATCCTTGTCCAGCCAACCTACGTCGGAAACAAAACAAAGTCAGTAAAAAACTGAGTAACCGATTATTTAACGACGCAACTTCTCTATAACTAATTTAAGTGAAACCAAGAATTCAACAAGCATTTCCAAATATTTCGACTAAAATTCCAGCAACTGGCTCAGAAATCAAGCCACTGACCACATATACAAGAAAACCAACTAATCAGAAACAATTATTTCATGTTCATAACATGTACCTGTATTCATCTCATACCAGTTGCAGATTCATGTTATTAAATAAGAAATAATCAAATCTAATAATCATAAATCATTCTCAAATACTTATTAAACATGTACCAGCAATGCACATCAATCTCATTATCTCAACAATCATGCCAAGTAACACAAGACAACTGCATAAGAACACAAATCGAGTATCACAACTCAGATGCCGGAATACACAGATCGGGTCAGAAATACCAAAAACAAACATCACAACTCGAGTGCTAGCATACACAAATTATGCACCACAAGTCAAGTACCAGAACACATGAACCAAATACTACACTCAAGTGTCAAATGAGGCAATCAAGTAGCAGGAAATAACAATAATGTCATTGACAAGTATCAAACTATTTCCACGCTGTACCGTAAAGAATCTTGCCAAAACAAATTGACAGGTACCACTGTTGGTCTGTGAATTTATATCACACAAGATAATCCATTGCTCAACACTATAGGCTACAACAACATACGTAGAGTTCGGCTATATATTATGCAAACACTAGCACTTCGGACCACAACACTAACACCTCAAAACTTATATTATCATGTCCAAAATCACGATTTATGGTCCTCAGTAAATTCTTTATATGAAAATATTGGGGAATACAAAAATTTTCTATTTTTAGAATTTTTAAGTATTTGTTTTGAATTTTATAAAAGAGCTTATAAATATTAATAAAATATTGATGTTTGTATATGCTATTTTCAAATATTAATAAAATATTGGATAAAATCATTGTTTTGTATGAACAAGATTATGAGAATCTTGTGACTACGTACTAGAGGTGGGTGAATAGTACAATTTTGCGGAAGATTATCATTGATTCAAGATTTAACAATTCAATTCAAGTCGGAACTGCAAGATCTCACGATTTAACACAATTTACAGTTCAACAATTCAAGTTCCTATAATTCACATGAGATCACAATTGACAAATCTACTCAAAACAAGATTCACAAAAGTAAAGTAAAGGGTAGATAGAGAAGAAGAACATGCCCGATTTTTACGTGGTTCGATCCAACGAAAGGGGGTCTACATCCACGGGACCCACAACCAAATGAATGACTACATCGCAACCACTATGCACAAACGTCTTTATAAAGCTCGAGCGCAAGCCTCGACAAAACAACAAAGTTTGAGGTCAAGCCGCCGATTGGTGCTCCACTGACGCCGTGCTAATTTTCTTTGGAAGATAATTTTGAATTTATAGATAAAAGATAAGAAGAAGAGGAAGAGAGACACACAAACAAATTCTATTTCATATCAAAGTTTGCCTTCTCTTACAATCACAATGCTATTTAAAACCAAACCATCTACTTGCATAATTAAAACACTTCTCTTCATTTTCTCTAATTAAGTATTAAATAAAAAGAAAAACCAAAAGGTGCTTTGAAAAACAAATTAATTAAAAACAAAAAATTAAAAAATGGTTTGGCTTCAATGGATCTCCTTTGAATGCTTAATTAATGAAGAAGGTTATCCAATGGTTCCATTGAATTCAATTCATGCACAATTTTGTTCATCTGTATCTGGTTCAGAAATTGAACCGTCGTCATCCACACACCCAATGTATCGACTCAGGCTTCCGCCACACTATCCTCTATTCTATCCTCCACTACGGCCGGGATCTATGGATGACGGATGAATCTTGGCTTGGCCGTGCTAGGGTTGAAACAACAACTCAAAAGATTTGTTGAAAGTTTTAGGGATTGGGAGTTGAAAGGTTGCAAGAGCTCAAAGTATACAAATGGATTTAGCTAATAGGTTCTCGATGCCGGTTTCGGTAAAGGTAGAGCTCTTTTATAGATGTGGGATTATTCCAAACATTGCAAATGTTGGTAGGTGGCCAAAGAAAGTTTAGAGTTTGGTTTTGGCTGGTCCACACGCCAATGAGTTGGCATGCCGACTGGTGAGTCGTTGTGCCGACTCAAGGCATTGTGACAATCTTTCAACACGATTGTCTTGGGTTTTGGGGTTTTGGATGGCTGGTTTTGACTCTAGAAATCGTTCCAATGTTTACAAATCGTTGGGTATTTCTATTGGGTTCAAGGATGGTTTTGGAGGTTTTCTAGGTCTCCATCATCCATATACCTTGCCAAATGTGCACATATACTATAAACTATGAAAATAAGAAAATAAAACATAATACAACTCAAGCTAGGTCTTGATCTTCTTCAACAATACTTGACGTCGGCTATCCATGCATCTTCCCGATGTCTAATCTTCCAATTTACGCTCCAATGCATGCTTGTTGAATTGATCTCCGCCAATTGTATAAATATAAACTTCGAGTTGTACCTACATCTAAAACAAGTAAGAGATTATTAATACAATTACATGTACAACAGATTCTTTGGATCTAATTGTTTTCTCCCCATCATTAAAAATAACAAAAATGTTCTAAAAATTAAAAAATTTGGTTTGCTAGCATATTTTGATGTAAAGAATACGTTGAGCGGTTTGGATTGACTATTTTGACACCGAAAATGGAGATACAGACCGCATAACATGGTAAAAGTGTAATATGCATATCACCATAGGTTTACTTTATATATATTTATATATAAAATTAGGATACGGTGATATGGTTTTACCGTGCTATGTGGCATGTACCTCCATTTCCGGTGTCCAAATAGCCGATCCGAACCGCTCAATGTGATCTCTATATAAAAATATAATAGGAAACCAAATTTTTATGATTTTTAGAATATTTTTTCTATTTTTGTTGATGGGAGAAAATCGTTGTTTTGTATGAATCAGAATCCTTGGATCGAGCCATTTTTTCTATTTTAAAGAACACTTGAAATTATTGTAGTCTTTTTCGTCTCTTCACCAAAATTGATCTCATCTGTTCGCTGACGCTATACCACCCTCAGAGTGAGATTTTGGGAGCCAATCTGAAAATTTCAGTTAGCTAGGGGTGCATTCGATCTGTTTCAAAGAGTTGAATTGTCGGCAATAAGAGATCTTAACATCTTGATTCCCTCTGTTTGAATCAAATGTATGAAGTTCTAAAAAAATTACAAAAAAGAGTAAAAAATTAGCAATCAGTAAGGAGAATTGGATCATGCATATTGAGGTGTTCTTTGTAATTACCATTGTTTTCTATTATTTTCAGGCTCATTAAGGCTTGCGGAAGATTAACGTTCAGTATGCAAAACTATATGTACTTTGGATGAAAGCTATGCATGGCTAACAATATTAATTGTATATCGATTTTTAACTGCTTTAAGATCATAATAATCCATCCTTTAGTTACCGTGTCATGCTCTTCCATTCAACTTATGTTAAATATTCTAAAAGATGTTTACAAATTATATGGTAATTTTGCTGCTACGGTTTCTATACTAATTAGGGAAGTAATTTTTTTTTGTTTTATCAAGAATCAAAATGAATATTTTACTTTTTGTATTGTTTATCTGCAATGAATCTCCTGCAAGAATTGAAATTTGTTGTTTTGCTGGCCTTCATATATGCTATTTGAACGTTCTCTAATATTATTTTTTTCCTACAAATAATTGAAATGTGTTTTTAATGAAAACATTTTATTAATTGTGAAGTATCAACAATCCAGGTGGCAATCAGATCTTATCATGAGGTCATGAATTATTTAGTGATTGGTACATGTCGTTTATCTGTCACAATTTCATGATATATATATTGGCACGCAACTTCAGTAAGCAAAGAATGTTCAAATGATGGGTTTTTTTTATTAATAAAAAATCAAAAATCAAAATTACAAATCTAGAAACATTTTTTTAAAAATTGCAAAAATAGAAAGACCGCACTCTCAGAACACGGCCTAGTTTAAACTAAGCCGCACTTTCAGAGTGCGGCTCATGAACAGTGCTAGGCCGCACTTTCAGAGTGCGGCTTAGTTTATGTATTCTGCTGCAGATTTATGAAGACATTTGAAGGGGCAAACGTTGGTTGTTTTTTATAAATGACCTACCGTTTTAAAGGTCTTGAAGTCTACTTTCCAATGGTTCAACTTTCAAGGCGTTTAGAGTTCTCACCAGAGAGTTATTGCAGTTTTAGTAGAGAGGGGTCAGTTTTCTGTATTCTATTATCTCTTTAATTACGAATTTCTAGAGTTTTCTGCTGGTTGTTTTTTATAAATGACCTACCGTGTTAACGGTCTTGAAATCTACTTTCCAATGGTTCAACTTTCAAGGCGTTTGGAGTTATCTCCAGGGAGTTATTGCAGTTTTAGTGGAGAGAGGTCAGTTTTCTGTATTCTCTCTTTAATTACGAATTTCTAGAGTTTTCTGTTGGTTGTTTTTTATAAATGACCTACCGTGTTAAAGGTCTTGAAATATACTTTCCAATGGTTCAAATTCCAATGCGTTTGGAGTTCTCTCCAGAGAGTTATCGCAGTTTTAGTAGAGAGGAGTCAGTTGAAACAGGGGCTGTTCTGTATTCTCTCTTTAATTACGAAGACTGTATAGTGAAAGCTAGTTTTGCCACATTCAATGGAGCAAAGAATATATAGGAAGTCAATAACCTTGTTGAAATGGAAGATAATGTCCAGCTCACATACATTCTTGAAGCATTTATCAAGGGTTTGTACAAAGACTGCAACACACATTCTTTAACAGTTAGCTATGTTAACTTAGATAAAAGATAGAGTGGTGGATAAACAAGACTTTGAGATAAGAGAAGAGATGGATTAACAACCTTTCTTTGTATTATAATCTTTTCTGTCTTTCTTACATCTCATAACAACATGATACATATTCTTTTATACACTAAAACAACAAAAAACTTTAGAAATTCGTAATTAAAGAGAGAATACAGAACAACCCATGTTTCAACTGACTCCTCTCCACTAAAACTGCAATAACTCTCTGGAGAGAACTCCAAACGCATTGGAATTTGAACCATTGGAAAGTATATTTCAAGGCCTTTAACACGGTAGGTCATTTATAAAAAACAACCAACAGAAAACTCTATAAATTCGTAATTAAAGAGAGAATACAGAAAACTGACCTCTCTCCACTAAAACTGCAATAACTCCCTGGAGATAACTCCAAACGCCTTGGAAGTTGAACCATTGGAAAGTAAATTTCAAGACCTTTAACACGGTAGGTCATTTATAAAAAACAACCAACAGAAAACTCTAGAAATTCGTAATTAAAGAGAGAATAGAATATAGAAAACTGACCCCTCTCCACTAAAACTGCAATAACTCTCTGGTGAGAACTCTAAACACCTTGGAAGTTAAACCATTGGAAAGTAGACTTCAAGACCTTTAAAACGGTAGGTTATTTATAAAAAACAACCGACGTTTGCCCCTTCAAATGTCTTCATAAATCCGCAGCAGAATACAGAAACTAAGCCGCACTCTGAGAGTGCGGCCTAGCACTGTTCATGAGAAAGTGCAGCTCAGTTTTAAACTAGGCCGCACTCTCAGAGTGCGGTCTAGTTTTAAACTGAGCCGCGTTCTGAGAGTGCGGTGTTTCTATTTTTGCAATTTTTAAAAAAATGTTTATAGATTTGTAATTTTGATTTTTTATTTTTTATTAATAAAAAAACCCCTCAAATGATAATGGTGTGTTATTTGTGACAAGTTCATGATAAGTACCCATCAGTAGCGGAGCTTCAGCTACAATGAAGGGGGGGCCGGCCAACAGCAAAGCAACTCATAATACTTTGAAAAAAACACTTGACACATAAAACGCTACATCAAAATCATCACATAGAATCAATAGTGATTCATCGCATTTGTATCTACTTATTTTTAGGATTTGTACCTTTATTTTCCTTAGGATTTTTAGATTTAGTTGCATTTAGTTAGTTAGATGTCTAAAATTGAGTTAATTAAGTTTTTGCGATCCAATTTGTAGAAGATGAGCAAAAATAGGCGAAGAAGCACGCAGAAGACACGGAGCGTGGACTGCAATCTCGAGTGTACGGTCCGCACTCAGATCAAAACTGGAGCATCTAAATCTGGGCTGAGCACAACCGCCGACAATCCACTTTTGGAGCAGCCGACTCCCTATTTCCTGGGGAGTGCGGTTCGCACCGACTGAAGTCCAGAACGCAAGAAGATCAAAACCGACTGGACCTCTATTTTCTGGAATAGTTTCAATTGAAGATATCTAATTCTGTTCTTAGTTCTAGAAATTAGAGGTCGGTTCCAGAGGAAAGAAGCATATTTCTGGGAGCATCCAAGCCTATCTAATCATCGTCTTTTAAGAGGTTCAAGTATCTTAGTTGTTATCTTAGTCTTGTGAGTTATCGAGTTAGTATTGTGTCTTAGCTTTTGAGAGTCAGTTTTAGTTGAGTCGAGGATATTTTATTTTGAGAGTTTAGTTTAGTTTAGTTTAGAGAGTTGATAAGAAGAGGGAGATTACTCGGAGAAGAAGGTCATAGCGCCGTCACGCTTCATCTATTCGATCATAATCGGTGCTTTCTTCTTTATGTTATTTACCTTCTCTTTAATTACGTTTTCTATGTTTGAGTAGTTGTCTTTGTTCTTAAGGTCTAAGATGATGTTTGTTTGTATGGATTAATTGAATACTCGTTTTTCATGTTCAAGAATTAAAGTTATTTTCAATTTGCTTTGTGCTTAATTATAATTGTGCTTGAATTGTTTCTTGTTCGTTTGGTAAGAACCTGTAGATTGTGGCCAGATCTAGTTGGTTAATGTAACGTCATTTGATCAAGAACTGATACTTGTACTAATTGGGTAGATAATTTGTTGTCCAAAAGTAACTGAAAGGTGAAATTGCGGTTGTAATGAGAGTTAAACCGAACCTTAGAACGAAAGTGAATTGAATTTAGGTTAGAAATAATTCTAACGATTTCTAATTGATCTAAAAGTGTAAAAAGTGCCAACAAACGAGAGTTGAGGGACTTGTAATTGCTTTGGTTTAGTTAGGATTCAGTAACTTTAGTTAACTTATCAGATCTGAACCCAAACTGTTCTCTGTTAGCTACTTGCGAACCGCAAAGTGATAGGTTGCGGACCACAAACATTAGTAACCGACAGAAAATCTATCTCTCGGACAGTTATCTGCGAACTACAGTTAACCACTGCGGACCATTAAGCTGGTAACTGAAAGAGAGGCGAAATTGTATACCTGCGGACTGTAGGATAACCCTTGCGGACCGCAGGCAATTGATCCAGACATCAAACTGATTCTGAAAACCTAGGAACGCTTGTTTAGGATAAGTTTAGAGTTTTTAATTACTGTTAATTACTTTACTGCATCTGTTAATTAGGAAATCAATCTTGAAACAACCCCCCCTCCCCCCAACTTTTATACAAAAATATCAAAAATATTCTCATTAGGATTAGGATAGAGTCTAAAGTCTGGTTTAGAAGTAATTTCTGTCCCTGTGGATTCGATCCCGACTATATTGCAATAGATTGTACGCTTGCGATTGAGGGTATTATTTAGGGTATTAAAAGCCTATACACTTTACAGAGGTCAAATAGCACAGAGGATTCTTGATTTTTGTGATACAGAAAAAGGACAAAGGAGAGTGAGTGTTTACTTTTCTTTTGTTAGAAGAGCTGAGAAGTAACAACATATAATAATGTAAATAATTGGGGGGGGGGGGGGGGGGGGGGGGGGGGCGGCCTTGATGAAATAATTGGTGCGGATAAGATTTACATTGAATATTTAGACTAATTGCTAAGTTAAGGGGGGGGCCATGGCCCGATTCAAATGCATGAAGCTCCACCACTGGTACCCATTTAGCAATAAATGAATCTGTACACACCAGTGACATCTTTGGACTTTGGTTATAGTATACCTGTACATGTTGTCCCATTCGAGTAGAGGGTGATGCCTATGAATTAATATATAATGCCAAAAAGATTTGTTACATCAGATTAATATTTATTTCCTGTACACTAATAGTCTTTTTATATTGAATATATATTGTTATTTCAGTTTGAATCAACCTTATAGTTGGTGCAATATATACTAAATTAATAAAGCATGGGTCTCTACTAGGAAATAGTAATGACAATTACCCAACTTCCAAATTGGGGTGGTTGAGGCCAATATAATAATGAAGTCACTTATACAAATTAAGGTATTAATTAATTACATTAATTAATGTCAATGACCAGTATCAAACCATTTCCACACGCTATAGATAGAAATATAGTGTAATATAATAGTTTAAGAATGATCCAACAGTATCCTATAGTTGTGTAATATCATATGCCAACGCGCTGAAATCGGCTGAGATCCAAATCGGATCTCAGGGTCCTGAGATCCCGATCCGACAGTTCTCAGAACCTGTATCTGCTGAGTCCGAATCTCGAGGTCCCTGAGAACCGTCGGATCGGGATCTCAGGACCCTGAGATCCGATTTGGATCTCAGCCGATACCGACGCATATGCCAACATTGGAATTTACTACAGTAGTGTCAGTGCCGGATCGATCCAGGATCAATATGAAAGGAGGGCAAGGAGGATAATTGATGGTTCCAACTTTTTAAAGATTAATCTAAAAGGGATTTAGTGGGTCACTTAATGGTTCAAAACATAAATTAATCATAATAATTATACAATTTTTATATATATTTAACAAAATAGATATCAGATCGCGAGTAGCAGTTGATTGTGTACTTAAGTAACAAAATATTTAATTAGCTAATCATTGTCTATATTTTGATGTCCAAAAATTGAATTTTAACATCAATTTCACAAAAAAATAACACCAAATATGAACTTGAGTGAAACAGAAAACACCGGGGGTCAACCATTTCTAACGGGCCAGAGGGCTCCCTGGCCGGGGCGTCCCCTGGCACCCCCTTATATAGATCCATCCTTGAGTAGTGTATTTTACAATGTTTCTGTATGAACTAATAAACTTTCTAATTTTTCTTTTTGTTTTTTTCCTTTTATACAATTGTTACCTCACATTTGTAGCAGAGCTGTAGAACTTGTATGAGATGATTAAAATGTAAACTCGGGGATGATTGCTCTTCGCGCGATTTTAATACTTTTTAGTTAGAATTATATCTTCTTATATATGTGATGTAAGACATCAACACTCTGGTGTTCGATAATAGCATAATTGGTGCCAGCTTAGTTTTATTTCCTCTTGCAGTAATTTATCAATGACAGCTTTACTTCAATAAATGCAAAGTTGGGTGATGAGGCGAAAATTAATTGCAAGACAAAATGAAGAATAAATAATACTTACTATTACGGGGAATTTGTATATTGCAAATATACAAATTCCCCTATTATTATCAATTTGTCATTGTCTTATTTTTGCTAGCATGGCAGGGAAAAAAATTAAAAAGAGGACCCGTTGAATGTACTCCATAATATTTTTCTACGAGTAAATCTAGCGTGCTCTTAGGAGCACGGAGGCCTCCCGTGCTCCTAACTTAAAAATTATACTAAACCATCATGAAATTTTGATTTATCATTCTCATTAAATTCTTTATATGAAAATCTCTTAGGATACAAAAATTTTCTATTTTTTGAGTTTCTTAAGTATATGTGTTGGAATTTTTTAGAATGACCTCAAAATAATAATAAAATAATGTATAAAACTATGTCATCTTTAAAAAAATACAAAACAAATACTTAAAAATCTAAAAAAATGAAATTTTTTTGTATCCTATGATATTTTGATATAAAGAATTTAATGAGACCCATAAATCGAAATTTCGAGATGGTTTAATATGATTTTTGAGTTAGAAGCACGGGAGGCCTCCGTGCTCCTAGGAGACCCATATATATATTCTTGCCAAAAGATTATGCATCCATGTATATACAAGGATCAGCTTAATTATATTGTTGATCCTGAACCAAGTTCCGAATTATAATATTTGATCTCACATTAATTGCATGCTTGTGATGTATACCAGCTTGACAGGCCGATGATCCTGGCAGCAATAATTAATGGCTGAAGGCTCAAGCAACACGACAGTCAATATATTATTTTTTTTTTCAGAATGACAATTAATTATGCCCCTGTTTGCTACTTCCTGTTACAGTTTGCAATTAATTGGATGAGGAATCTACATATATAAAGAACAGTAGGTAGCGTCTACTCTTTTTACTTATCCATCGGTTCATCATATTTCCAATGAACAAATAATATTTTTCAGTAAACATTTATATCTTTCCGATTAATAGATATCATTTTCCAGTGAACTTTTATGCAATTGTGGTAAGCACATGGGTGTACGTGGTGTCTTAGGGAAAAGCAGACTGACCCGAACCCCACCTGACCCGAGAATAGAGGTACAAAATCTGACCAGACCCAAAACACCTGCCCGACCCGACCCTAAAATGTGTCGGCAGTCGTCAACTCAATACTCGACCCCAACCCGACCCAACCCGAAATTTCTATTTGGTTAAACTGACACGACCTGATCCGACCCGAACCCGACCCGACCCGACAATCTTCCACCTTTAGGGAGGGCCAAAGGGGGTCGGCCGAGGTCATGGTGGAGAAGGAGAGTGGAGGAGGGGCATGGAGGAGGGAGACAAAGAGATTGCTGGCGGGATCGTTGGAGGGATCATTGGAGATATCGTTGGAGGAATCGTTGGAGAGGATCGGCGGAGGGATCGTCGAAGAGATCAGCGGTGAGCAATTTGATCAAATGAAGAGAGGCAGAGAATTTCAAATGGAGGAGACCGATGAAGATGGTAATTCAAATTTGAAGAGAGAATTTCTAGGTCATCCATCATCCATTATCTTGCCAAGTGTGCACCTATACTCAAAACTATGAAAAGAAGAAAATAAAATATAACTACAACCCAAGCTAGGTCTCGATCATCTTCAACAATGCTCGATGGCAGCTTCCATGCATCCACTTGAAGTTTGATCTTCCAATTGAGCTCCAATGCATGTGTGTTGACTTGATTACCAATTGTATCAATATAAACTTGGAGTTATACCTACATCTTACAATCCCGCGGTGCAACTTGTTAAATGCAAGATAGGTTTGCAAATTATCAAACAAGCAAGACATTATCAATACAAATAAATGTACAACAAATATGAACTCTCTTTGCAGCCAAATATGTAGTAAGTTATTAAATGGCTTTTTTTAAATATCTTACAATGAAGGTCAAGTATTAAAAGATTTTTTGTAATACCTCATAATTTTGGTGGTGTTGAATGATTTGAAATTTTGAATGGTTGGGTTTGATCCAAGAAACGAGCTGATCGAGAGTGATCCAACTATTCAAGCAACGGTAAAAGCTGATCCATGATCCTACGTTCATAGTAATCTCTTTTCTATCGCCATTTGCACTTCACAGCCCAACTAATTAAACATCAAGAGAGCGGGGTGGGAGTGCACCCTTTGATTGTGCACTCATCAATCAAAGCCGTCCGATCAAGTTACAATTAATGCGTTACATCTCTCCTGATTCAACTTTTCCTAGTTTCGTTTCCCCAAGAGAAATATGTATATAATATTGTTGCGGGCCCACAAATGGAAAAAGAACAGGGGTTAGCCCGAATATTCACCATCCTCTTAAATATTGTACTATATGCATTTGTACCCATTTTATTTTAGTAATCATGATGAAGCAATTATTAATGGTCATTGAAGATAAAACATAATAAACTTTTATTGTTAAAATCATACAAAAATAATGTAAATCTTGGTTAAATTGAAATATATTTATTATGTCATTCCAATATCCATTTTTTACTAATTTTTTATTTTATATTTATTTGTGGGGAATAATATGATTTATTTACAATATTTCAATTTTTTAAATATAAAATAAGTACATATAAATATATAAAATTTGAAAACTATCACAGGATTTAATAATTAGTGACTTTTCATGTTTATGCAAACTACAATATAATTAACTCAATATTGAGTTATCTTAAATCTAAATATTTAGAACAAGTGTTTAAAATATTGCATTCTCTTATAAATGATTATATTGTTTTAAAGTACTAATTTTCAAATTCATAAAGTTAATGTATTTATAATAGTTGTATCTTCATGTTATCTTTCTTTGTTGAATGTGTCTCTTTCTACTTCCAAAAAAGAAATAAATCTTCATGTTATCAATAATTAGCTGGTTGCATGTCCTTTTACATTAGATATAAGTACTCGTACATATTTGTTTCTGCTTCACGATTTTAATATAACTGTGATATCTGAATTTTGAAACTCAAAATTAAGATATGTTTTATGACACATCTCATGTTTCTTAATATATAATTTGGTGCATGGTTTGTTACACGTGTTTTGAATAATTAGAAATTAAGGTGCATCTTGTACAGTTTGATTTGTCATGCATAATTAATGATGTTGACTAATTAGAATTGACATGCTTATACAACAAGGAAATTTGTTTATGTGAAAATAATGAATTATGTATGTGTGTGTTAATTAATATAAGAGAAGTTCCGGCCATTAAAGTTTAATTTATGGAACATCTATGAAAGGACAAATAAAATATGGGCTACAATAAGTGGCGAAGCCAGGACGAATTATAAGCAAGGGCCAATATAGATGAAGTAAATTAAAAAAAAAATAGATAGATGTTTCGATTGTAATTATATTTGATAGTATCTTACAAATGAAAATTAGTACAATATTTTAATGAAATTTACTAAAATTGTGTCCATAATTTAATTTTCTTAGCAATTAAATCACATAAAAATATATATTTTGTTAAATTAATTAGATTTTTAATAAATGCACTATATTATCACACCTTTTTTACAATTTCGAAGTATTAACAAACCAATTAGGCGATTAGACTGAAGATCAAGAGGGGGCAAAAATATATTAGACGACATTTTTATTTTGGTCAAGAGGGGGCCATGGCCCCCCAAAACCCCTCTTGGCTTCGCCTATGGCTACAATATTTACATTGAAAGTATTTATAGAGCTTTAAAATTAATTAAGATATAGAAATCAATTTGAGAAAACTTGAGGGTTAGATGGTAAAGCTATATTTATTTAATGGGATCGAATTCTTTCCAGTATTCAGTACGTGGCAAAAGAGGAATCACATCTCCTGTTATTCTTATTTGGGCCGTCAGATGAAAATAAACGGATATGATTAATTATTAAAAGACTAGCTCCCTATAATCTAAATGGACCGATCTGGACAATCCAGTTTGATCTAACGGTCCACATCGGAATAACAGGGTCCTGTTTTTCCTTTAGAATAACAGCAGATACGGACTCGGCAAATGAAGCTAAATCCTCTCCATGCAAGCTGGTGCATGGTGCTCTTTATCATTCTCTCATGCTTTCTAGTTTCTACCGAGTTAGGGTTATCATTAATATATACCAAATTAAAATCTACATATGTATATGTGCGGTGTGGTTAGTTTGTGTGCTCAGGAGATTGAGATATGTGAAAAGGATATCCTCCTCAAAGCATTTAATCGGTATTCCATTAATTGTTTCCTCTCGTTTTCTTTCATACGAGTTCTGTTTTTAGTGCTGCTAGTACAGATTAATGAATTTAATTACCACAAACTTCAGAGATTGAGATGTATTCAATTACATGCATCTTAATTATATGTTCTTTCCTGTAGCATAACCTGAAATTATCAACATCTGTTACGTTGGTGCTTAGATTTTATGATAATTATGGCCAGTGCCTTGTCCTTGGTTCTGGCATGGTTCTGAGAATGATTAGCTAGACTGATCATATATATATAAATATCCTGAAGGATGTTTAATAATATATTAATTAATGATCGATGTGGTTTATACGTATACAAATGGTCTAATACCTCCGGTATAGTGGATGGACAAATATATTAAAACTGCATAAACTAAATAAAGTAATATGATTCGTGGGATTGCTGACTTATTCTTGACTGGAACACGAAAGAAAGAAAGAAAAGTCATGAAAGTGATTAATTGAAGTAAGCTAATAAGCATAGTCATCATGACTTATTCTTAGGATTGAACAATGAGGGTCAGAGTTCATAAAATGAAATTCTGTAAAATCCCTTGTTGTAATTACCGTAATCTTTTTTTATTTTCACCCAAGTCATCATTGCATC